>JANZLD010000235.1:50520216-50530969 GCA_026413575.1 Erythroxylum carthagenense | reverse complement strand
TTCCAAGTTTTTCATGAAAGTTGTAGATTGTGTTCTGATCTTTTTATTGATATAAAGCTTAGAATTTTTGGACAATGACATGGGAAGTTATGATTTTTAGAAAATGTGTTACTTCTTAGGATGAGATTTACAGGACATATATTTTGAAGTTATTTTTCACACCTTTAGAGGTGGAATTGGTTTTCGAGTCCTTCATAGAAATTGTGGGGCTTTCTGTGATCTTTCTATTGATACCAAGTTTGTCAATTTTGAACTCTTGAGTGAAAAGTTATGCATTTTGGAAGAAGATAGGAAAACAAGTGGGAAAAAATAAAAAAAAAATAGGCAAGGAAGCTGGAAAGGTGTATTGGAGCTATACCATCTTAACAAGTTGGGCCTTAATATCTTTGAATTCAAGGAATTGTTGCAAGTAGAAGGAACTTAACCAAAGGTGATAAAGGACTTATTATAATAGCATTTGAATCTTGTTTATGCAAATTATAAAAGGAAAGGAATGTTAAGTGCTTCGTGGATGTGGAAAGTCCTAAGGAAGAGTTACAAACTGAGATCATTTAGTGGATTAAATAACAAATTATACTCAACAAAAAAGCTAGGGACTACTGTGACAGACTTATACACTTATAATAAGTTAGCTGGGACTAAGGGTCAGTGTAGTTATTGTTTCTTCTAGTTTGAGTATCCAGTTAGATGTTTTGATTATTGTAACTTACAACTAGCATTGCTTTCCCTATTAGCTTTCCAATATTATCTCTTTACCTTAAAGAAAACTTTTCTGGCTTATCAAACCAAATGGACAACTTGGACCCACTGAATATTGAGGTAGATTTTTTCAAACTTAAATTTTTGTTTAAATTTTATTTTCTTGATCTTTACGAATACCGTACCGGATTTTGTACCGAATTGAATTCTGGTACGGAATTGTACCAATACCAATTAATACTGGGTATTATTTCGGGTAATTTTTTAAATTTATAAAATAGTCCTTGAATTGTTTTAAAAATTACAAAATAATCCATTGTCATATTGTACAGTTTTAGTTTATATATACCTTTATTATATTCTAATTATTTATATATATAATATTTATCTATATATAATATATGTCTATATAATAACTATCTAAATATAATAATTTATTGTAAAATAATGAAAATAATTCAAAACTTTGAATTATTAATTATTATATATTTTATCAAAATTTTGAATTATTTTTCTAGAATTTTTTTCATATCCCATTTCATTTTACATTTAATTAGACATAAACACAATTTTAATTTAATATATAAAATTAATTTAATTATTATTAATAAATATAATTAAATTTAAAATAAATTTTGATTTAATAATTAAAAATATATGAAATACATATTAGTTTATAAATAATATTTTTAAATTATTTATTTTAAAAATAAAATATTTTATTAATCCTTTGTTAATAAATATTATATAAAATATTAAAATAAATTTAAATAAAAATAATTTATTTTTAAGTTTTATTTAATTTACAATTATTAGTAGTAACAAAAATATTTATTATTATTTTAAAAAGTTTGAAAAAAGGGGGGAAGAAAAGATAGGAAGGAGTGGTGGAAATTTTGAAAATTTTTGAAAATTTTGCAAAAAAGTTCTCCAATTTTTTAAAATTTCTAGTACCGTTTGATATTTTGAATTATGGCCAGGTCCTCCAATTTTTTAAAATTTTCGATACTGACCGATATTTTACTAATATTTTGATTACTGATCGATGCAGTCAAAACAGGTCAGTACCGACTAGTATTTAAACCCGATACTAAAACTCAACTATACTAGTTTTAGTCCGATACGGTACATATCAGCCGGTACAATCCAGTATCCATAACAATGATCATAATATAATTTTAATTATTAAAAGTTGAAAATATTATATTCTATTAATATTATCTCCTTTCAATTTCCCTAACCCATCTTCAACCAACCATCTTAACCTCCGTCACTCTCCTTTACTCCACCACCATCTTAACCTCTATCACTCTCCTTTATCCCTCAAAATGCCACCACCATTATAACTATACCTCCTTGCCTCCAGAAGGAAAGGTCCTTCCTTTTTTAGCCAGTTATGAGAGAGGAAGGATTCATAACATCGTGATTTGTAGCCACGTGCTCTAATCCTTTAAGCTATGGGTCCCATCCAGTCTCTACTAGATATGTTCCTAGAAGTACCCTACAAAGGAACCTTTCCTCTTCCTAACCATTCTATCTTTTCTGATTAGACTGAATAAGAGTCTCGGATAGAGATGAAAGAAAGTAGACAGAAAATATTTAAAAAATGTAATTATAAAGAAGAATAATAAATAAGAGCAAACTATAAGAATCCATATTTAAAGACTTCAACATTTCCAGTATAATACAAATTAAAGAAAAAGAAAATGGCACAAAAAGATCTTAATCTAAAAAAAGAGACGAGATATGGCAAAATTGGTGAACACTATAGACTTAATGAGATTGAGCCTTAGTATGGAAACTTACTAAGTTAGAACTTTCCAATTTAGGGAAACCTTGGAATAAAAAAAATGAGTAATCCTAAGCCAAATCATGTTTTCCAAAAACAATCAAAAATTTATAAAGATAGAAAAAAGGATAGGTTCAAAGACTCGACGGAAGTTGTTATAACAAAAGGAGTTGACTGCTTTGCATTAGTAAAGTAAAGTAAAGGAATCATTCCGCTAAAACTACAAAAAAGAGCAAATAAAGGCTAACCCTATATATATATATGTAATACATATATACTGAATTCCTATCTTCAATGACAATCGACAACATAAATCTCGTTTTTTATATATTTATATGAAAATGAAATAAAATTAAAACATGTTTGAAATCCATTCTAAGTTGAAGAAATGATCAAATATGAATTGATCAAATCATTTGCTGCATAGTCTGATAAATAACTGATTGATCAGACAATAATAAAGATAGAGTCCTATTGTACATGTCAATATTGATAATAAGGAAATTTATAATAACAAGAAACCCATTGACTTTTGAAATCGTGAGGGTCCAAATCCCTCTATCCCCCAAAACGAAAAGGCCTTTTTGACTCTTTAATTATTTATTATATTATGATTATATTCTCTCTTTTTGTTCATGGTTCAAGATTTGTTATCTTTCTCTTAAACTCGATTCTTTCACAAATATATCAAGTATGAATTTGTTTTCCTTTCACAAGTCTTATAATATATATATGATAAATAACAATTAAACATCTTTGAACAAAATGGTAAAGGAATCCTATTAGAAATTATAATAAATTGACAATTGTAATAATTACCAATTTGCCAGCGAGATGTCAAACCTTCCCCTCGATGTGAGCTCATGGAGAAGATCAACCTGTTATCCTCAAATTAACTTTTATCCATTGAATGACAACCCTTCCACTTGACACCTGCATGTCACTAAGGCCAACTTTTGTCCTTGCTGATAGTGTATTCAAGCTCCCTTATTTCTTTACACTCGAGAGTCGAGAGCCAATCTTTGTTTGGCCCAATGAAACCTTTGCATGTCTTCGTTACCTTGTGTCAAGACCTATGGGCCCCATAGAAACTATCTACATTATTTTTAAAACCTCTCTCTCACTTTTAATTAGTTTTTTGGTCTTATTCCTCTTCAACTCTTGCTCATTTTTTATCTTTGCTTTCTTGATCCTTTTAATGATATGCTTAACAAATTGTTTCCTATTGAACTCTTTGTTTTCAACAAAATTTAAGCTCTATAAAATGCAATACTCTTACAACTATAATGACATGGGATTAATGGCTAATAGTTCACAGATCTTAAAACAATTGTCTTCCAAATTTTGATTTTTTTCTTAGTGAAAACATAAAACTAAGTTTTTTTTCCCACTTATGTGGACTTTGTTATACAACTTCGTTGATCTTATAGATAGTGAATATGCTTCTCAAACATTAACATCTAGTGTAAGACTAGAAAAAAGGTTCTCACATAAATAAAAGTTTGCTCACCCTTAGAACTACTATTTGCAAGTTAAGGTGAGACATTTTTTCATGTTAGTCATTTAAAAGTCCAAAATAACTTCCATACTTGGTTACAAATTTACGATGTTGAAACAAATTTTATATATGATTTGGAGTAGTAAAAAGAGAAATGAGCATATACCTTATAGAGATTCTAAGCTAAGCCATATACTACAAAACATCTTGGGAAGCAATGTCAAAACATCAGTCATTTGCACTATGAGCCCTATACAGATTTATGTTTAGCAATCCAAAAACACCCTTTCTTTTGCTAGTTGTGTTAAAGAGGTACAAGTCAATTTGTGATATCTAATAAGGTCCTAATTAAACAATTGCAGAAAAAGTTGGCTAGGCTTGAGACTGAATTGGCAAGCCTAATGTCAACGTATGTTGTAATTATGATACGGACCACATCATTGCAAAGGTGAGTGAATCCCACTGTCTTGTCCCAAAAATAACCAAAGGTAAATGTTTTTAGTGTATATGCAATAATGATCTAACCATATACTGTGTATATTATTAGGAGCAATCCTAATTAAGAATTTTACACATTGAAATCGCTACAAAAGGATAAAAAGATTAAAGAGTTAACTTAGCAACGTGATATAGCTCTATCTCATCTTGAGGATTTGTTTAAAATAGTTAGAGAAGATCGATCTTTAAGAACATATGAATATGTGACAGTAGATTCCTTATAAGGAATTAATCATTCTCATGGTCACACAAAAAGCAACACATCTAAAGATCTTAATGAGCATGCTTCCAATAGTTAGATTTTTGAGATCCTAAAAGATATTGAAGAGACTAGATGATAACACTCCAAAGTTTTTAGGAGAACATTACTGACAAGAAAAATGAAGAACTTAAAGATATCTGTAAGGAAAAGTCCAATGTATCAAACTAGAAGAAACTATTGTGAAAGGTACAGTTGACTTGTTATCTAATCCTGAAGAAAAACGAAAATAAGTAGTAACTAGTCTAGGATGTGAATGAAAAATTAGGTGCTTACTATAAGGGAAGAAGATAAATAAAAGAGTTCAGGCAAATTGATTTTTAAGCATTTTTTATAGTAAGAAATGTTTTTAAACCTGAATCGAACCGGCAAGTTTGAGTGGAATAAATATAAATCGACCTTGTTTATGGATATAATTTAAGAGTCTGTCAGATGTGGGGCCTCAGCAGCAAATTTTGCATACCGACCCATATACCTTTTGACAGAATGCACCAGAGCTTGTTAGCCTCTCATTATTTTCAATTTCAATTAATTTTTCTTTTCTTTTCCCCAAAATTTAATTAATAAATTATATTTTTAAATTTTATATTCTTTATTTATCTCTTTTTATTTCAATTAAAATTTTTATTTAAATTGTTATTGTTAAAAATAAATTACTATTTTATTTTTAATCTCACTAATAAATTATATTTATCAAATTTTATGTTTTTATTTATCAATTTATACTTTAATTTAATTTTTAAATTATTATTGCTAAAATAATTATTATTTTTATCATAAATTTGTTTAATAAATTGAATTATTAATTAGAATGAATAAGTAATTTTGCTTAAGATAATTTAAGAGTACGTTGAAGTATAATATTTAAAGTATAAACATTTAAAAAGTTAAAATCAAGTTAGATTCTTTTTTATCGACTTTCTTTAAAAATATTTCAACTTTTTTAAGTCTTTTAAAAAATGATAATATAGAGATATTATTATTTTATTATTATTATTATTATTATAAATTTTATGTTAGATTTAATCTGAGTTTAAATTACTAGATTTATTATTAGTTTATCGCATATTGATAAACATTATTAATACATTTTTATTTCAATAAAGTATTTTATTTTATATTATATTTTTACTTATTTTTATAATTTTACTTTTTATTTATTATATAATAAATTTATAATGATTTAATGATGATCAAATCTTTAAACATTAAACTTTTTTATTTGACATATTGAATATCTGGTCTAATTTTTAAAACATTTGTAATAAACAATCATCTTGTAATTTTTAAGCACAAAGAAGTCAATAGGAACAAGCTATAAGCTATTAAACACATTGTTAGAGAGATTATAGAAGTGAAGAACAAAAATGGCATAGAGCTGAGCAGGGATTGAACCCATAAATTGGTTGGAGGCAAGATTAGAGATAACGTAAACAACTGCAGTTAGAGCAGCAGACGAAAGTGACAACATTTTTATTTTTAGTAACTAAATTATTTAAATTTTTAAGATTTTTTTAATTTTAAAATTTTGCGTTAGCATTTTGCAGGCCTACATTGCCCAACTAGCATGTCACAGTCGAATGAGTTAACGATCCAATAGTAAATATTTAAAAAATATAACAAAATTAGATTTTATAGTGCAAACAATATTAGTTTATAAACATTAGAATATTCAAATTAATTTAGACCTTTTATGAAATATTAAAAAATGATTTGCCTCTTTAACTTATATTGTGATCACAATAAAGTTTTGTTGTCTGAGGGCATAATTGGAATATAAATGTCGGATGCCTGTTTCGTTAAAAGATTATACCTTTATTTAAAAAGTGGCACGAGAAGATAAGATCTTTGGTTTTTTACACAGAAAACCTTTATTTTGGTGGTCGTCAAATATTGTATGTGAATAAAAAATATATAAATGAATTTTTATATAGGTGACGAGGGGCATGGAGTTAGTTAACGTTCAATTGGACCGATTAAAATAATATTAAAATGATAAGTTATCATTTTAAAAAATTAAAATGACATTATTTTGTAATGTAAGCACAAACCATTAGTTTTCAAAATGATAACTTTTTTAGGTATAAAATTAAAATGATGTCAACTCAGCTTTGCTTAATTCAAAGTCAATAAGTTGGATAAATTTAAATTTGGTTCAAATAATTTAAATAATCCATGCTTTCGTTTTAAAATAATGTTACTTTACAAAATTTAAATTTAAATTAACCCAACTCAAATTATTAACTTTGAATTAAGCAAAGGTAAGTTTGGCATTGTTTGATCTAACTGTTATTTAGAAATGGCCATAAAGCTCAAATTCAGGCTCTTTTTAGGACAGCTTGCTTCAAATTAACAGATGAAATTATGGGCTCTATTTTTTAAAAATTTTAGGTTGCTTGAGGCCCGACAAATAATAGGAATACATCGTTATTTTGACACAAATGATATTATTTTGACATTTTAATTTTAAAGATGATTTTAGGTCAAGTTAAGTTGGGCTGGGCTGTTACATTATTATCCTTGCTATTCCTATATTTTCAATATCAACAGTGTAACAGAATAAATTGTTATAATTTGACAACGAAGTAAACAGAAGATAAAAAGGGGTAAGAAAAAATAGACCAAAGACAGAACGACTCGACAATGGCCAAAGGCCAGTCCTAAGTGTCACAAAGGTCTTCTTTGGACTTGAAATTCTACCATAAGTCATGCCTACATTCGTGCGACAATCCCGCTTAGGTCCGTTTAAGCAAGATTCAGCCTTCTCACGTGAATGTCGCAGAACAATTTCGTTAGCCCTCGAGCAGCTCACGCGCACACGAGTGTTTAAAGTATTTCTCTCATATACAAAAAGAATACAAATGTAATAGAGTAAAGAAAGCAACAAGAGATATATAATAGTTGAAATTATTCTTTCATTAACTCTCAACAAAATGTTAACAAAAGACACAAGTACCTCCTCCTCGAAGCACTAACAAAGAACTCCCTACTCGAAGCCCTTACAATGAAAACTTCCTCAAAAGCTCTCAACTCTCAAAGTTCTCTCTTCTTAGTGATTTCTCTCTATTTCTCTCAATGAATGCCTCACTGATCGAATTCCTCCCTCTGTGAATGGCTCTCAACTCTAATAAGCTATTTATAGGCTCCTCTAAATGACTAAGAGTCCTAATAGAACTCTACTAGCTAAGATAGTAATCTTATCTTATCTAGGATTAAGTTACATCACATTAACAAGGTAAAAGATTACCATGTCTATAAATGATTATACTTATCCGCGAAGATCTCCTTTTATCTTCAAATGATCCTTTCACGTGATTTTTATCTCTTAAAGCTGATGTTCATCCATTATGATCTTATCCGCTACGTCATCATGTGCCACATCATCCACAGTTTGCCACGTCACTGCTGATGTGTTTTTATTACAACCTATTCGCACATAAGTCCATCAATGCGCGTCCATGGACAAGTCTATCTTTCATGATGAAGCTCACTCATGGTGCAGTCTCATCACTTCATAATTAAGTACAAGTCACAATCCGAGTTAGTTTAAAATCTCACATATTTCACATACCTTTGACTTATACCTTTGACCTGCCTCGTCGAAGTCAAATGCTTATGTGCCTCGTCGCTCTTGCGTGCCTTCACGCATCCTCACGAGGTCTCACACGTCTTTGTGCATTCTCGCGCACCCTCGGGTCTTGCATGACTTAGTTCGCCAACTCCTCGCGACCTTGCATCTGAATCTCATATTTCGTCGAAGATTTCCACCAATGTGCGCCTACGCATGCCTACGAGTATCGAATCTCGCCTACTCTTGAGATCTTCACTGATACTTCCCACATCCCTCGCCTACTTTACAAGTTCCTCAAGTTTTGCTCGTTAACTCGCAAGACTTCGCCTTGTTTCCTCGTCAACACGCCTTTCTTGTGCCAACTTGCATGCCAAGCATTGGCCACATCTTGCCAACACTTGCATGATCCCGCAGTTTGGACTTAGGGATCTAACAAACCACCCCCACTAGAAGAATTCGACATCCTCGTTGAAATAATTTGTGGGCACTCCTCCATGAGAAGTTCCCTCGAAAGACTCCTTCGTCAACTGTTGAAGATTGGAGCAAGTCTTCTCTTCCATTTGCATCGTTCCCACGTGCCACCTCCTTTTTTCACCGAGTTCATTTTTGTATGGGAGCTCCTCCATGAGGCTCATAACATTTGAATACAAAATATTTTTTATGACTCCTTCCCCTAAGTCATCTTCATTGCTCCCTCCTTTGTCCTTCATGACTTTGGAGTTCATCTGCTCCTCACTCTTCTTCCTCTTAGGGCATTCTCGAGCATAATGTGGCCCTTGACAGATGAAGCATGTAGCGTTCCCCTTTGATTGCCTCTTCTTATGTTGAGAAGATTCTCCCACAATCTCTTTGCCTTTCTCCTTATCATCATGGGTTCCACCATTTTTCTTGCCCTCTCCACTGGGTAGAATTGGTGTTAGCAATTGGAAATCCACAAAGGCATCTACCGTCGCTATTGCATTAGGGAGGTCCTTCGCATTCTGCATCCAAAGCTCTATTTATGCCCAACTTTGCAAGCTGCTAATGAAGTTGAACAACTTGTTTTCCTCTGACATATTCCAAACGTCCAACATCACTAATGTGAACTTCCTCACATACTCCCTCACCAAGCCGTTTTGCTTCAACTCCATCAAAACTTCCCTTGCAAGCTATGAAGTGTTGTTGGGTAGGAACTAATCCGTTAGCTCCTTCTTCATCTTCTCCCAAGTGTCGATGGAAGGTCTACAAGCACTGATGTCGTTGGAGGTTCTCGTTCTCCACCATAGCTTCACATCACCCACTAGGTACATTACTGTGATTGACACCTTCTCCGAGTCCTCCACCTTTGCCTCTGCAAAGTACTGCTTCATATCCCACAAAAAATTTTCGAGCTCCTTGGTACTCCATTTTTCATCGAAAACTTATGGCTCTCGCACCTTGACCATAGTGGTTTCCACTCAGACATCCGTCTCATGCTTTGCCATCGCACATTTAAACACCAATAGATCATATCTCATCTCTTCATGAGCCTTCATCTGTTCCCTGAGCGCTCTCATAGTTGCTTGAAATTCCCTCTCTAAGGCTACAATATGCTCCAATAAAGGAACTACTCCCTCATTCATTAGGGATAAAGACTTAAGAATCGCTTATATTATAGTAATCCTTTTTGTTAGATTACTTCCACCAGCCATCGCTTTAGATTGGCTTTGATACCAGCTGTCATAAAAGTCTTCTTTAGACTCGAACTTCTACCGCAAGTCGCGCCTACCTTTGTGTGGCAATCCTACTTAGGTCCACTTAAGCAAGATTCAACCTTCTCACATGAATGTCACAAAACAATCCATTAACCCTCGAACACCTCATGTGCACACGAGTGTTTAAAGTGTTTCTCTCACAGAAAAAAGAACATAAGTGTAACAGAGTTAAAAAGCAACAAGAGATATATAATAGTCAAAGCTACTCTTTCATTAAATCTCAAAAAAATGTTAACAAAAGAAACAAGTACCTCCTCCTCAAAGCCCTAACAAGGAACTACCTACTCGAAGTCCTTACAAGGAACTTCTTACTCGAAGCTCTTATAATGAGAACTCCCCCAAAAGCTCTCAACTTTCAAAGCTCTCTCCTCTTAGTGATTTCTCTCAATGAATGCCTCACTGAATGAATTCCTCCCTCTGTGAATGGCTCTCAACTCTAATGAGCTATTTATAGGCTCCTCTAGATGACTAAGAGTCCTAATAGAACTCTACTGGCTAAGATCACAATCTTATCCTATCTAGAATTAAGTTACATCACATTAATAAGATAAAAGATTACCCTATCTAGGAATGATTATCCTTATCTACAAATATCTCTTTTTATCTTCAGATGATCCTTCTACATGCTCTTTACCTCTTAAAGTTGATGTTCATCTACTATGATCTTATCCGTCACGACATCATATGCCACACCATCTACAGTTTG
>JANZLD010000235.1:50495975-50511229 GCA_026413575.1 Erythroxylum carthagenense | reverse complement strand
TTATCAAGTGGAATTATTTTACACTGTGATTGATATGCAACTTCAAGAGCTCAACAATCGCTTCAATGAGGTAAATATTAAGTTACTTATTTGTGTGGCATGCTTGAATCCAAGTGACTCTTTTTATGCTTTTGATAAACAAAAGTTGATTCAGCTTGTTGAATTTTATCCTTTTGATTTCTCTAAAGTAGAGCTTATTACTTTTGGTGATCAACTTGATAATCATATTGTTGATATGCAATCTGATGATCAATTTTCGATATTAAATGAGATTAGTGATCTTGCTAAGAAACTAGTTGAAACAAAAAAGGATGTTGTGTACCCTTTGGTATTTTTACTTGTGAGATTAGCTTTGATTTTGCCTATTGTTACTGCATCGGTGGAAAGAATATTTTCTCCAATGAAGATAGTGAAAAATTGGTTGCGCAATCTAATGGAAAATTCTTGGATGAATGACTGTTTGATCACATATATTGAGAAAGATATCTTCAATAGTATTGACAATAAGAAAATTTTATAACGATATCAAAATATGGAGACTTGTAGAGAACAATTGTAGTAGGTTATATGTTAAAAGCTCAATATAATGATGTAATTTTTTGTTTATCAAATATACAAATATTTGTATCTTTCAGTAATATAAGAATATTATAAATATTTTGTCCATACTTAAAATCATTTATGAATTCGTCTCTGTATTTTTCTCGTGCGGACTTTTATGCCAAGCATTAACCACAGTTCGCCAATACTCGCATGATCCTATTGAACTTAGGGGTCTAATCCAAGCGTGGGATTAACAATCAAAACGTTCGAACGTCGAACCCGTCAGAGTAACCGTCGTGCAATTCTTTGACAATGTCCACCCTAAGACGTGGGAATAACATAGGTCGGTATCAAAGGCCCGAAATGCTGGCATAGTCGCTCGGCTCTCTTTTAGCCCAAACCCGTCGAAAGTTCCGCCCGAACAAGATTACCCGCGACTTTTCATAGTATAGGCGGAAAAACGTTCGAATGACTGAAGTGAAGAAACCGAAGCGAAAGCCAATTTCTGAGGACGAAGGCACGAACAAGATGTGTTTTGAGATAACCCAAAAACACAGGAGTGGAGGGTGATGCTTTTGGGTGTTGTAATATTACTTCGTCAGAGCAAATACATTTTTGCAGGTTTGGACCTCTCATTCGATTGGATCTCGTACTTTTCACGTAGCTTTTGCTTGTGCTCTTGCTGAGTACTAAGGTAATACCTCGTCTTCCTTCTTCTGCTTGGACCCTTTTAACGTATGGAAGTTTCGTTCAAAACTTCGAAGTTACGTTTATAGAAGTTGATAACTCGGGTTGAATTCCGTCTGTAGTTGTTTCAACTGAAAAAAAAAAAAACCGAACCTTTCCTTTATAGACATAAACTAGTATATTTGTGTTCTTTTGGTGTCTGCTTTTATTTCTTGTCATGTTGGATTGTAGTGAATTGGAAATCCAATAATGATGGAGAGAGCAGAGTCAGGGCAGAAGTTGTATACACGTATGCGACTCTGGGAATTTCCAGATCAGTACGTGATTGAACCCACTGACGGGTCCTCAGGTTCCCCTTTGGCGATCACCCGGGCTGATGGCTCCATGAATGTGATAGGTATGCTATTTGTTTTCAAATAATTTCCTAGTTTGTTTGTGCGGGATTCAATTTGTTCTTTAAGGTAATGAGGTGATGTTTTTGGATCTCCAGATGGAGTTCCAGAATGCAACGCTCTTCGAGTTCCTAAAATTCAGACTATTTTTGGGGTTGTTGGAATGCTAAAGCTTGTGGCAGGTAATGCAATAATTGCAAAAGTCGTCTTAAACTAAGAAGCGAAATTTTCTTAACTTTCATTTGCTTCAATGTCTTTGTTGGCTCAATTCTTTACTTTTCCACGGCTTATAGATATCAATTCATTAGTTATATCTGATGATCAGATGTTTACTTCTAGTAAGTTAATGTGTGTTTTGTTCTTTTTCAACTCTGTGATTGCAAGTTTTCAATTTTATAACATAACAATGTTTCTCTCTATGCCATTAGGATCATACTTGATAGTTATAACAGAACGGGAATGTGTTGGATCATATCTGGGACATCCAATCTTCAAAGTTACATCACTGAAAACTTTTCCTTGTGATCACTCATTAAGAAGTTCCTCTGCAGAGCAGGTGAGTCTACTCTTGTCTATTGTCCTTTCCGTTCATGTGACTGCATAATCTTCTCACTTCTGCCTTACCTTTTGAAGAAAAAGGTTGAGAATGAATTCGCTGCACTGCTTAATGTTGCTGAGCGCACTGCTGGTCTGTATTTCTCATATGATACCAACTTAACACTAAGGTGAGTGTTTGCTTAATTTCACTGGCATCTTTTTATCTTTAGGGAATGATGTGCAAACCACACCACTCATGTTAAATTGTTGTCGAAACCTTTGATCTGGCAGTTGATGTGAACTTGAATTTCCTTATCATTCTTTAATGATTAAAAACATGGAATGCAGGCTAAAAGCTTCAGATCTTGCAATGCCATAAGAGCTGTAAGCTTCAAAGTTTCATGTTTCACCAGGAAAATACAGAAGTAAATTCGTCTGAAGTCTGAAAAATGGAGTATTATTCAACTTTCAGTTGTACCCCAAGATGGTTACTGAAGATTCAGTGTTAAGTATTAGGGAGTTAGCAGTGTTTGTAATAAGAAGCTAAATTAAGAAACCTAGGTTGTCCCATCAGATGGTACAACTAAATGATGAAGCATTTGATCAGCAAGTTTCTATGCATGCTTATAAGTTTCGTGGTTAAATTAAAACTTAAAAGGATGATCTCTTATGTAACAGTGCACAGAGATTGCATGATTTGGGTGATGAATCGAAATTGCTTCCTCTTTGGAGACAGGTGAGTCACAAGACTTGAAGTCATTAAATTAATGGGAGATATGTCTCTTAAAATTTCTTTTCTATTGAACATTGCTGGATTCTTTAGTGGCAGCCGGAGCCTCTACAAGTACAAGTCTTTGATTTTGTAGTTTGCTGCCCCGTCCATATTTCCTGTTATGTTTGATTTCCATACATCACAATTATGGTTATAGGGTATATTTGTTACAGGCAGAACCAAGATTTCTCTGGAACAATTTTATGTTGGAAATTCTCATAGAAAACAAGGTTGTGTTCCGTTAGTTCCAATCTTATTTACATTCACAATTCTTATTCTGTTTTTACAGTTTTAGGTTAATAAACTGCTGATACATTCATTGATCTGTTTTCTGCAGCTGGACCCATTCCTTCTTCCGGTTGTGCAAGGAAGTATCCTTTTGAAAATTTTCACCATTTGACATAAAAACTATTCATAACAATACTTAATGTTCTTTTTAGTTACATTCTCCTCCTTAATAGCTGAATAGGCTTTCAGAACTTTCAAGTGGCCATCGGAAAGGAAATTGTTGACGTGACTCTAATTGCTAGGAGATGTACTCGGAGAAATGGTATCTTTTCCATGTTATAAGTTCTAGTCTGTTCCTAATCTGTTAGTCCACGTTTCTGACTGTAATAACATAAACTGTTGTTGGAGCATTTAAGCACATTATTCTGCTTAGTTGCCAGCTAAAATGTTAAATTATATCCAGCCTTGGAGATATAAGAAAATCATTAGCCTTATTTTGTAATTTGATTTATCTTATGAAAATCTATCTTAAGGTACTCGCATGTGGAGAAGAGGAGCTGATTCTGACGGTTATGTTGCTAATTTTGTGGAAAGTGAGCAGATTGTACAGATGAATGGGTTTACAGCATCATTTGTTCAGGTAAATATTCGATATAGTTTGTGTAGTTACTACATAACTTTGTTGCCTTTGTCTAAAATGTTACTGGAAATTGTACATGGTTCTAAATTCCAAAACAAAATAATAGTATGAACCTTCTTATCATGTACTTTCTCAAAATTTTAAGAAGTATAATACTATGTCAAGTGTAAGAGAGTGCTGCAATGCTGGTATTGATGTATAGTAAGTAATTAGGACTCGCTTTCTGTTGTTATATCTTAACGGCTTATGAGTTTCTTTGAATTTTTGTCAAATTTAGTCTCAGCTCATTTTCTTTGCTTTATCGCTTTTCCAAAGGTTCGAGGATCTATGCCATTTCTTTGGGAGCAGATTGTTGATTTGACATATAAGCCTAAATTTGAGATCATTAGACCAGAGGAAGCTGTAAGCGTTGCTTGTTCATTGGATGTTGTGTTTTACACCTATGGCACCTATTGATTCCTAGTGTATAACTTGTTGACCAGCCTCGAGTAGCGGAGCGGCATATTCTTGATTTGAGAAAAAAGTATGGGAGTGTATTCGCAGTTGATCTCGTCAATAAGGTGCACACTGTCTTCCTTGGTCAATAAGTTTGGATGATTAAGATGTTTGATTTATTGGTTTTCCTTTTTTGCCTTATATATTATTAAAAACATTTTCGTAGTGGTATGCATGCTTCTATGTACTTCTGTTTTTATGTTTTTAAACGATGCTCTCGATACATGAAAATGTCAAGGAGTCAAAGTGCGTTTTTGTTTCTCAGCACTCTAGGATAATTTCTTATTTCCTATGCCCCTTCACTTCTTATTAGCATGGAGGTGAGGGACGTTTAAATGACAAATTTACGGAGTCAATGCAAACTGTGACTAGTGATGATGTAAGGTAGAACTTCCTTTCATCTATCATCCTTTTTTCATGCTGCTAATATGTTACTTTTTAATGGGAAATATCCTCTTAATGTTGTAGATATCTGCACTTTGACTTTCACGAAATCTGTGGGCATGTCCACTTTGAACGACTTTCTATCCTTTATGACAAAATTGCTGATTTTCTTGAGAAAAATGGGTATGTTTATACATGTTCCTCCAATATTTCATGAACTATGATGGTTTGACGACAGCTATTTAATGCAAATGCGTATCTTGATTTCTACCATCCTTTTGTCATTGGCAGGTTCCTTTTGCTGAATGAGAAAAGTGAAATTTTGAAAGAGCAAACTGGGGTTGTAAGAACCAACTGCATTGATTGTTTAGACCGCACAAATGTTACCCAGGTAGTTGACTTCTATCATATATGTGTATAATCTGTTACGGTCCTAAGTCTATGATCGAGTTACCGGACGATGAACCGGAGATTCTCTTTCCAACAAGGGTTTTTACCCTTGTTCTTCCTCCTGGATGTACCTATAATTGATAATCCAACGCAGCTCGTCGAAGGGAGCTGCAACCGTGTAACTCGTTGAGAGATAGTTTCCGATCTCTTGGGGTTTTTTAAAATAAATTCTGCCTCTATTTATTGCTAAATAACGCCCTGTTTATAGGGAAATCTCCTTACAATAATAAAGAATCAAAGAACTAGAATTCCTAACAAAACAATAATTCAGATTCCTTAATAGACTCCATTTCCTAATAAAACTCCTACTGCCATAAAATAAGAAGTAAAAAAACTGGAAATAACTAAAAATAAGGACAAGATTGGACTTTCAGAATTAACTAAAATTAGACCACCTAGGATTCCTTGTTTCACACAATCAATAACTTGCTGGTCTAGGATCTTAGGCAGTAGTCTTTCTGCGTCGTTCATATGTTTGACCTAAGAATGCATTCACAACATTGCTCCCCTCCTCCACGAAAAGCTTGTCCTTAAGCTTAAAGTCTGGAAATGCCATTTTGAACTCCAAGACATCTTCCCAAGTAGCATCCTCTGTCGTACCTCCACTCCACGGTACCAAACTTTCCCAACGACCTCTATTCAATCGAGTCCACAAAATGGCCATAGGACTGATCACAACTTGACCTTCAAGCGGAGGTAGCATTGGTAGCTCACTGGGTATCTCACCTTGAAAGGCTTCAATAATGACATGTGAAAAACGTTATGAAGCTTGCAATCCAAAGGAAGCTCTAGTTGGTATGCTGTGGTACTAATGCGTTTTGCCACCAGGAAAGGTCCATAGAACTTGGGTGCAAGTTTATGTGTAATGTGGTTGGCAATTGTCTTTTGACAATAAGGATGTAAACGCAACCACACATAAGTACCAGGAGAGAATGCCACATTAGGATGTCCTTTATCATAGACGGTCTTCATTCGTTGCTGTGCCTACTGGAGTTTGATGCGAATTTCAACTAAAGCTTCATCGCGATCAAGAAATGCTTGTTCCACCGCATCTCCTCGAGAAGTCCTTGCAACATAAGATGCAAACTTGGAGGCTCCCTTCCATATACTACTTGAAATGGAGATGTTTTAAGGGCTATGTGGAAGTGTCGTAACAAAATTCAGCCCAAGGAATCCAATCTACCCACTTCTTAGGTCGGTCTATAGCAAGGCAACATAAGGACATTTCAATGGTTCGATTAACCACCTCGGTCTGCCCATCAGATTGTGGGTGATATGCGGAGGAGAAATTAAGATTAGTTCCACATAAACGAAACAACTCTTTCCAAAAGGTACTCGTAAAAAGGACATCTTGATTACTAAAAATAGATTCAAGAATGCCATGTAGTTGTACAATATTTTCAAGGAATACCCTTGTAGCGGTGCAAGCATTGTACGGATGTGCCAATGGAATAAAGTGAGCATATTTTGAGAATTGATCAACCACCACTAATAGCACAGTTTTACCCAACGATTTTGGTAACCCGTTAATAAATACATTGATATATTTGACCAACCCTGGTGAGGTGATTGTAATGGTTGCACTAACCCGGTTGGACTCAAATGTTCAGCTTTATTATGTTGGCAAACTGGGCATGCTGCGACGTATTCTTCGATGGTGTTCTTCATGTGAGACCAATAAAAATCCTTGCGAATTCCCAGCTTACTGCATTTTTCTTAGCTTTCTTTGTATTCATTTGCTTCACATAACAATCGCAAGTTATGTTTGCAGAGCATGATAGGGAGAAAATTGTTGGAACTCCAACTGAGAAGGATTGGTGTTTTCGGTGCTGAAGAAACTATTAGCTCACATCCAAATTTTGATGAAAGCTTCAAAATATGTGAGTATTTCAGCATTTTTATTTCTTCTAAGAGTAATTCAACAGAGATTGGTACTTTTCCTTCAATACTATATTGCTTCGTTTAATGTATTTTTAAATGGTCTGTTTGGCCCTTAGTGTGGGCTAATCATGGAGATGACATAAGTATTCAATATTCTGGCACTCCTGCTCTGAAAGGGGATTTTGTAAGGTATGTTTTCATGCATTTATTGTCAAGTTCTACATGCTCTGGCTTTAGTATTAAACCAATGCACTAAACTCTAATAGTGATTGCATTTGTGAATTTTCTCTGGAGCAATTTTGGGGTAGAACCTTATTCTCTGTAGTAGTGCACTTTTCCAACTTAGTCATATTTTGAGAAGTTGTTGAACTTTTTGGAGTCAATAAATCATCCAGACCTTAATCACTTGGTAAAGTTTTCCGTTGAATCGTCACTTCGTTTGGTATTAGAATCATTATTATTGAGATGTCCCAAATTGAAATTATGCTTCATATCTTATATGACATCAAGTTCATGCTTCCAGAAAAATGACTTCATGAGGTGAAGTTTGTTGAGAGTTAATATATGATCATAACTAGGCCTCACACAACTCAAACCTGAACACTCATGATCAGGTTTGTCCATATGGGTCATAGTGTAACCAGGGAGCTTGGTTGGTGACTCTCCCCACCTAACATCCTGGTTGTCACGGAGGAAATCAGCTATGTTGGTTTAAAGGCTATTCTGGTCTCCTAGAAGCAAGGAAGGAAATGGGAAAAGCTCATCGATATCATAGACATAGTTTAAAGGTTCCCAGTATAGAGAAGGAATTTACATAATCATAGGTGCTTTTGTCAATTTGCTTCAATCTTTCTGTGTGATGTATCATGTATCAATATTTTCTTTTTTCTTTCCTTGCTGTAGTCATCCTTTTCTTGATGCCGTCAACCCTTGTTTTCTTTTAATGCTTTTGATTACAATCTTTGTCCATACATATCCAGGTTGCTCAATATGTGATGTTCATTCTTATATGAACTGTATGAAAACACTTCTCTTGCACTTCAAGTTAATTGCCTACTGTTGAATTGCAGATATGGCCAGCGGACCATGCAGGGGATCCTTAAAGATGGTTTAAATGCCCTTGTCCGCTATTACTTGAATAACTTCTCTGATGGAACAAAGCAGGTTAATATTTTCATTCTTGATTCAAATTTGAGTTTGGAAAGTGTTAATATAATTCATAGCGGTTTTATGATTGTTAGTAAAATTAATCTCTGCTTTGGTCTGTTATCTTAGGGATGACTTTCACTTTGTAGAACTTAATCAGTTATCTTAAAGATAGAGATCAATAAGACACTATATACTTCCAAGCTTTGTATGGCTATTCAATGACTTTCACGTTTCTGAAACAATATTTTATACATCGTAAGGTTAGATTTCTTTGTTATTGTGTAATATATATGTGGATCCTGATTTAAACTTCTCATTTTTCGCCTTTCTTTATTTTTGGCACTTGTGAAGGATGCAATTGATCTCTTGCAAGGACATTACATTGTTTCTGTAAGTCGAGATATGAGCCCTCCATCTCAAACAGGCGGCCTTGAGAGTGTAGCTGTGAGTACGAATCAAACAAACTTTTCCTTGCAAGTGTATTTTGCAATAAGTATACCAACTTCGCTGAGATTCTCTGCTTTGTTGTGGGGTTATTCCACATGACAACAATATTCATTAAGCCCATGATGACGAGTAACCTTTCCTTGTTCTATTCCTTCAACATTATGACAAAAGCAATAAACTGCATTTTGATCACCATGGTACTGGAACTTCCATTCTTGATTTTTGTGAACTTGAGGTTGATCACTAACGTGTGTGAAGTATCTGGAAATTGTAATTTGATTGCATGTGGCTCTACATTAACTACCTCAGACTAACGCTAAATTGTTTCTAACAGTCTTTTCCTCTGGCTTTATCGGTGGTCTTGATTGGATTCCTTTTTGCAATGATGTCGCTTAGACAAGGTGAGTTTGATTGAAAATGTCAGCAAATCACTGATTGGTTCATAAAGCTTTCAAGACTTTGCAAAATTGTTGCCTACCACTGGCCATCTGTGTCAGCATTATCTGACCTTTTCTTCTCCCCGTCTCCTATGCAGTTCGTTATGACCTTCGGCACTTGTTCTTCTCAGTTTTGTGGGCAGGCATCAGTGTTGCCAGTGCGGCATTTGTTAGAGCCAATGGGAGAATTTTCTGTAATCGGCCTCGTCTGCATAAGCCTCGACGTTGATTCGAATCTCACCCTGCTCGAGGAAGTACAAAAATGATGTGAAGCACTCAGCTTGCTGCATATTTTACTGCTTCACACGAGTTTTATTTTCTTCTAGTGCATATAGTTCAATTATTTGAATGCTGCCTGTGCAAAAAAGATCAGCAATTGATTGCAATTTGAGCATTTGTCAACGTCAAGTGCCCAGTTCTTTATTCTTCCCTGTGCATTGGGTTTTCCTTGCGCTCTGTTCCAACTGGAAACTTTTGGATGACATCTTAAAGGAATATCTATACAAATTACGCCTTTTGTATTAAGAGCCTACCATGTGCAAAAGTTTAATGTAATTGTTCATTGTAAGTTTTGTGTTGTAACTTGCAACTGCGGGTGATCATCGGTGCCAATTTGGACTTGTGAAATAGCTGATCAAGTACGTACTAAATTTTTAGTGGTGCACATTACAAGATATGAGTAGGTAGTCAGCGGATTAATCGTGAACACTGCAGAGTCCACATTTATTGCAATGGAACTAAAATACATCCATAATCTATACATCGTGATTTTGGATTATCTTCAAGGAGAAGAAGCTCGACCAACATATGCATATGGTGGCCAATACAGGTGGAATTCAATCTTGTAAATGACCGTAAGACCTTTGGTGTCCACTGGAGACGATGTGATGTAGCCCTGCACGAACAGGAAATCACCGGTACCACCTACCACGGGATGATCGGCAGGCTTGATGTTATTTGTGCCACCAGCTATGGAGATTGAGCCTTTGTGATGCTTCAATTTTAGAGTGATCTTAGCAACAGAAATGCTCGTTAGACCATCAAGACTAGATGTTGTGGTAGTTCCTTCTGCAACGCCAACAAGTCTCGAGGACCGGTTGGCTGTAACTGTCAAAGGATCTTCAAAAACATAAAAAGTGCCAAAAGGGGTTGTAGATTCACTGATGCCTGCTCCTGCCACACCCTTCACTATTATGTAACCGGTTTTGTTAATGGTTTCATGTTGGTAGAGTGAAAAGTGCAGGGATTTTAGTCCTTGGTGGTGGTGGTGGTGGTGGTGGTGGTGGTGAGAGGTGGAAGTTGCATTCAATACAAGAGCCAATAAAAGGGCAGAACAAAGAAAACAGTAGACAGACTTGATCATGGTTGCCCTTTGTAAGCTTGAAGACGAACTTTAAGGGTGTTTCTATTGATTAATCGAGCCTTAGAAGGACTCCTTTTAATGACAGCAGAGAGTACAGAATTTCTTTTACCCGGTGGAGCAGTTGAGTAAGTCAACAAAAACAAAGGTTATTTTCCTAGTGAATGGAATTATCGAAACCTGATTGAATATTAGTAGGTAAGACTTGCCTTTCAAATCATAATTCTGTCTACACTTGTACATGCGGCCTGACTTGGAAGTGCCATTCCAGAACTTTGACCAGTAAACCTCGTCTCTTGAATAGCATGCCGCCAGACTTTTCTTCTCTGAATGCGCAGAAGACTTTTTTTAAGTGACAAAGCAGACAAGTTTGACCCACACTCTACCATCTACAACGTTGTGTCTCACACTTTCACCAGCCTTGAAGTTGCACACTAGTCTAGCAAATGCTCTCTTAAACAGCAAAATTCTTCGTACTCATTTCACAATTTTGCCACTTGCACCTACGTGTTCTTATTCTAACTGGAGCCAGTATAATCAGTAAACTTAATTCATCATAAACAAACTCTATGAGAATCAAATTTATTGCAGTCACTCTGATACAAATGAATGGCCTAAATGTTAAGGCACCACTCCAGTATATCTATATATATAATTCCAATTCTCCAAACTAACGGTAGACTGTCTCGAAGTTGTTAAAACTGCTTCTTTTTCTTCTCCAAATACGAATGGTGACGTTGAAAGTTCAGCACTGCCCACACCAAGTGCCACAGACCAATCTCAGGCCATAATTCTTTAGGAGAGTACAATGGGCATGTACTAGTCTGCCAAAGCAAAAAGTTGCTAAGACGAGTCTCTCCTGAACTTCGAACAAGGATGTCAGGATCAGGAACTACCGCCATGTACAAATGCTTCTCAATGTCTACCAGCTTTATGCTAAAGCACTCCCCCTGCATCTTGTCTCCAGCTTCGACCGGGAACACGTTATTTTCTATTCTACTTGGCCTCAATTCTTGAGCTTCATCCCGTTTATCTTCAAAGGATCCTGGGAAAGTATGCTCAACCACACCATTCCTAGTCTCTTCAACTCCTTTGGTCACACCATTTGGAGCTCCTGCATCGCCGTTGCAAGAAACACCAGCTTTCAACACTCGAGACTCATTGGCATCATGTTTGCAAGACTCTTGAGCAACATGCTTAACGGCATTATCACTCTTCTTAGAATCTGTGTCTCCAAACCCCATTTTATGAGAATTACATGGCTCAGTTACCTCAATTAGTTCTTTACAGGATTCTTGAACGGCATGTAAAATCTCATCAAGTGAAGTATAGGCTACACATATTAAAAGAGAACATTTGGTGTTTTTAGCAGTAGCCCTCATTGCCTTTTCTGCTGCAACTCTAACAGGTTCACTCAACAGTTTCAAATTGCCTATAAAATAGACTCTGACACCATATTGGTTCACAATACTTTCTTCTTCAAGTAATTCCTCAATCTTTTCCAGCATCAGATTCATTAGGTCCTCAACCTCATCTGGCCGCCGTTTAAAATTTTCAATGCTAAAGGCATAAATAGTCACATATTTCACCCCTAATTCATAGCAGTACTTCAGTATGTTCGTGAGGGCCAAAAATCCAGCCCTATGACCTGCCCCTTCTTCCAGGTTTTTCTTCTTTGCAAATCTCCGATTTCCATCCATTATGAAGGCAAAATGAGTGGGTATAGGACCCATAAATAGAATGCGAAACATACACCTTCTTAAAAAATCACCCAAATTGCTAAATAATACACTTAAGCTCCAGGCAGTGTGTGTTTTCATTTTGTTCGACATAAATACTGCAAGTATAAACCCCCCTGCTCAAGAGGAAATAGCAAGTTAGTTCACATCAGTTAAATGGATTCCTCGAAAGATAGTAGAAAACAATAGCAAAATGATACCGAAACAAAAGCTGGAAATGAACATCCCCAAAGTAACAAAGTTCCAAATAGAGAAACAAATCACTTAAATACTCAACAAGACAGATCTCAAACCCACATGTGGATTCACGCAATTGAAAAATCTCCATCAGCTCTGAACCAGGAGGGATCGTAACTACATAGTTCGCCTTTTATCTCAAACTCAGTAATAGAAGGTGGCCGTAGATCTAACAGTGAACTATTAATATAAATCCTTTAAAGTAAATTGATCACCAACTCGTTTAAGTAGCTTACTGTAAACAAGGATAATTGAGCAGTAAGCTTATGCTTTGCACATCAATCACGATCACGAAATCATATGATGATAATCGTCAAAGCATGTCCAAAAACGAAACAGAACATTCGGAAGATGCAGAAACCAACACCTAATAATGAACTCTAAACCAACACAGTTATCTAACACATACTCGCAAAAACAATCGACGGCAGTTAAAACGAACATGGTTTAAAGTGAAAGCTTTTAGTCCTGGCAAAAGCAAACAAAACCCCATGTCTGAAGTGGAAACTTTCGAGCGTAGATAATCAAAAACAAAAAAAAAATACAAGAAAGACAGAAACTTGAATCAATTCAAGCGCGTTCCGTTCAAGAAGGAAGAAGTTCCGATTGAAGAAACAAAGCATAAAAGACTGACAGACTTACCTTATCCCCTTAAGCTCTATCAATGCAAATGGCAACCCAAGTTAAACCCTAAAAGCAAGAAGAAAGTAGAAAAACAACTGAGGCGTAGAACAGAATAGTAGGAAGTCATATATAGAAAAGAATGAGTCTGAGAGAGAGGCAGACACTTGTAAACATTACAGAACTAAGAATTATTTGAATATTGTTTTCAGAAAAATACAAATACATTATATATATATATATATATATAGTGTGTGTGTGTGTGTGTGTGTGTGTGTGTGTTTTTGGTTTACAAATAAGATAACATGTGAGGATGAGATAAGAGAGACTTAAATAAGTTTAATGTTGTGGTTTGTTCTTGTGGCTGTGGAGGCGGGAAAGTGTCAGTGGGACTTCCATGACCTCATGGGCGGTCCAGTTGAAGCCCAACACCTTACCTAAACCTAAGCAAACCTACCCTTGATCTTGGAACTTGCTAATAGTATTTGACTTTAGGAATTTTAATTAAGTTTATAGTATTAATCAAGAATAGCTTTTTAAAGGATGTTTACACGAGTACTAAGGATTATCATTATTGAATCATTATTATCAATATAATATTATCATTCCTAGCAAATCAAAATAAGATGTTCAGAGATTTTAACTATGAAAATGAAAGTACTTAAAAGCAACATAACCTATATTGTATTTTTTGGGCAAATGATTTACACACACGAAATACTACCAATCAACAAGTATAAAAACGATGATTGTTTAAAAAGAAAATATTACCACTATACACAAACAAAATACTACTATTATCCAAAAAAACCACAATATTATCAGGCTGTTTGAAAATCTTCGAATTGAATTCATTAACGAATGAGATTCAATTACGTTAATAAGACTGAATTGAATTCAATTTTACACCGTTTGGAACAAATCTAATAATATTATAATTGAATTCAATTACACTGTTTGGAACACAATCAAAATGAATTCAATTCTTTCATATAACATTTTTACCTTCGACTAAAAATATGAAAATTTTTAATTATTATTATAAAATTGAAGAAGATGTAGTGCATAAATTGATACAGTTTGATGAAAGAATTTCATGATTTATTCTTTATTTTCAAAAAAAACTCAAATTTCTTTAAATTTACAATAATAATTTCATAATTAATGTAAAATTACAATTTTCAAATATAAAAAATAAAGGAAAATTAATCTAGTTATTAATCATATATAAATATTATTTATCAGGCAAAAATGGGTGAGAAATTCCCGTATCCTTGTTGGAGCACTGCTTTGAGTGTGTGTGTGACATAAGAAGCTTTGCCAAATTAATACTTGCGTGAATTCAATTCCGATACTTGAAAGAGTGAATTTAATTTGTAAAAATGATGAGTTTCAATTACATGCATGAATTAAATCCATCCATTTTTTTTGTGTTTTCAAACACATTCAGGTGTTTCCAAATAGCCTCTATATACAAATACAATAACCTTATATGTAAAGCAAATACCATCACTTTATATAAAATACACTTTTAGTCAATCCTAAAAATACCATAATTTCATATTGCAAATACCATAAACCTAAACAAAAAATACCATTATCCTAGACAAAAATTGTCACCACTCTTTATAAAAAGTATTACTACTTTATAATTGAATACAACTTTCTCTCCCAACTCTGACTGAAATGATTCAAGATGGTATGTAAAGTTTAGTAAGTTCTCTAAAATTTTTCTATCTTCATTTAAAAAAAAAACTGAAAAATAAGATCTAGGAAATGGCAGTGTCCTAGGATGCTTCCTTTATAAAGTTGCTTATTAAACAAACATGTCCTGAGACAGCCATAGTCTTGATCATCTTCAAATTTTCTCATAAAATCAAAAGAGTCCATAGAATCTTAAATAATCTTAATCCGAATTCAAATAAGAAAGTTTTACCCAATTTAAGAAGTATATTCTAAATTAAATAAATTAATTTAATTTTGTATATTATTACCAATATTTTAGTTTAATTTAATAAATTAGTGCATACTGTCTTAGTATGAAAGATTTTGATATTTGGTTGATTATTTTGGTATTTTTAATAATATTGAAATTTTTGATTTAGAATATATTTTATTTATGAGTTTATCATAATTAAATGTTAAAAACATAAGTCTCACTTATGATCTCCCTTATCTTTAAAAACATTTTTATTATTTTAATTTGTTTATAAAATATGTTAAAATTCTGTCAAGCTATTAATTTGTTATTCAGA
>JANZLD010000235.1:50461712-50471720 GCA_026413575.1 Erythroxylum carthagenense | reverse complement strand
AAAATGCTGAAAACTTACGTATATGCATATATATATATATACATATATATATGTGTATATATATACATATGTATACATATATATATGTATATATATATATATATATGTATATATATATATATGTATACATATATATATATAGTGAAAACGGAGTCCTCATTAATGTTTTCTTCAAAAAGTTTCTGCACCTAGCTATACATGTTTTCTAAGATCTTTTAACTCCAAAAATCATTTTAACACCATCTCATAACATTTTTATCATCAAATCGAAAAAAATCAACATGTACGGCACACTCAAAATCTCCTAACTCATTTTCCAGCAAATATGAGTATCACTATTTCCTAACCATCTTATAGTGAACTCACGATGCATGCTTCAAATCATACAAAAATACATAGTCATAACAAGCTTACTTGTTTGAAGCTTTAATATCTACAAAAAATCTCATAGCCCTAGTCCCTCATGCAACCACGAACATCAACTTGAAAGTTGACAGGGGGTTCGGTCCTTCTTAGGATAGAAGAAAGAAATAACAAAAAAAGAGTAGTAGTAGATAGTAGAAACCAAGATTTTATTCTGGTGAAGATTTGATGAAAAACTCTGTGTTTAAGAAAAATTAGGGGAAAGAAGCTTAAAGAAGGATAAAGACAAGGACAGTAGCTTTTCTTTCAAGGTTATTAAAACTTATCTTTAAAGCTTGGATACCTGTCCATTTCTTAGCCTCTTATCCACTTCCCCATATTAAAACTCACTTAAGTATAATTTATACTTAAGTTTATGACTTAATAAAACTACCTAAATCACAAGTCATAACTCCTTGAATCACTATCAGATTTTTTCATAAAAATATTATTTCGGGTCAACTTTGCATGTTCTTTCTGCCCCCGATATTGAAGTCATTTTGCAATACTTTCTTCTAGAAACATGTTCCCTTATATCTTATGTTTCCATTGACACCAAAATCATTCAATTTGGCCCAGTGGTTTGAAAGATATACTTTAAACATTTAGAACACTCTTGTCCAAAACAGTATACTATGCACAATTTCCATCCAGAATTTGAACATCTTAAAGACTAAATCAAAATTATACTTCTTCAAATGATTTGTATTCCTATGTCACTAGTATACTCCAAATCAAAAATCATCTCATTTGGATGTCTAGAGGTGAAGTTATGGTCAAAAGAAGCAAGACGGTTCAGCTTGCTGAGAGTAAACTATCAAGGAGCACTGTAGCATGAAAAAACAATTAAACATCACTCTTGCAATTAACTCATGGGTGTCAGAGTGAAAAATCATGCCAGTTCAGGAGTCACGCCCATGAGAATAAATCATGGGTGTGAGAATAATTCACAAGGGTGAGAGAAACAAGTCATGGGTGTGACAGATAAGGACAAAAATGTTGGAGAACATACACTGTTAGACCCGACCCATGTTTTTCACTCTAACTCTCTAAATTAATTTTAGATAGCTATGATTTTTGTTGGAGGGGTAGAGCAAAGTCTTATGAGTCCAATGGTTTAAGAATCAAGTCATTTGGATGTCTAAAGAAGGAGTTATGATCAAAAGAAGCAAGACCATTCAGTATAGGGAGAAACCTCAAATGCACGATCATGCTTAAGCACGAGGGTGCAAACTGCCATTTTTTTTACCAAAGTCATCCATTTAACTCAAAAAGCCTCATTTTCACTATTCCTCAAAGTCACCTTCGTGCTTATGCACAACAGTGCAAATTGCCTATTAACTCTAAAGTCACCATCGTGCTTATGCACGACAGTACATTTCTTCTTTTTTTCACTTTCACCGAATCTTATACTTCAAACCTCCATAACTTTTGATCCAGAACTCCAAAATTTGCAAACTTTATATCAATGGAAATCTAAAAGAAAGATATACAACTTTCATGAAGAGAATTTTGTCAAAATCAGCCTAGAACGATATAGTTTAATCCAGGAAGTTTCACAGTAGTGCTAACCTTTCTAGCTTCTCTTCTTCATCCCACTTACATAAATTTTTATCATTCACTATCCAAAAATCCATTTAATACAATTGTAGACCATTCTAAATTCTCAATCCACCATCTAAAATTATTTTATCACTGTAACCACAATTTTTCATATATCCCATTACAATTCAATTTTACCCGGAATGTCAATGAGTGCAAGTACAATTATTTTGTACTACTATATCTTACGAAGAAGCAAAGCTACGGATGAGACAAAATATAGAGGAATGAATGGATCACTACTATATCTTGCAAGTTCAAGACTAGACATTATGCTTTATGTTTGTCTTTATGCACGCTTTCAATTAAATCTAAAAGAAAATCACCTTCAAATAGGTAAAAGAATCTTTCGATATCTCCATGGAACTATAGATTTTGGACTATGGTATTCAAAAAATGATTCATTTGACATAGTGGGCTATTGTGATGTAAATTATGCAAGTGCTAAAGTCAATCAAAATAGCACAAATGGTCACCATCAATTTCTTGGAGGATGTTAGTATCTTAGTCCTGCAAGAAGCAACATTGCACAACGTTTGATGACTGGAGTGGAATACATAGTAGCTACCTATTGTTGTGCTCAAATCTTATGGATGAAGTATCAACTACAAGATTTTTCTCATTTTCCTATATCATGTAATAATACAGTGCTAAAAATCTTTCTAAAAATCTTGTGCATCATTTTAGGACTAAGCATATAGAAATTAAACATCATTTTCTTAGAGATCATGTTTTAGAAGGAATTATTGATCTTTTGCATATTAATATTGAAAATCAAGTAGCTGACATTTTCACCAAGTCACTTTCTAAAGATAGATTTTGCATGTTAAGAAAAGAGCTTAGCATGTGTAAACTCTATGATATTATTTCTGTTTGACTTCTCTCTGTTACTTGTTATTGCATTTTTCAAGCTCATTTTATTGTGATTCCTTATAAACTCTCTCTCAGTCTAATAGGCTCCTTCTAATTTTAGAAGGCTCCTCCTACTTTAATAGAGTAAGGTACACATGTCCTAAAAAGAAATGATTCATGACGTCGTTTAGTTTTTAAAAATGAACATGCAACTCTAATAAGTAGTTGTATGGTACTAACAGAAGATACGTAGATGATCACACCTCCTGTATTAGTGTATGACCGTTCATCTTCACATGAGATCAATAGTCAGGAATCACTTAAATATACCAGAAATAGATCTCTCTCTTCTACTCATTGTATTTTTCTTAGAAATGCCACTTATTCGTTCTACATTCAAACTTTCTACATGTTCTCAACTTTCTCTTTCCAACAATCTACAATAGCATGAATCAGATTAAAAGGAGAAAAGAAAACTCCAACTTCTATTAATAGTCATGGTGAAGCTCATGTTACAAAACCCATCTCCTCTAAGCAACAACTATCAAAAGTATATTGGGTTATAAACGATGATGATTCACATAAAGAACCTTCCTGGGTGATCAAACAACCACAAACTAGAGGAAATCTTGCAAAGTAAGATGAGAAACTATTTGAACAAAAAGAAACCACTGATGCTGAAAAGGAAAATGAAGAAGAATCCAGAAAAAGAAAGGGAAGAAATAAAGAAAGGAAAAGTACCTATGATCGAAGAAACTACTAGAAGAGAGTTATTTCATGAAAAGATGATTCTTAAAGAAAATAGAGCAAAGAAAATAAAGATAGATGCTCAAAAGGAAGGAAAGACATCAATACAATAAAAAATGTTTCAATCAGCGGAAGCGAAAGTTCGCTATAAAATACAGTATAAGAAAAGAAAGATAATTTCTTAGAGAGTCTTGCCTCCTATGATGTTTGATAACATAGGTATACCTATTTCTCCTTACTTTACTGCAACTGGTTTGGAAAACTTCTTGAAATTATATGAGATAGTGTGTGATGAGCTAGTCAGGGCATTCTACACACACATGAGAAAGGAAGTTATTGATGGAAAGCTAGTCATAGTCTTATGGGTGTGTGAAAGTGAAATTATAATTTCTGAAAAGATTTTAGGAGATATACTAGACATAGCTCCTATAGGGAGAACTGATTTTCCTTATCATAAATGGGATGTCAATGATTTGAATTTAGGAGAAGATGTTAAATCCATCTGTCTTAATGCTAAAAATACCTAAGATAGGAGACTTTGGAGTAGACAAATTGACTTACTGCCACTAGGTCTTATATCGTTATTAGCTACTTCTATTTTTTCTAGGAGTAGTTTTGTTAAAAGGTGCAGTTTGCTAGACACTTACATAGTGTATAATTTGCTGAAAGGAAATAGAATGAATCTCCTTGCAATGATCTTATGGTTTATGGTGGATAAACGGAATCATAAGAATACAACTAGTTGTCTATCGTATAGGATGTCACTCGCCAAGATTTTCCACCATTATGAAGTTCCTTTTGCAAACTTGAGTTGGTATAAATTAGCTAAGTTTCATCTTTCTATTCCATACCAATTTGGATATAAATTGCAAAACAATGTTTGGGTGGAAAAGAAATCTAAAAGAGGAGCAAAAATCCTAGCTTCTGCTTAGATCAACGAGCTAATGTTCCTCCTCAGAACGAAAATAGTGCAAGTACCCAACAACTACTGAAGAACATTCAAAACAATCAAGAAAAGTGTAAGAACAAATAGACAGTATGCAAAATCAACTTCTTGATATGCAGATCATGCTTAGAAAAATCTTTGAATCCCTCCATTAATTCTGTTGCGTTTTTCATAGTTCATTCGTACTTATGCTATTATCTTGCATAGCAATATATTATTTCACTTCCTCTCCATTTCTCCATTTTTTTGTTTTTGATAATGACAAAAGGGGAGAGCTTATGTGGATATATTTTTGCATGTATATGATATGATTTCTCGATGTTACCTTGATTATATCTGTGATTGATCCCACTGTGAAACCATATGATACATAATTGATAGGCTTCTTTCTTAAGAGATAGACTCCTTATAATCATGTATGAACATATAAAAATCTTAGGTATCTTTCAAAATCATCTGTTATCCTTTTGAATTTTGAAAAATATATCTATTATTGCTTGTCATCATCCAAAAGGATGAGATTGTTAGTTCGAGGTTTATTCTTAACGATTTTGATGATAACTATATAATATTTCAAATTTTAAAATGGATTTATCACTAAAAGGTTTACTCTTAAAAGGAAATAAAATCATAAGAATTACAATTCGTTTCTTGCAAGAACCTTCTTTATGAACTTACCTTATTAAGAACAGCTTATCTGAAAGGATCCTACTAATAATGAAGGTTGTATATTAAGTTGCGTGATTATTGAAAGATTTCGGCAAAGATGAAATCAAAATTATTTAGATTTAAATCCATCCAGTTGACTAAGGATTCAAGTGAAGCAATAACTTGTTGAAAGAAATGCCCTCTTAAGGAAGAGTCACTGCTTTTGCGAATATAAATCAGACTTTTGAAATATAGTTATAGCATCAATTTTTTTGAAAGCGATATTATTGTAAAATCTCTTGTGCTTTAGAGAGTGAAAATATTTTTGAGAGAGATCGATCGGTGTAGCTCATATCCAGCAAAATTCATTTTTTGATGAAAGCTTGTAGGGGCTAGCTAAATATTACTAGTTTGGAAGGTTGGAGAACTTTGAACAATATTAGGTTGTGAGCTTGGAGAGGCTTGTCAAATTACTACTTGTTTTTATAGTGAAATACTCAAGTTAGATATTTGAGGACTGTACATAGGCTTAGACTATAAGTCAAACCAGTATAAATCGACTACGTCCTTCTTCTCTTCTTTTTTAACTTTTATATTTCCGCATTATATTGTGTGTGTATGTTTATTTCGGCAAGAAGCTCCTTCACTTTTAACAGGCTCTTTTTGTTTTCAACCTCAAAAATGTTTCTTTTAGTTTTATCAAGCGTTTTCTGTTTCAAATTGCTTTTAACAAGACTTTTTGTTTAACAAGCTCCTTTCATTTAAACAAGATCCTATCGTATAATAGGCTCTTCCTTTTTTAACTATAGACATACTCCTATCATTACTTCTTGAACTGAAAGAAACTTGCAAAATTTTTTAAGTCACACACAATTCACCTCCCTCTTGTATGTGTTTGCTTTATCAGTTCCCCAATCAATTGATTGAGTTCAGTTTGAATTTGTTCCTTGCAGGTCTCTATACTATAAAACACTACAAGAAAAATGTAAATTAGCGACGAAAACTTAGCAACGGAAACATTTTCGTAGGCAATTAGCGACGGAAATATGCTTTCCGTCACTAAAATTGAGTTATTTAACGACGGAACTAATATTCGTCGCTAAATTTGGAGGAAATTTATCACGGTCAAATTAGCGACCAACATTAGCGACGGAACAATATAGCCGTCGGTAATTTATTACCGACGAAAAATATACCGTTAGAAATTAGCGACGGAAAGCATATTTCTGTCGCTAAAATTGAGTAATTTAGTGACGGTACTAATACTCGTCGCTAAATTTGGAGGAAATTCGTGACGGCAAAATTAGCGATGGTATACGTTCCGTCGCTAAAAATGGAGGGAATTTTTGGCGAAATAAAAAATTTTGAATTTACCTACGGAAAATTCCATAGCTAAATTCCGTTGGTAAATTAATTTAGCGACGGAAATTTTCTTTCTATCGGTAAAAAGGTGGAAATTATTGGTGGTATAAAATTTTTTTGAATTTACCAACGGAAATTTCCGTCGGTAAATTCGTTTTAAATATAAACTCATCCAACATCTCCCTCCCACTTCTATCTTCTTTTTCCTTTCTTCTTCTTCCTTCTTCCTACATCTTCTCTTCGGTTTTCTTAGAGCCCATTTCTCTATTGTGGACTCCTTTTCTATTCGACGATGTTGTCTTCTCCGGCTATTGTCATCGTGTCCTTCGGTAGAGGTATTTTTACAACTACTGTCATGTGTTTTTTCATATATTAGATGAAAGTTAATTTTGGTATTTATTACTTTCGTTTATTTGTGTATTTCATTATTGAAAAAACAACTTTAAGGTATAAATGTTAGTGATAGAAGGGACAAGACGTGATTTTAGTTGGGATGTGTTCATAAATTTTTGATGCATGTAAGGTGTTTGATGAAATGTTTGTTATTTGAAAAAATAATTTCAGTTCTTTATTTTCAGTTCTATTTTAGTATGAATTTTAATATTTTAATTCTTTTACTTGAAATAATGAAGTTCTCTCCATGGTGGCTTCTAGAAAAACTTAACAGTTTGCAGAAAAATTTTAAAAAATAATTTTTTGCAAATTTACCGACGGAAAAAAATTCCGTTGGTAAATATATTGGATTTTACCGACGGAATTTTTTCCGTCACTAATTACCGATGGAATTACAAATTCCGTTGCTAATTTTCTGACAGAAAAATTTACCTACTGAACAAAAAATCTGTCGGTAAATTTACCAACGGAAATTTTTACTAATGTCCGTCGTTAAATTTAATAACGGCCATATCTCCGACGTCTTTTTTCGTGAATAAATTCCGTCGCTAAATAAGCTTATCGACAGAATATGTACAAATTCCGTCGGTAAATTCCGTCGCTATACTTTATTTTTCTTGCAGTGAAAACATCTGGCATTTTTTCCATCTAAATTTTATAAAGGCACAAGCAAAAAACTATCTCAAAATCGTTATACCCCCTTTGGAAATGTCAATTGTAACTACATTAGGAACTCCGAGTAGTTTAGAGTTATTAAGATGACATAGTGAAGTTGAGAAAGCTTACCCTATCTAGAGTGACTACTTTGTTCCTACCAACCAACTATATGAAAAAAGAAACCTTAGGCAACAAATTCGCTCTCCAAACAACTAAGCACTAGGCCTGATTTTGTCTCTTGCCTTTGAGAATTACTCTGCAAGAATTGTTTGAAATTATCAAAGTGGAGATTTAGGTAATAACAAGAAAATCACGTGAAGGGAAGACAATGGGCAACCACCATTAGTAACAGAAGGCAAGTTGGTTTCATGTTCATATGTGGAACTTCCTAGCCGCCTCGGCAAGAAGTTGACAAGAGAATGAAGACTAGTCTGTGGTTGGTTGGAAAATTTTAAGCACATTAAGTTTATAATGGCCTTTTGGCCATTTCCCCCTAACAAATTAAATTGGCTTGCAAGAAGAAGCAACATTTGTCTTATAAGTCTTTGTTTGTATTATTAATTTAAGTGATAATTTATTTGCAATATTAAAATTTTGTTGAAGTTAAAGTCAACAGATTGTGTCAAAAGTTGACAAGGAAAAAGTGTGTGAACTAATTAAGTCTAAAGTGTACGTATGAAACAAGGATTTCATATTCAATGATATGTTTTCATACATAGAAACTTTTAATCTTTGCCGCTATCGTACTTTTATACTCCAAAGTCCAAACCATCCTACGGGTGGATTTTGCCCTGGCTTCTTCAACGTGACGATTGCCAAAAAACAATCTGAAGGGGCAGACTTTTTGGGGACATTTATTGAAGTCAAAGACATAAAAGATGAGTCTCAGTCTACCAGTTTCCACTTTTTGACATTAAGATTACGTGTTGGAAACACCATCTTTTTAAGATTACGCCCTCTTTTCTCGTATCAGGAGAGACTATTCCAGGCCAAACAAGGTGATTGAACATCATAGAGGGAAGCTACTGGGACTTGCATGCAAGCAGCTTCTTGAGGTTTTACCCTTTTGTTTAAGTGAGAACACGCAAGAGTGAACCACAAATTAAGCAGAGAAATGGATCACGAGCAGGAGCAGGAGAGAAGAGACACGAGCAGGTAAAAATAGGAAGAATTAGGGCTTAGGAGTTCATAACCGGACCTATTGTCAACTGAGTGATAAGTGTGTTCACATCAGCTAAAATTAAAAATTAAAGATCATTTTAATGTAAACGTTGAAGCCTTTTTAGTAATTAAATTTTATTTGACATATATTTAAAAATAATTACATAAATGTCTCAATTTTTTTAACCTTGAGTGGGGGAGGTACGGAAAACAGATTGATGTTTAAACAATATCTACTAATCTCCATCAAGTTTTACATTAAATAGTACAGCAATCATGCATCAGAAGAATTTCAACTGTTCCTGCTCGTATACACTACAGCAATCATATACGTCATAAGAATTTCAACTTGCTCATGAACCTTGGCCTCTTCTGTCTATGAAAAGGACGGGTTGATTGGATCATGGCGTCGTTCATTGGTCGCGAAACTTTCCGAAAACCTTTTCTTTGGCAAGAAAACTTTCCCAAAAGCAGGAGTGACGTCCGCTCCTGATCTCTTCGCAATGATTTAGGTACAAACAGTCTCATTTCACATTTTGTTACTCTTTATTTTCAATACGCTCCTCTATTTACTATAAACAAGTACATGACATATTTGTAAATGTACAGTTTGATTATTAAAATATGTTAATATTCATTTTTTAAATATTGGTCACATGAATTAATAAAAATCAAAAAGATAATATATCTTAAAAGAAAATTTCTCCACTTTTATATTCAGTGCGAAACCTCCAGTTGGCTTCATGTTTCTTCTTTGTATGTTTCATTGGTGGGTTCTGCCTTTTTAATGAGTTAGCTTTCTTCATACAAAAACAAAATAGACATCTAAAGTTGTAACAATTATAGAGACTTCAAATTAGTTGGTTACACTATGAAATTACAGAAAAAGGTGATAGAGAAGAGAGTTAAAAAAGATGCCTTTATCTTGAAAAAACAGTTTTGCTTCACAATAGCCCTACAACAAAGTTGAAATCAGGTTGCAAAAAAAAAAAAAGGTTGCTTATAGTTTTTAGCTATGTTTTCATTTTTTCGTCCAAAACATCGCTACATCTTTGCAACATCCCACTACCATAAGGCAAATACCCGAACATCCGAAGAACATTCAAGTACATACCTTATGATAATGGTATGTTGGAGCAAAACATATCCGACTTATACATAGCAATTTAACCTACACATGGCATCATCTAAAAACTCATTCAAAGTCACTAAATTATAAAAACCATTCAGATCCATTC
>JANZLD010000235.1:50369460-50385183 GCA_026413575.1 Erythroxylum carthagenense | reverse complement strand
TATTATGCATGAATAGTCCTATGCACTCCAAATCTATTCCATCCTATGTCAAATTTACTATTTTACCCTTCCAGTAGAGGGTGGGATATTACAGATAATGCTCTACAAAATGAGTTGACAATTTGAAAATGAAAAAAATATCATGGATTGCTTATGAGTTACATGCTTAGATTTGTATTGTCTATAATAACACCATAAAGTAAAATCCTCATAATGATACCTTTATATTGTTAATAGACTAGGAGAGAAATGCAAATTGAATTAGACCATACCAGTTAACCTTATGTGGAATTAATTGATATAGAGGCGACTAAGGATTCAAACATGTTAAAAAAGGAAAAAATTATTGCTATATTGAGTTTATATATAACTAAAGATTATGGAAAATACCATCGATATCAAATGGTTACGTATAAATTGTACTCCTTATATTCAATCAATTTTTATATTGTTTAAGCAGTTATACTTAAAGGGTATGCAGCCATATAGTAAGAATGTGAATCGCGTATATAGACCTGTAATATTAAATAAAACTGTACAAAATATACGTGCCTGTGTATGTAGATATAACTTCTTTGTGACAAACCATACACTAACAAACTCCAATATCAAACAAAAGCAACTACTTTTCACCTGTCTATTCTCTGCAAGTATTGTAGCTTTCTCAATCCAAAAGATTGCTAAGTTAACCTTTTTCAAAGTAGCAGCAAGAGTATTTAGATTTAATTAAGACCTCCTCTAGTCCGGGTTTATTATTGACCCCTTATTTTCAATTGACTATTAGTAGGCCTTATGGTTTTAAAGGATTTTAATAAACCCTTTTCCATAATTTGATAAGCTAACATCTTTTATTCTCACTAAAATAAGGAAATATGAGAAATACTTATTAAGTTATCACTATTTTTAAATAGTCTTATTATGTAAAAGGTATAATCACTATTTCAAAACTTCAATATTATCGTCCTACAAATGAAAATTGTTAAGAAATTTATATGTAAATATACAGTGGGCAACAAGAGAAAGAAAAGGGTAATTACTTGAAACCAATTCAGTGAGTTTCCAATTCTCCCTCTTAGACTCTTAAGGAACTCTTATCTTTAAATTTGTAAATGTTAAAGTTACCCATTTAAGTAAAGAAAGAGGTGTCTAACGTTTTATTTTTTTCAAGTATAATGTCATCTTGTTTTGTAAACCATAACATACAGAAGAATACTATTCTTGATAAGAACCCAATATTATAAAGTATAGGTAACTAATCAATATATAAAACTGGTAGAGAAGCTATTAAGAAAGTTATCTATTTATTGATGGTGGGTAGTGGTAATGCTATGCAATAATTGCTTCCATTGAAATCGTACAATGAAAAATGAGTATTCAGACAACTGAAGTATGGAGGAAGGCAATCTAGAAGAGGATTCAGTTGAAAAGACTTGTGTTTTCAAGTGTGGCTCTTAAGGCATTGGTGGCATATGAAAAGAGTAAAAATTATTCTTATCATACCTGCCTCCACAAAAATTAGACACTGACAATTTTTTATTGAAACAACGTATGGAGTATGAAGAAAAGTACTCTAGAAGTAATCATAAATTAAAAAGTCGTAAGTTTTCAAGTAAACGGTAATAGTAAGTTATGAACGGTAACTTTTCAAGAGTAGGTATAAGAAGGAGATCTTCTCAAGATTCTAAAATACCTTCTACTCTAGAATTTTCTTGAAATACTGTGAAACCGACTTGTTTAGTGCTCTCAACCAAGACGATTCATACTCTATTTTAAGCTTCAAGTTCATTTCAACTTATACTCTTACTTTTAGAAACTAACATTGCTACTTTGAGCAAAATACTTTTGTGTGTTCAGTTTTTATTTATTGCAAATCATAAATGGAGAAATCGCTTATCTATGGGAGACACGTTGATTTCGTCACATTAAAAGAAAATCAGATGGACATTGAACTAGAGATTGAAGCAGTTGGCTGGAAAAACTTCTTCAAGGTTCGTGAAAATGTCTATTTGAATGAGATATATGAATTTTGGAAGAACGCAAAGGTGGTAGATGACACCTTAGTATCAATGGTAGATGTATTGTTAGTTATTGTGACATAAGATACTATTGAAAGGGTCAGTGGGTGTCTTAGTATTGGAGTAAAGTTGTTTAACAATACAAAATAGATTACTCAAGGTTGTGTAGATAGAATGCACATTAATCAACAACTCTACGGAAGTAGTGATCCTGAAGTTAAAAAGGCGGTAACTCTTGTTCCGAAGGCTAGGGTTCTTCATTCACTACTTCTTCACTGTATTGTACCAAGAGTAGGCTCGAAGGGCCTTATGACAATGAACGATGAACAATGTCTGTATCATCTACTAAATCACCAATCCATTAATCTTCCGTATTTGATTTTGAAGTACATGATGAAGTCAAAGGTTGATTCTAGCTCTTTACCATATGGAATGCTGTTGACAAGGATTTTTAGAGAATTTGGAATCTTTCTCGATATAGGTAACAGGATAAAGATGGATGTGAAGAGTATTATTAATGCCACAACTATTCACAGAATGGGCATAAAGGTTGATGATGAGTTGGATAGAAGTTTTACTCCCAAAGCAAGGTCTGAGGGGGAGCTCATAGTAAGACGGAGCAGAAGTGAACGTGGTATGTCTACAAGAACAACAAAACCTCGTTCGACAGGAAGAACATCTGTAGAAGAAAAGGCTGAAAAATCGTCTGATGCATCAATAAAACCTAAGACGATTCTACAGAAAGAGAAAAGTTGGGTTCAACAATCATCACAACAAGTGTCATTGAAGAGAAAGGCAGAGAAACTTCAATCAGAAAAATCCAAATAGTCAAGAAGGTCACCAAGACTATTGACCTTACGACAACAAGAAAAAAAGAAGAGGATATCTTTGATTCGTGATGAAGATTCTGAAAAGCAAGAGAAAAGACATCAGTCTACCAGATCAATTGTTTCAATTTTGCAAAGCCAACCAGCAAAAGCATTTGGAGAGATTGAAATTAAAAGGAAGTTAGTATTTGAGAGGAAGAAGCCTCAACAACAACTTTCTTCTAAACCGGCAACAGAACAAAAGAAAGTGAAGCCCAGTCAGAAGAAGGCTTCTTCATCTGAGGTTCAACAGAAGGCAAAAACAGTGGAACATCAATTGGAATCTTATAATCCTGCTCAACCAATCAATAAAAAAGGATTTGAGAATGAAGAATATAGAAGAACCAGTACCTGTTCCAAGCAGAAGCTCAATTATTAATCAGAGAAGCTTCGAAAAAGTCAGTCAAGGTATTAGTCGAACCTATACCGATTAATGATCAAACGATACATCTTCTAAGCCATGAAGAACGAAGATTATATAGTATTTTGTGAGATGAGAAGGCAGAACCATATACATTGAAGATTTTAAAGGATCGATATACAATCTATCCAATTATGAGCAGAACTTTGATAAAAATTGTGCCAGATATACATCCAATATGCTCAAACCTTGTGAGAAATGAAGAAAAAGGGAAAAATAGGATGTTTCCCGAGGGAAATAAAGATGATCTTACAAAAGAGCAGATTCAAGTAAGTAACTGTGAAGAACATAGATGATGCATGCAATGCAGCTCAACCTGGAGGTATTTATGTTCCACACCACATTTCAAAAGCATCAAGAAGTAAATTTGGAGTTTAAATCACAGATGAAAACTTACAGAAGTGTCATGGTTGAAGGTATCAATTTCAATTTAGAAACATTTGTGCATTTGGTCATGCATTTTAGACCTTTAGGTTTTATACCTTCAGTCAAGGATGTGTTACATCTTCTTGGGCAACCAATTCTGAAACTACCTAGACCTGATGATCTTGATCTCCCAGAAAGAAAACAACCTTTCAGTCTACCCTCTATCAAAATTATATAGTTAGATGTTTTACCTTCAGAACCATCTGCTATTGAAAACCTTCATCCACTTAGTAAAATACACCACCAAGATTCTATTGTTAATCTGGAGCTCTTGAAACATTTCATAAATTTGACGGAAGCAAGTCACAGTCAGAAGGAAGTTCAGGAAGCATTAGCAAAAGAAATGGAGGAAGTTCATACTAAAGTAGATGAACTTGCTGACTCACTGGGTGATCTTCATGAGGAAATATGGGTTACTATTGAACAAGACCTTAAGACGATCCACACTGAGATGCAATGTATGTTTTCTGAAGTTCTGAAGCGTCTACGATGAGCAATTTTTTTGATTAATAACAAATAGGGAGAGAAGTAGATATAGAGGAGAACAAGAAGAATAGATAGAAAGCATTGTATATGTCTAGTATGCAATTCTTTTCTTATATTTTTCTTTAGTTTTTTATTCATCTATAAATTTCATTTTGCCTTATAAAATTATGATTATTTGTTATCATAAAAAAGGGGGAGATTGTTAAGTCAAGAAGACTTCACTTTTATTGATTTTGATGACAATAAAAAAATAATAATCTTAGAAATATATGAACTGTTTTGATGAGTTTGTTAAGTGTGCAGATAAATGTATGTAACACTTACGCAGCAACATAAGATGAAGTCGAAGCATAAGACGAAGCGCGGCAACATAAGACGAAGTCGAAGCATAAGATGAAGTGCAACATAAGATGAAGCGCAACATAAGACAAAGTATAAGACGAAGTCAAAGCATAAGACGAAGTGCAGCAACATAAGACGAAGTGGAATAACAGACGAAATATAGTAACAGAAGAAAAGTTATTCCAAATGATACAAAAGGAAGATATTCTAGAACGTTAGTCAGTTAATTAATTAGAGTTAGTTACAAGACTCAATTAATAACTGTTTCTAGAAGATTCAAAAAGCAGTTATCAAGAAAATAGTTGAAGACTTAAGCTATAAATATTAGTTATAGTCAAAAACTACATACAGGTAGAGAATTACTCTTGAACGTTTTTTATATTAGCAAAAATTCTGTATTCAAAGTGTAAAAGAAGTGAGCGAATACATATATAACGTGAAAGCTCAAAAATACTTTTCTTAGAGAGAGAAAGGAAGGCTAGAGTCTAGAGAGACTAATATAGCTGATAAAGAATACTTTGTGAGAGAGACCTGAAGAGACTCTACGTGTTGAATGAATACTTATAAAGTTGACGAGTATAGTAAAATTTCATAAAAACTCTGGGAACTAGACGTAGCCCAAGATTTGGAGTGAATCAGTATAAAATTGCAGCGTCTATTCTCTAACCCTTATCTTTTAATTTTCTTGTATTAGACAAGTAGATAATATTACTTGTAATTGCATTGCTTATCAACTTTAGTAAAGTGTTTTAGTAATCATTTGAATTTTATAAAGAAATTCAAGAAGTCTCAAAAGATTAATATTTTCGAAAAGATTACACAATTCAACCCCCCTTCTTGTGTAGTTTACATATTATATCGGATTTTTATATTAATAAGTGATTTACTTCAAAAAGATGTTTTGTGCAGGAAAGCTTTCAATTGCTTGGCCCCCTTCGTCTAAACAAGCTATCCCATTGCGTATTATATCTGCTTTTAAACTGTTCTGTAAAGATCTGAATGGCATCATGTCATGGGCAATTACTGGTGGAAACAAAACACTATTCGATGGAATGGATTAGCTTGACTAAATCTGAAAGGGGTAGGGCTTCAAACTTCCATCATTGCTTAGCCAGCCAAGCAAGTATGGAGGAGACTAATTAAGCATTCCGAATGCTCATGCCAAAGTACTATCCTGCTGGTAATATATTTCGATTAAAAAAAATAGGGAAATTACCTTAAAGTTGATGTCTGGGTTATTGAAGGCGTGGATGCCGTATCCGTAGGCTATTAAATTAAATATAGAAACATAACTACATCCCTTCTTCTCTATTGTTTATGATTAATTTCTTCAAAAGATGTAGTTGCAGAACTCATTACTAAAGAGTTAGGTTGGTGGAACACACCACTTACAGATTTCTACTTTCCTATATCAGAAGCCAACGGCCAATACTATCACGAGCTTCCTTCCTTATCAGAAGCCAGCAGCCAATACTCTCACAACAAGAATTCATCAATGAAAACTGACATGTACAATCTCTAGCAATGGCTTTTCATTTCCATTTTTCTAGTCAAATTTAAAATCAACTCATTCTTCAAATGGAAAACCATATGGAAGCTCATGATGCCACCCAAAATTAAGAGAATCTTAAATACTCCATCTACAAAGGACAACTAAAATTGTGCTAAAATTCAAATTGATGTACATTGATTGGTTCTCTTAAGTAATCTTTATGGTGGATGTGCAGTTTACTACCATCTTCATGATCTATTCATTGATCATTTGGTATATTACGAAACAACATTTAACATGGAAGACACAACTTAGGCATAACGGTTAGCACAGTGGTGAAAAGGTTTCTCAATCATTTTGAGTGCATGTTAACAGTCTCATCAATAATCCTGAATCACATCAATTGCCTACACACAGGTGAAATTATATAAAATTGGAAAAGACAAAACAGTTGTGGCAATCGCAATCTCTTTTTTTTTTTTTCTTTCCACTACTCTTCATCCATCGTCAGCGTTTGCGCTATTCTTCAAGGACTTAAACAGGCAAAAGTGTCGATTTATGACAATTTTATTCAGAGATGCTGCCGTTGTCTTATTTTTCAGTCACAGGAATGAAAATTTAGACGTCGACAAGGATGTACATGTGTACCAGTAATCCAAGGTGAAACGAGACATATATAAGGTAACGTTGTAATCAATGGCCTCTAGGTGCAGGAGGATGAGGTTGAACAACAGCTAGGGGATTCACTTGATAAGAAAATGCAAGCTGCCATAAGTCTGTCAACGCCGCCTTCCCGTACAAAAGTTGCCTCTTAACAATCCTGAAAACGAGTATGTAAATTTATTTCACAACAAAACATGGCAACCAAAAGGCTTATTTGCTAATTAGGTGACACTTCTCTAGTCTGAAAATAAGAAAATTTTACCCAACTTCTGGAAAAGAAAGATACCTTCTTACCCGCTTATAAAAACAAATTAAATGCAAAAGTAGCTGTAAACTAGGACAGTCCTAATAGCTACTTTCTTGCGTGCTTGAAAATGACTACATTACAAGCTATAGCGAATAAACTATTTATGGGTTTATAGCTACACAGACATATCATTATTGCAGAGGGTATGCATACATACAATTAGTGATGAGCATTTAGCTACACATCGAACTACATACTATTGCAGAGTAAAACAACCAAGGCTAATTTGTCTTCATGAAGATGTCAAAACCAGTTAATGCCCATTCAAATAAGATTAGCATTTCCAAATACCACATCCTGGAGATTTCATAGTTACGCAAACTTGTCCACTAAAACTTGTTGGACACACAGTTCACCTCTCTTGTTTTCTATCAACATTTAATGAGTTTGAGTCATTGTTTACATAGTGTACAATATTAAGCAAGTAACATGGTGAACCCAAGAAAATTAGCATTCTTGACATAGGTGATAAGAAAATAAGTGATCAATATCTCACCGATTCAGAGAAGCTCGTTTCTTCCGGAGAATATAAATGATAAAAGCAACCAAACATCCAAGCAGAATCTTTCTATTAGTAATCACCAACTGAATAGTACCAAACTTCAGATTAAAAGAGTGAAACCACCAAAAACATGATCTGGTGCACCAGGAGGATTTTAAAATCAACTCTTCTCTATCATCATATCCATTGCGCAGGAAGTTGTTACGTAACACTTTTTGAGATCCCTCAGAAACATTTAGCTCCTTAGTCGTCGAATGTTTCAGTTCAAGGTCATTTTCTGATGAAATTGAGGAGTCCTGTGACAGACTGCTTGCTTGGAGAGAATACAAAGAGTACAATTTTCTTAAAAGTTCCTGGTATGAATGACAAAACAATAAAGACAGCACACAGTAGTAGCATTAGAGCAGCCAAAGCAAAAAGTGTTACCATAGCAAAAAGTAAGTGTAATTTAACAAGCATAACTCCAAACTAATAGCAGACAGAGTAAAAAGTAATGATATCATTTATTTTACAAAGAGCTTTTCAAGAATCTGTTCTGCTAAAATAATTTATGCGAGGAAACATTCAAGTTGAATTGCCTCGATTAGATATATAAATGTAAGTTCAAGATATTGATCTTTCTAAACTTTAACACACATACCAACTTAACTTGAGATATTCCCTTAAATACTCAATTCATGTGACTCCAAACTAAGCATCAGCTACGCTTTTTCAGTGTTTTAGAGCTCTGTTATCTGGAAATGAGTTCCTAATTTAGGAATGAAAAATTCGAAGGAAGCATGCTGATTAAATACTTGGTGAGATAATTTTAGTGCTCATGAGAGAATCAACAATACAAAAAACAAAATCCAAGATTAAAACGCTTTAAGTACAATTTACATCCTGATTATCCTGATTAAAAAGTGTGATACTTTCTTCTAAGAAAGGATTTTGGACCCTAAGAGTGACTCCTAGTTTCCTACCCTCCCTTGTTTGTGCTCTTCATTAAATTCCAGAAAACCTAATCTAAAATTTCAGCCATATTAAATCTTAAAATCCTAGCCTAAAATTTCCAACAAAGAAATCCCAAAAAAATCAAGCCATATAGATCTGAAATTTTAGCATTCCAAGCTAAAATTCAAACATAAAACTTGATATTTCAGAAGCCTATTACTAATTTTCGTGAGATTTAGCTACTAGTTAGTACGTCTTCTATTGTCCTACATCAATTTGATATCAAATCTTTGGCTCACAATGGCGACACATTGTGAAAGGGCGTATAGAAGAATATTTCGTGACAAAGAGTCAGATAAAATATTTGTGAGAATTATGGAAAGATTGGACATAATGATCCTTACACTTCAAGAACTAATCACTGGATGTTAAGGGTGGAGAAAGTGAAATCCAAGATGAAGAGGCTGAAACTAATCAACAGCGAGTGGGATTAGGAAATAAACACCTACCAAGAGAACCAAAGGATATGGAGAGCTCATGCAAGACTTGAAAGTTCGTGTTGAAGCCCTCATTTTGCAGTAAAAATGGATCTACACATGTTCTTAGACTGGATAGCAACAATAGAAGATTTCTTTGACTGGTACCACAAGTCAAAAGATCGAAAAGTTCAATTTGCAAAGATGAAACTAGTTGGACACACTAAAATCTGGTAGAGATCGATAGAGGATAGATTTTGAAAAATATGCCAACTACCGATTGTTAATTGGGAAGAGATGAAGCTAAATTTTTTTTTAAAAATACATAACATTTCACTATCAGGAAAACCTCCAAGATCAATTTACAACCTTTAGACAAGGGATTATATTTGTAAATGATCTTTCTATCTGATGTGAAGGAAGGAAGTCAGAATAACAAGTTATATCTCATTACAAAAATGACTTAAGAGCAGAAATTTGCAAGGAGCAGATAATGCAAAGGATTTATAGCCTTAAAGATACATATAACTTGGCTTTAAGAGTGGAACAATACTTATGACAAGAACTAACTAAAAAGTTTCAAAGTCAAGCCGGGAAATTCGACATCAAGAGAACTACAAAGGTGCAAAATTTTAGGTCAACACGTAATACATCAAAATTTGCGCCACATAACAACTATAAAACTTCTCAAGGAACTGAACCTAAAGGCAAAGTCATAGATAAGACTGGGATGAAAGGAGGCTGCAGTGACAAGAACTGCTTCCAATGCAATGGGAGGGGCCACTTTGCTTATGAATATACAAATAGAGGTTTGCACATGATGGAAGAAGAAGATGGGGAAGAATCTAACAAATATGTGTGTGAATATGAAGCTAGAGAGGAGTTGGAAAGAGACTCCTAATAAACTAGCTAGTCTTACAAATCTTAATGTAGTAAGGTGCATACTTACGACCCTTAGGCGGAAGAACAAGAATAATGGCTTCATACTACTATTTTCTTTACTCATGTTTGACGCATAGATAAAGTATGCAAGCTTATCATTGATGTAGTATAAATGTGGTTTCCGAGAACATGGTAGCAATTGAATTTACTTATAGAGAAACATCCCCATCCCTACAAAGTTGCTTGGGTGGATGATAGTACTATATCGATTGCCTGAAGGTGTTTGGTGTCTTTCAAATTATGAATATATCTATTTGGAGTTATGCTAATTCCTGCGAGAGTATCTCACATTTTAATTAGTCGACCATAGCTTTATGATCGAGATGTGCAGCTCTTTGAAAAAACAAACCCCTATCAGTTTATATTACATGGAAAGAAGAAAATTTTGAAGCCTATGAAGGTAGATAAAGTAGAAAAACAAAGATGAAGTAACAACACAACCATAACTACTAAGAAAATTCCTCTTAATATCCTCAAGGACAGAGAATTTAAAGTTGTTAGCAAAGATGAAGGAATGATATTGATCAACAACACATAGCACAAAGGAAAATCTTTATTGTAAACTCATGTACTAATTTTGATTCCTTAAATTTAGTAGGCACTATCTCAGAGAAAGTGTTTGTTTTAGGTGGTAAGACTATTGACATCTCTGCTTCGACAAATTAATTAGAATCATCAAGTCTTCATGTAGAAGGTGTGCAAATACTTGATAATATGGAGAGTTTGGCAATGGAAGACGATCGTGACATAGAGAGTTTAACAGTAGGAGATGATCAAAGCATTAAAGATAAAGAAAAATAGAATGAATTGGATTCTTTAGCAAACCCTAAAGTTGAAACAATTTAACAAAAAGTTCAAATACTTAACAGTAAGCTGAAACAACAGCGCAATAGACTAAAAGAATAGAACAAGAAGCTAAAATAACAAAACAGGAGCTAAAAAGATTAACCAGCAACTACTTGAGCTTATTGGTTCACAACTTGATGATATCCTTACTGTCGTTGACGAAGATTATGTTACAAAGGGCGATGAAGAACTAAATTTGAATGAAGATGCGAAATTAATGCAACATATGAATAAAGAAGAAGCTGTGAGAATTCCAAGCATCCCCATCTTAAAGAGGAGACAGACAATGTTCTTGATGAACAAATTATAATCCAAAGAGATGGAAGATATCGACAATTTCTTATCAAGTGGCAAGGAAGACAAAATTTTTACAATTCTTGGATTTTAGAATGTGAATTCAAAAGCTGAATCCAGACTTATATGATCAGTATTTCACATTCTACGTCGATGACGACTTTAGACAAGCTTGGGAGAATTGATACAAAAGAGTTTAAAATCTGTAGAAGAACTAAAAGATGAAAAATTAGTTAATCATAAACTTTAATTTGGTGGGACCAAGGTTGGGAATTGAGTTGACATCAAAAATAAAAGCTGAAATTTAGATTATATTAAGATTATTTATTAGATAGGATGTAATAGTAAAATAAATATCTTATTCTAGTTTTTAGACATGTTATCCTAATTGTTTAAGACTAATATAATTTTTATTGTAATAGAATTTAAATTTATTAGGAACCATTTCCTACTAGAATAAGGGTTCTGAGTCTTCTTTATAAATATGTGTACTCAACCCTTCAATAAGAAGATATCCTGAATTTTTTCTACAAAATTAAGTTTTCAACTAGAAGTTGTGATGCTTTCTTCTAACAGTGATTCTTAGACCGTATGAGTGATTCTTAGTTTACTACCCACCTTTGTTTGTGTTCTTCACTAAATTCCAGCAACCAAAACACTAAATTCTAGCAAACCTAACCTTAAATTCCAACCATAATAAATCCTAAAATCTTAGTCTAAAACTTCCAGCAAACAAACCCTAAAAAAATACAGTTATCCCAAATCTAAAATTATAGCATTACAAGCTGAAATTCAAACCTAAAACTTGATATGCCACTAGTCTATTACTAATTTTGTGAATTTTAGCTACTGGTCAATACTACTCCTATTTGTCCTACATCAATAATTGATATAACAAAAAAAAATTAACTAAAAACCTCTTCATATATCAGTCACACTTGTTATACCACGCATTCAAATACGCAAGGAAAAAAATTGCTGCTATATTGAGTTAATGTAAAACTAAAGAATATGGAAACATACTATGGATATCAAATGGATATGTAGAAATTGTACTCATTGTAGTCAATCAATTTTTATCTTGTTTGAGCAGTTATGCTTAAAGAGTATGCAGCCACATAGTAAGCATGTGAACCACCCACGCCGAGCTGTAATATCAGATAACATTGTACAAAATATATGTGCTTGTGTGTATGTAGATATAACTTCTTATGACAAACCATACACCAGCAAACTCCAATATCAAACAAAAGCAACTACTTTTTACCTGTTTGCTCTCCGCAGGCATTGCAGCTTTCTCAATCCAAGAGATTGCTAAGTCAACCTTTTTCAAAGCAGTAGCAAGAAGTGCCAAAGCATAGGTTTCAACAATTGCCATATACTGATCAATTTCCAAAATATACCTCTTATTGCTTTCTTTCTGGACATTTAATTCGGGTTCTGCACCAACATAGTACTTTCCATCCACATATCTACACTTGTTAAGGAACTCCTCAATAAACTCTTGTGCAACTATCAACGAACCTTCTGATATTTGAATACATACCCTAAAATAAAAAAATGCATGATCTGTCACATATTGTACCGTAAACATAAGACCGCCAACACAAGTTAATTGAAGCTTTGCAACCTTGAACATTTGTATAAGAAATAAAATTTTCAGATATAATTGAGATCTCCTCTAGTCTGGGTTTATTATTGACCCCTTGGTTTCAATTTACTGCTAGTAGGCCTTGTGGTTTTAGAGGATTTTAATCAACCCTTTCCATAATCTAAGAAGCCAAGTTACCATTTAAGTAAAGAAAGAGGTGGCTAACATTTTATTTCTTTTCAAGTATAATGTCATCTTTGTCTAGTAAACCAAGATCATGTGATCTGATTTAACCCAATCATAAAGAAGAATAATATTCTTGATAAGAACCCAAGACCATAAAGGATAGGTGACTAATCAATACATAAAGTTGGTAGAGAAGCTGATAAGAAAATTATCTATCTATTGATGGTGGGTAGAGGTAAGCTGGGCAATAACTGCTTCCACTGGAATCGTAAAATGACAACTGAGTATTCAGACAACTGAAGTATGGAGGAAAGTAATCTCGAAGAGGATTCAGTTGAAAAGATTCATGATTTCAACTGTGGATCTCAAAGCATTGGTGGCATATGAAAAGAAAACAAATTGTATCATACCTGCAACAACAGATGGAGTATGAAGGAATATACCCTAGAAGTAATCGAGTTAAAATATCCTATATTTTTCTAATTCATCTTTTTATTACTCTGCAAAACATAGGTTGCAGATGAAAAGAGAAACTCTAAAAGGATGAGACACAACTTTAAATTTCCTCAACAACAGAATTAACATCTATATAAACAGAAGTGTTAGATACAGAGAAGACGTCACCAAAGGGCCTTAGATACTAAACTAAAACCGATAGACTTGCTATACAAGTATTCCAGACTACAAAGGCATTATGAATCTATGAACACATACAACTGTTGGCATTAATCTACACGTCCCCACTTGCTGGAGAAGAGAACATAAGTATTTACAAGGAACACAAGCATGTAATATGGTTCTGTTTAGTTCATTTGTAGATACATAAAATATTAAGCAAACAATCTTAGCATCAATATATACTTAGGTGCTTAAAATAATCCTAAAGTAGAAATTTCAAATGATTAGATATAAAAGGAGCAATGCATACGCTGTATGGAAAACTTCAACAGGGATTTCTGCAGAAACAAAGTTTTCTTTAAGCTGATTCAAAATCTGTGGTCCCCTGCATAATGATAAGGTAGCTTTAGGTCTAAATAATTTACAAATATACTTATATGCTTTGTAGTGATTAGTAGCTTGTCAACCATATCAAGAATTTCAGAGCAGACAACTCATGCATAAACAATTATAGACCAATCAAACAAACAAATTATATTTCTTTCTTAGATGCCTAAATGGCTTTTAGGTACATTCTCACATGGTCTTTTATAGATCATATTTAGCAATAACCATTTCAGTGTGTTTAGGATATGGTATGAGCAGCTCCCATTAACATTAAATACTAAGTTTTGGAAGTACTATAAGATTTGGAAAATATTAGATAAAACGTATGGAGTGTGATTTGATCAGTTGAAAAAAAGATTAGCCCCAAAAAATTTAGGTTAAGTGATTGAGCAACACAAATCTTCTCGTGCAATTCATTTCCTCTGACCAATGCACGTTGAGCATTACTTCATTTACATTTTCTTTTCCATTCATTTCACGAGTTAATCAAATGTGCATGCTTATGGTCACCAAATGTAAATACTTACAAAAAGAACCACACAATTTCTAAGTGAAGAAGTTATATTTCATTCAGCTTTTATATGCTTGAACTTTGGAGCACTCAAGTCGTATAAACTAGGGATTAAAGTGTTTTACCTGCCAAGTTGACTTAATGACTGAACCAACACCATACCAGCTGATTCCATCATACCATAGAACTCTTCTAAATCCTCCAATGTTTCACCACCAACATCTCTGCCGCAAATTTGCTTTATAACCAATGAAGCTAAAGATGTAGCTTCCTCGAGCATTGAGGAAACAAGGTAGCTAAATAAAGCAAACACAACCTTAGGGTATGAACAATTCGGGAAAAACGAAGAAACAAATGAATATATTGGCCAATTTGGTTAGTAATTCTTCTTTAAATGAAAGTCTGCACGAAACCCCACATATGAGTGCATTTTTTTCAAAATCTTTAAGCGATTAGATGATGAAGAAAGACCTATTACTAGAGTTTGGATGTCAAAACAAAATATTTACCTCTCTGAAAGCTCAATCTGTTCCCAGAGTGCAGAATTGTAGCGAGTCATCGACATCTTTCTCTTAAATGTAGACGAAACACAATATTCTCAATCTACCAGATAACTATAGTCAATAAAGTGCCTTCGTTTACCAAAACGGTGTCCTTACTAACCAACTTCAAGTCTCCAAACGGTGTATTGGTATGGTAAATTGTGAATGGATGGACACGAGAAAAGAGAAGAAAAGGAACAGCTTCTTTAGAATTAGAAGACACGGTCTATTTATACATATACTCTACACAGTGTCACAAACAATGAGGGTACAGAACTTTAGATCCGATAATAAGAGAGAGCCATAATTAAATGAATATTATATCTTTTATATTAAAATTAATGTTAAGAATACTCTACTGGATTTAATACCAGATTGAGTTCTGACTGTACTAGTACCGGTTAGTACTGGATACCATTTTTGGGAATTTTTTAAATTTATGAAATGGTCACTAATATTTTAAATTTTACAAAATAGTTCATTGATACATTTGTATTGTATAATTTATTAGTTTAATATTTACATCAACTATGTTTTTAAAAATCATAATAATAAATAATAATGATAATTAATATGAAATAACAATAATTTTTAAACATTTAACATATAAATAATAACCACAATTAATATAAACCAAGACAATCATCATCATACAAATATAAAATTAAGAATTTTACAAAGTATTTAAAATATTACAATAAAACAATGTCATCATTTTAATAAATAATAGTACATTTAAAAGATTCAAAACATCCAATAAAAAGAAAAATAAATATCCTTAAACAATATACAAAAAGAGTTGATAACGAAGAAACAATCAAGTAGAAGTTAAACCTGAAATAAAAATATTACAGTTACATTACATATATAGAATTTA
>JANZLD010000235.1:50314541-50328003 GCA_026413575.1 Erythroxylum carthagenense | reverse complement strand
AAAATGAATACCTCATAATATATTATTAACAAATCATAATGTCAATACATGAATCACAAATGTTCATTGGCCTAGGGTACACTACTAACATTTGCTTGACACTCTTCTATGATATTGCACCATTTGCTAACACAAAAATGTAACCTGAAGTGGACTTTCGATCATCTAAGCATATAGCAAAATCAGAATCTGTATACCCACAAGGCTTAGATCGTTGACCCTTCTTTATGTCAACATACAATCTTCGGTACCCTTAAGGTATCTCAACACTCGCTTAACTACATTCTAGTAGTCTATACTTAGGTTAGCTAGATATTGACCTAACAGTCCAATAACAAATGTAATGTCCAGCTTAGTGCACACCTGGGCATACATCAAGCTACCAACTATACTATAGTACGAATCATTCCTCATAGGCTCTCTCTTAAATTCATTCTCTGGACACTATGCTAACAAAACTCTCATCATGAGAGATAGGTGTTATAATATATTTCTAGTTAGCCATATTAAACCTTTGTAATACTCACTCAATGTATACACTTTGTAAAAGGCTTAATGAGTGGTAAGATCTGTCCCAATGAATCTGTATATGTAGGACAAAAGATGTTTTATCAATGCCCTTCATGTCAAAGTGCTTGGCCAAAGTTGCTTAACTTCATGCAACAAGGTCAAGTAATTTGACGCGAACAATATATCATCCACTTACAATAATAGAAAGATGACTTTGTTCCCCCTAATCTTGTAGTACAAGCATCTTTCAACTTTTTTTTTTACAAAGTCGAAACATGTTAGAATCTCATCAAACTTCAGGTACCACTATTTAAAAGCCTATTTCAGATCGTATATTGATTTGGCCAATTTGCAAACTTTGTCAATTACCCCTTTATCCTAAAATCCTTCGAGTTGCTCCATATAGATCTCTTCATAAAGGTTACCATTCAGGAAAGCAGATATTCTATTTGATGTAGCTTCATGTCATAATGAGCTACTACTTTCATAATCATTCTAAATGTATCCTTCGAGGATAAGGGAGAGAAGTAAATTTTAAAGTCAACCCTTAGACAATAATCGACCCTTAAATTACTCAACTTTATCCTGAGTGTCCTTCTTAGTCTTAAATAGCCATTTGCAATTGACAGATCTACAATGTTGAGGAAAATCAACAAGCTCGCATACCTTGTTGTGCTACATGGATCGTATCTCATCCTTCCTTTCTTCCCAGCATAAGTCTGCATGAGGTCTAGAAATAGGTTCTATAAAAGTAATTGGATTCACAACATGTCCTATGTCAGAGTTTTGTTCACCTAAATAGACTATGAAATCAGGTGAAATAGTAGGGTGCCTCTCTCTAGTGAATCTATGCAATTGCAGTGGTTCTTGTACCTTAGGAACCTCTACTTATATAGGTCTAGGTTCTTGTTCCAACACAAATATGATATTCTGACTTTGATCCAATGGAATTGACTATATGAGCGGCAGATACGAAATAATTGTAGTATCCATTATGCTATCAACTGAATGGTGAGAGAGCCTACCCTCATTATGTACATCGTATTTAAAAACTTAGCCAACTAATGATTCACTTCACCAAATAATGATTTTCTTAGCTCTAATGGAAGCTCTAATCTTCCCTTTCCTTTTTCCCTTCTTGATCATTCTCAAAATCTCTCTTGAAGGTTAAGAAAAATCAAAACCTAGCTTGTTCTCCTTTCTTTCTCTAAACTCACAAACTCTCCCTTCTCTCTTCAATTTCGTTTTCCCTCTCTTCCAAAAGCAAGACACCCCTCTTTTCTTCTCTTTTACACCATTAATGATTGCCTAAAGCCCCTTTTTGCCCTTGCTTTAATGCCTTATGATTTTTTAAACTTAAGTGACTTGTCAACATTGCCTTCACACTCTCCCACTACTTTAATAGTTCAAAGACCTTAGCTCATGTCATATTATCATACCCACATTAACAAGCTAATCAATTCCAACATAAATAATCTAGCAAGACCTCAAAATTAGTCTCATCATGCTTAAAATATTTTCAGGGGCTAACACATAAGCCCACATGCGTAGACGCGCTGACCTTGTATAGCGCATGTATCACATGCGCAGCCACTTGTTCGCACCCGCACTTGCTATATGTAGGGACAATTGGATGGCCCGTGCATTGCACGTGCCAATCTCATCCCCATCGGTTAAAAAACATGTTCATTGTGTCCTTCGTCTGTGTCGCCCATCTAGTAGGAGCATGCAACGTACTCGCTAACCAAACTGTCTCAATGGAGGTACTGTTCACGAGTTAGGCACATGTACGAAGTTCACCGTGACTGTTGATGATGAAGGCAATTTCTGGGGAGTTTCAAGCATGTTTTTCGCTATCGATAGCTTGTTTTTAACTCATTTCTCAATGTTACAAACGTGTAGCTCACTTTTGCGAATCCATACACGTGAAAAAAAATCAAAAAACAGATCAAAAGGCCTTCAAAACCCTTATGGATAAAAACAAAAAACTTCATTTTTAGTCACCCAATCATGTAACCGCTCTAATACAACATGTAACACGTAATATGAACCTTATTATGTGTCCCGAATCATTCGTGAAAGGGAAATAAACAAAGTTAATATGGAATACCTTATTTCGGTTCCATCAGAAGTTTGGAGGACCTTTCCAAGGCCGTAACAAGCCCAAATTCACTAAGACCTTCATGAGAACTTCTCCCTGACACGTTGTTAATGTCTTTTTACAATTTTCTTGAAATGTAATCTCTCTTAACGGGTTAAAGAATTTGAAAGTTTACGAATGATATGAATAACTGCAGAAGATCTTAACCTAGTTATATAGCTTTCATATTGACCTTCCTTATCATAAGTTCAATATGAATCTGGTCCATACTGATCGGGATTTGTTTTCCTCTTGAACTTTGATTCATTGACGTAAATCATTTATTAAGTTATTTTATTATCTTTATATAGATCAAATTTTGTAACTTAACCGATAAATTATTAAAATTTGATAAAATGCAATTAATTGTTTTTGACTTATGAAAAATGTCTAACAAGCAAACCCCCGGTACACTTTTAGATGTTGATTATGTGGTTAATAAATGAATTTGACCTTTTGTTCTTTTCACAACATTCTAAAACCTTAAAATCTTGTATTGGCGGTCCTTTATACATTTTGTTCCACCACTTTTAGCTCAACCGAATTGTCTGAAAATAAGCCTTGTTATACTCTTCATTTCATCCACGCAATGATTAAAACATCTACTCTTAAACTGCTGGGGTGGTCCCATTTCTCTTTTTCGTTCTATTTCCTTCTGGAAGAGAAAGATGGAAGCTAATTAGCAACTAATTCCGTCGAGATTTGTGGTGATATTTTTCCATTGAAACAAATGAAATGGTCAAAGTAGCGAATCTAAGTTCCAAGACAAGTACATGAATTCCATGTGAGAAGAATTTGTCAAGTCATGATAAAGCACCAACGCCGTACCATGATTTCCAACCTTACAACACACTTGAACCAAACAAAGACTCCACAGACAAAATAGGTGTGGCTCCAAAATGATGTTTTGACAGAACAACCCAAAGAGCAACCACAAAAAGCCCACATGGAACCATGAATGCTTGAAAATTTTGTTCAAAAGTACAATCTCTCCAGGCCGAATAAAAGAGCGTGCAGATTTGGGTCAGCAATCGGAGAAACAGGCCTGTAGGCCATCTGCTATACATGGCAACCGGATCTCGTCATAAAGGCACAAAATTGCAGTAAATGATTCAGAGCGTATTGTAACATTGATCTTTGGTATTTCGTCCATTTCTGTGAACTAAAAGTTTCACAAATTTTCTCAATGAAGACGAGTTCCTCAAAATTTTACCCATTAATACAGACGATCGACTCATCTACAGATGACGGGATAAGAATGTTCTTCTATATCAAACAAGACATATTTACTTACTCCACACTTACCTAAACCACGCAAACATGATTGCCCATGCAAATGACTTATATATGTTACCTCTGTCTGTACCATGTTGTATCACAATCTTCACTCTCTCCTGATATTTATCCAGACAACATCATTGGAGCATTTCCTTTACGGTTTCCTCGATAATATCTCCCATGATCAGGCATTCTATCTCTTTCCCATAAGCATTAGCCTCATCGTCCATCAAAGTGGACCACGGAGAGGATTCTAAATTCCTAGCCTCCAAACTGTCAAGTGAGTAGTAAGACTTGTCGTTTGGAGGGTATATATACTCACATATGATCTCCCATGTACGATCAAGCAACTTCTTTCCACGTAAAGGTGGCAGCATGGACATACCTATAATCTTCCTTCTAAATCTAGACATGGTTATAGGAGGTCCAAGTACAGTTGGCAGTGTTTCATTCAACAAATCGAATAGCATTTTGTGGTCTACTTTTTCACTTTTGTCCAACGTAAATTCCCTGTCCTCGGCCTGTTTCCTATACGATTCTTTCACTTCTTCAAACACTGAGTTGCTAATAGGCTTTCCAGATGGGTCCCATTTGGATAAACATTGATCGTATGACCCATCATATAAACCAGAAGTGACGAATAAATCTCTTATGTAAGCTTCTGCTTTGTTATCCAAATCAACCATCAATTCCACAGGCTCGTGTATTGTTGTTGCGTCCTCAAGTCCATCTGATTCAAGTTGATTTAGTTGCCTCCGCAGCTCTTCAAAAAAAATAAACAGAAAAACTATTAGCAGTTTGTGATAGATCTACTGAGTTGTACACAAGAAAAACATTTTATCAGTTGATGTAGGCATTAGCCAGCAGCAGACGACCACCAGTATGGTAGGGACAAATCCTCAAAAGGAGCTTACTAAACCATCCTCTCTTAAAAGCCACTAGAAGATATTGGACCAAAGAGATCCAATGGAAACAATTCAAATTGTACGTGGAATCATTAAGCAAATTCAAGCATAATGCATAGAACTTGGAAATAGAAACTCTGTACTGAAGAAAGAAAGATATGTTTCTAACCATTTAGATTACAACTGATCTCCCTGAAAACCTGAGGCAAAGAACCATCTTCCCTAAGATCAGGAGTTGATGCTGGGCTGATGTCATCTGCTGGCCTCCAAAACTCTTCTTGGGGACTGTTGCACACTGATGCAGGACTTGGAGGTACCTCAGTCGGGTTCTCCTAAGATTCAAGACAAATAAACAGAGGGATTTACTAATGAAAATTTGTATGTTGATGATTAATATTTTAAAAAAGAATTTGGTAGTACCATAATGGCCCTGTGCCCCAAGTTCCTAGTAACTGTCGGTCCACTCATGATATCTTTCACGATATCCTGCTCAAAACCATGGGACTCCACTATTGATTCCATTTTCTTGCCAAATAGCCTACCCCTAAGACTGAGGTTGTATTTGAAATGTGAGACTTTTTCTTTGATATTGAATTTATCCTTCTTCAAGTTTTTCATATCAAAAGTCACATTGTCAAGGGACTCATGCTTCCTCCTGATGTGGGCACCAGTTAGAACGTGGCGATCCTCGAGAAGAAGCTTCCCAAATGATGTTCCTGACACAGGGGCCGACAAAGACCTTATCAAGTTTCTAGGGGACAAGTCTCTATGAAGCAATGAATCACCATCTTCGTGCCTAAAAGATCTGGTTTGAAATTCCTGTTCATCTTCCTTAATTTCCCAGTATGCCTGTTCATTTCGATTTTTTGAGACGTCTCCAACTTGTTTTAGCCTATGCAACTCATTATCTATAGGAAACGATCTGGAACTGCTACTGATGATCACTGGAGCATCAAGATGTGCTTCTCTCTTCAGAACATTCCTTAATCTTTCTGACAAGAATCTTCTTGTATCCCTGTTTATGAACTCTGGAGAATTGCATGCATTGAACTGAATTTCACTTCTACATGATCGTGTTGATTCTGAGCGAAGCAAATTCATTCCATGCTCATGGCTAGCACTTTCTCTTACTTGTTTTGCTATGTGTTGAGCAATTTGTTTTGGATCTGATGGTCTTTCTCTAAAAGGAGTCTCAATTCCGCTTCCTCTGACTACAGAACCTCTTTTAAAAGTTTTTCCCTGTAATTCCAATCTCAGCTGTTCTTTCACCTCCTCAAGGAACTCTTCCATACTAACTCTATCCTCCAAATCTCCAGAGGAATTAATCCAGGACTCTTCATAGTCATAAATTCTGTAAGGACCAGGTTTCAAGATCACTATTCTTGTGGGAGCTGAAGACGAGTCCAATCTCTGATCGTAATTCAAGGAGTGCATCCTTGAAGAAAAAAGTTCCTTCTGTTCAGGTGGGAATAGTTTCCTTTTATGCTTATGATGTTGTAAGCCAAACTTTTCGATTGAGTTTGCTTTTGTCTCAAAACCTTTGTGTTCTAAGGACTTCTGCTTAACTGGTTGGCCAGAATACGAACAATTTACAACTTTCGGCTTGTTGATATTCCGTTGAACGGGAAAATGGTCAGAAATGCTCCCAATTTCAACAAACTTGGAGCATTCCTTAAACCTGGAAGCTTGCCATGCTTCAAACTCTTTCTTAAACTTTTTGAGTTCCTCTTCTTGTGGATGTTCCCGAGGCCCTGGCTTTCCTAGCATCTGGCTGTCGTTCCATCTATCAGCACCTCTGATTTCACCAGTGTATAGGTCAAAGTTCATCTTCCTGGAAGACTTGGACTTGGAAGGGAAATTTTTGGATAATACCACTTCATTCTTATCCTTTTTTGAGATATTGGATTTTGTCCTCTCACTCTTTTTATCAGGTGGCTTTACTACTGATTTTGTGTCCATTGGCAGCATGTCCACACCCATCAATCGAGCCACAATACTTGGCGCATTTTTTCTGGTGTTATGTTGTTTGGAAATTTCCTCATTGATCAACTTCTTCATTGAGAGTTCAATTGGATAGCAGTTCCTTTCAGAGCAGTCTTCTTCAACTTGAGAGGAATACTGAAAATTTTGCATCAAGACATATATAAGTGCATATAATAGAAAGATAAAGAGAAAATTAATACAAGAATATCAAGCATTATATAATTATAGTATGATGCTGTACAATTTAAGAACCTTTGTTAGAATCAAACATTTGTGACATTAAGAAGTAGAAAGATGCATGATAGTTGCCTCAGGATCAAAGAATTCAGCCATTTTAGAAAACTCAGATGATTTTAACGTCAAGATTGCCAATTAAGAAACAAACTCTGTTGCCAGGTTTCTTAAATATTAGGCACGAAACTATGTCAACCTCACAAACCTAGATCATAGTCTAAAAGGATTGAAAGCAACGTCTGATAGAGACTACAAATATTACCAGAGAATTTCCTGCATCTAAACAATGCTGAGAAGTTTCAACTTGTAGTTCCATGCTGTTTCTTGGAGCTTCCAATCCTGCAGAGCATATAAGCAACTACATCAATCTTCAGTCAAACAAGGAAAAGAACTAGCAAACTATTGTATCATATGTAGTTATCACTAATAATTCCATAATTTCATAATTTTGGAGAGCGTAAATCTTCACCTCATATTGGGCCATATTGCTTAACTTTTAAAACATGACAATCCAAAGGAAGATTGGCCCTCAAAGACCATTGAACAATTTTCAGAAGAACATATAATGAAAAAAAAAATTTCTTGCAAATTATTGAGAGCATCGACTGTGATATTCATACTTGATTACAAGAAAAGTTGTTCATTATATTCACAAGGGATAAAGAAACACCATATGAGATTCTCTGATCAAGTCAAGTAGTAGATTGATGGCCATATCCAAGACAACTAATGGCATTAATTAATCTTTCAGGTTTATTTATCTATGCGATTATCCAACTCTTAAAGAACTATTGTTAGTCATTATAATGTGATAGTATCAGCCATTGCGTGCAGTTAAGACCGAAAAGGTAGACAGTGAACGGAAGTAAATGTTTCAGTTGAATACAGTTTGAAAAACCAGATTGCGATTACCATCAACATGTCACTTATGTGGAAGTATCTTTCTGGCCATGGTGCTTTGGTTAAGGTTAAAAAGCTGAAATAATCCTCCCATGCAGCAAGTTATCTACCAGAGTTCTGTCATTTGCTTGTATGCATCTGCCTTACCCCATTAAGAAGCTAATAAATTTTCACCTAGTTCATAGCTGCATCAGCAAAAAAGAATAATGGAAACGAGCCACGATTTTTTAACATGTATGAGAGAACCCAAATTCAACAAAATAAGCAATTAAAAAAAGCCTCTCCACGTTTTCCATGCTGGTATTTGTATTTCAGGCAGGCTGAACCAAAACTAAGTGAGAAGAAAAATCTCTTCGAGCATCAGAACAATAAAATTTAAGAAGATATAATGAACTGGGCTAAATCCTGATCAAACATTAACATAGATACCTGATCTAGTAAAGTCAGACAACATTCATCTAGCATTTAATTTGAAGAAGAAGCTAAAAAATTTAAATATAAAAAAATAAAAATCAACAAAGAAGAAGAAGAAGAAGAAACAGATGACACTTAGCATCCACTACTTGAAAAGATATTAACTTTCTCAAATTACGTTAGGGACTCACATAAGAATATGGCAAACAATTGAGTTTATCACAGCTTTGACGGCTTGGCTAGGAAAAAGAAGAGATTTTCAGAAATTCCCTTCTTGGAAGTTTGAAAAAGGATGGAACTTGGAGGCTAACTGAGCATGAGGCAACTTAATGGCTCTGGATACAAACGGTTTTGGATAAAAATTCTGACACCTCAAAAGGCAATCGAAATAAGGGCATAAAATCTGAAACTTTCACTTCCTTCTCTTTTTCCCACGAAAATCTTCAACAGTGTGACAAGAAAATGCACAATGATCAAAACGAGAGCTTAATTTCAAAACGTACCGTAGGTGAGAAATCACGTGTAGTAGTCAAAATGAACACACTGCTTGTCTGCGAGGCCTGAGAATCTCTGAACGAAAAGAAAAAAAAAAAAAAAGAACTAAGCTAAGCTTAGCCACAAGTTTTTCAACTGAAAGTAGAAATGAAAGAAGCAGAGAGAGATATTCACTGAGAAAGAGAAGCAGAGGAACTGTTGACAGAGAATTGGAAGAAAAAGCAGAAACTAAAAAGCTTGGTATTTGTACAACTTAGAGCCGAAAAGATAATAATAATGTAATAAAAATTTGATCTTTACAATGATGATACAGGGAAACACCATACGCTTTTAGCAGAGAACTGAGAGAGTCTCTGCTTTTTAGGAGCCACCAGAAACCGAATCCTCTATTTCCATCCGGCCATTCTTCTTTTCACTTTATTTTATTATCGTGCAATTATCCTGAAGTTTCTTTTCTACTATTACATTTCTGGGTACCGAACTTTTACAGTGGAATCCTTAGACAGATGATGCTGTAACCTGTGGCTTACACTAGGCTGCTCTAGTCTCCCAACTTATAGGTACTTTCTAAATTTACAGGAGTTCATTGTTTTAAAACGAATAATTCAGCATCTAGATTACATATATGTGTTAAAATTGAGAAAAGGGCTTTCCCTTAATGGATCCAACTTTCCAAAAGCGAAAAAGTGGCAAGGAAATTTCACAAGCTTAAGTAGATTCAGAGAAAGAAACGAAACAACTTCAGCGTGTCGCTGCAGGGGAATTGAGTTGTGAATATTAAAAAAACCAAAGAAAGAGATGGCATAACCAACAGCTCATGGACAGCGGCTTATAGGCACGACCACTCCATTTGGCGCCACAATACACGGAGAATAACTGTGCAAGGAATGTGCTGTTTAGTTTCTTTACAATGCAGCACAATCGGGTTGGACACGTTGTTTCTGGGGAGAATGTGTGAGTCAGTCATGATTAACGTGACCTTTGACCAACACTACTCATGGTATTATTATTAACAGAGTCAGAGAAAGAATTGTTTCCAAGGAACAAAAAAAGATAATTCCTTCCCATTCACTTATTGCGTATTCTTACAAGAAACACCCTGCATAATTGACTTGGAATATAGTATTCATCAACTATAACATGTTAACTAATTGAAGTAACACAAGGTGGAGAAGGTGGTTATGGACAAGCTATCCTTCTATCTTTGTAGCGTACTTAAAACAGAAATGATACCTAAATCCTTTAGTATTTACGCAGGTATATTATATATAAAGACCGAGTTGCTATTTTTCAAATGCACATGGATGGTGACACAAAGCCATCAATCAACCGTAGCTCAACGAAATCGTGGAATTTATGCTAATCTTATGGGGGTGTGCAAGCAGATGTTTTTATACACTAACCAGTTAAAGAAGTGGAATAATTGAAATGGAGCCTGCCCAGATGGAGACTGTAGACGAAAATGTTAAAGCGTATGTGCTTGTAAAAGTTTCCAAGTTCCTGAAAGAATGTGATGTGATTCCCCATAACAAAAAGTGGAACGAGATGAAGAAGAAAAAGGGGCTAATGGTCATCACATACTGGAGGGTGTGGGGGCTTATATGCAGTTGTAAAGTGATCCTTTCTATCCTAATGATGTTGAGAGCCGCTGGACATGTGCTTCAAACCCTATAAAATACGATAAGATAGAAAGTACATGTTTGTGTCACTAAAAAGAAAGATGAGAGACAGAGCATTACAGGGCCTCCACTCCATGGTCTACTGGGTGGGGCACCATTCCTCAACTCCACATGGCTTGATGACCTGAGCATAGGTGAAGTTGTAGGTTTTTAGTCCTTCCTTAATTCTTCCTTAGGGAAACTAGCTAGCTAGCTAGCTAGGCCATCACTTTGATTACTCCACGTTGCCTCCAGGGTACGTAGGCTTCGGCCTTATTATAAGATTCATCCACCAGGTGGGCTTAAATCCAAATATTAAGAAAAAGGACAGTAATCAGAAAACACCAAAAGGCCAAGATCAAGGCTAAGTCATGTTCTTGCGAATTGAATAATTTCAAGCCTTATTATACTCAGAAAAAAAAATGTAAAAATGAAACTGTAATTTTAATTTTTAAATTTTTGCTTATTTAGATATTTGAAACAAATAATACAAGGAATAATAAAATTAAACTAATTTTTCATTTTTATTATTAAAAGAGTGTAGGTATAAACTGAAATTAAATATCAAAGAATAAACGAAAATTAATGAATAAGATATTATTAGCATACTCTCAGTGTTGATTAATTCAAATTATTATTTAAAAACTACATATTATAGTCTTTTATATTTAATTTCTTTATTAATTATTTTATTAATATTATATTAAGTAACGAAATTTTTATAGTTTTTAAATTTATTTTTAGTATAAGAATTATTTAAATAATAATAATTTTATTTATTATTGGAAGATAATTGTGGTTATTTATTTATAAAACACGAAATATTTTAATTAAATATTTACAAAATTAATCATATAATAACTAAATATGGTTAAAAATTTTCTCATTAGCATTCCTAATATTTGATAGTTAATACTTGCATAATTATTAATCTATTTAATCTCATTCTTAGTTAGTATATACCAAACATGAATAATTAATAATTTTATTCTTACTTCAATTCCACCTTCTCATTCTCATTCTATTTTTTTAAAAATTTGATTCTTTTATTACTAGTTACCAAACGATACCTCAATGTTATGCCCAAATGTAATAATGCAAAAAATGATAATGAGTTCAAGAGAAGTGTTACGCAGCCCAAATACTTACAGAAATATATCTAAATCCAGTCTAAGAAAAATTAACTAATATTTTAGGTGCTTACCCAGTAGCTAAATAAATAATCAATAGGAATCTTTCGGTTTTTTTTTTTTTTTGATATAGACACGTGTTATTTGATGTAGACATGTGATTTTTGCTAGAAAATCGAGGTTTAATTTGACCCCACACAAAAAAATAATTTTGAAATATTTTCTTTTGATTTTTGAAAACTAAGATTACTTAAAATTTTATAATATGATTAATGTATGAATACACTAAACATAGGAATCATATATTTGTACCTTATTGTGTAGCATTGCTTCTGAAATTAATTTATCATAATAATTGTAGTTGTACACATGTTCGACTTCTAATGAGATTCGCACAAATGCATTGAGAGAATTCTATAACTAGTATGAAAATAGTAAACAAGAGTCTTAACTTTTTTAGAATCTAAGCTTATTTATAATAGGTCCAAAACTTTTAATAATTAAATTTTATTTTGACTAAACTTTAATTAGAATTATAATTAATTCTAATAAGATATCAATTAGGCTCAGATAAGATTCAATATTTCATATTGGTTCTTCTTATTTATTAAATATCTTATATTTAATCCTAAATCTTAAACTTTACAATCAAGGCTAACTTGATTAAAATACTTTTTTTTCTCTTTCTAATCATTCTTTGTGTGTAACCTATTAAATTCATACATATGATGGCATTAGATATAACTTATAACCCTAAATTATATAAATTAAAAATATATAATTTATTTGTACCTTTTTAATTAAATAATTTATATTCATATATGAAGAGTGACATCTAGTAATGCATCATGACCACTAAAATATTAGAAATATCAAAGTAGTTTTGACTAAATTTCCTAAATATGATTTCTTTTTATATATATATAATTCAATCTTTCATCATACAATATTCCGATTAGATATCAAGTATAAAATTAATAGCTACTCTATTTGAATTCAATCATATTAGTTATCCACCATTAGTAATTAATTCTATTAATAACATTTGAAAAGTATTCTAAAAGTGTCATTCCACTGGTAAAGATTTCTTGAATCAATACTAATCAGGAATAATGAAACATTCTCCTTATTTATTTTAGGGTGATGAATAACGTATTGATCATTAAACTACTTTCATGTACTTCATGCTATATCCAATGACTACTGATAATGCTATCTTTGACTAGAATACGTCAAAGTAGTATCGAAACATAACAATCTATATATGAGATGCTTTGGAGATCTCTTGTTAAATTATTACTTATACAATTATCAAATTAAGAAGTTTTATCTACATATAAGTAATATTCCAAACGAAACCATAGTATCAAGGGACTTTATTAAGCTGGTTCTCTAAAAAGCACCCATATATATTTTAAATATCTCTATACTTTAATCTATGAGATTAACAACTTTCTTTATAAAACAAAAACATAATACATACTAGTCTTTTTACACTCTACTAATATCTAATCTTAATATAAATGATCAGAAACAATTTTAGGGATAATATATAAATGCAATATGGAGCTTACAATTATGATCTCATAATAATTTTATTTCCAATATACATTTATCTCAGGGACTTTATGTTGGGCCCGGGCCCAGGATCCCTAATCCCAAGGCGGCCCCTCGGGTTGCGCCCGCGATGAGCGACCCGAGCCGTCGGACCCGATCCTAACATCCATACGAATCGATCCGCACATGCAATTCACATTTCATACACAATAACAATTTAACTATGGAATTCATGCCATTATAATTCAAAAGAAATGC
>JANZLD010000235.1:50284654-50299111 GCA_026413575.1 Erythroxylum carthagenense | reverse complement strand
GTCTGCTTTTCGTTTGTATATTTCTCTTTGTTTGTCATCAAAATTATTTAATACGTGAAGTCTGGTTTGACTTAACAATTTCTCGTAAGTGTGAGTGGTCTGCTATGCTTGTAATTCATGAACATTTTAATTGTTACAGTCGTGAGACAACAAGCAACATTCTCCACTTTTATGCTCACTTGTCTCTCTTTTTCTTTTGATCTTTTTCTTCATCTTGCTCTGTGAAGCCAATAAAGTATGAACATTAAAAAGATGCTTCAATAAGTATGCTTTTGGATCACTTTAGCTCCTTCACTTTTGAAATGTACCTAAAATAAAATGTAAGTTAAAGTGAGTGTCCTAAGCATTTTAAGGCTTTATTCACTAAGTGTAATGGATTAAATGTATCAACAATTAAGCACATATCAATAATAAAGGATAGGTGTTATAAAGTTTGTAATTTAGATTATGATTTGCTTCAGACAATCAAAAGCTTAAGTATGGGGATGTTTGATAGATGTATATTTGGCTATAATTATAAACCTATATTTCTTTTTTTTTTGCTTGATATTTTATAGTTTTGTTGTATATTTGGTATTTAATTTGCTCCAAGTAAATTTATAGATGTTAATTGCCTTCATAGACAAAAAGGAGAAGAATTTGAATGAAATCGTGGCATAAAATGAAGATTCGAAGCAACTTAAACTTACCCAGCCGTGTATGTGCCATGTAAGTCTTTATAAAAGTGTAAAGTCAAGATTTTAAGTGTTTTTTGATCTACAAGGAAACTTATATAGTCTTGTAAATGACCATGAATCTCATTATAAATCCTACATTTTATTATAAAAGGATGTGAGCAAAATTATTAAGCAGTTTTGATATGTAAGAAACTTATAAAGGCAACGATTTTAATTAAAGGATGAGGAAAACACGAAGGATACATTAAGAGGTCCAGTAGATAGCTACGTCAAATCCAAACTTGCAAGAAGAATTAATAAAAGAGAAAGGGAGATTTAAAATTATGATTTCTTTGTTTTCTATTAGATTTTTTACATGTTTATCAAATCATTTTCTATTATTAGTAACTAAGCGTGTATAGTGTCTAGGTGTGACGAACCCTAGTTAGGATAGCCATATACTTTAATCTTTTATTTAATACAATTATATTGATTGATTTATTGCAATTCAATTATGCATTTTATTCTTATTCTAATATATTCGAAATGTTAGTGCATAATTTGATTTCATATGATTAAAATTGACAAATCCTCTTTTATGAATAAATCTACAATAATTGGAAGCAGATGTATACAAACCTAGAGATAGGCCAACATAAATCCTCATAATTAGGACCAAACCTAATAATGGAATTCATAAATTGATAAAGCAATCAAAAAGGTTTTAATTAAGAGTTCTGTTAATCAATTGATAGATTAGTTGTTAATAGTCTAGAGAGAGTTATTAACATAAGATAGGGATTTTCGTGGTCCAATAATTAATAATATGATTGCATGATAATAGGCTAATAATTCAAGGATTTTTAGGGGATTCATTACGTAAACTACTATTTGATATTGACTTTTCTTCGTATTCTACTTATCCTGAGTTCAATATTGTTTACTCTTAATTTAGTTTATTTGTTTAGCTTTAGTTTTAATTAAAAACCAAAAATCCAACTCTTAGGGTAGATAATAAAAAAGGATATCTACTAGTAATTATTGTCTTTGTGGGATTGACATGTACTTGCTTGTACTAATTACAGCTACATCATGTGCTTATGGAAAATTTAGTATTGACCTTAACACTAGATTCAATCAAAGTTTCTGTTAAAGGGAATCATTATTCATAAGTTATCGTGACTAAAGTAGCCTAATCAAATCAAAATGGTTTATCTCCCTCCATCCCAAATCTATAGGAAGAGAGCTAATATCAAGACCATTAATTGAAGGAGTAGGGATGAGAATCTCACATCAAGACCATTAATCGAAGAAGTGGGGATGAGAATCTCATATGGTGCACCTCTCTCTATCTAACCCCTTACACATGTTATTCACATAGGTGACATCTTACATTCTTCTTTCAATGATTTATTCAATCAAGAAAGATACGTTGTAATAAGATCAGGTTACATAATGGGTCTATAAGGTAACACCAAGAAAGAGGATCAAATCAGGCTTAATTTCAAACACTTCTTCTGCCTTTCTATCCATTATGTAATAAGAATTGTTTCCATTGAAGGTTTTCTTCCTCTTTCTTTTTAGGTACCTTTTATCCATTGGTAGTTCTTCGCCATCTAGATCTATAAAATGGCCAGTGTTTTAGAAAAGAACAAGTCAGTTTAATGATAATAAAGATAGATCTATTAAGATAGTTAGTAGGACAGTCAAAAGCAAGTTGACCAGATAGTAATAATCAGTCTTTCTTTTTCTTAAAGCTATTATAAACTCAGTTTATTTCATTCAGCCTTCATCTAGGATCTTTTTTCAATAGCTTCTTCTCTCAAGTAAGGCCATCCATCATAAAGGATAAAGTAACAAGGAAGTTTGAAGCCTTTATTATAGCCAATCCTAATCTTTGTCAGCCATTTCCCTTCCTGCCTTTGCTTTGGTACCCTATGACCTTCTTTTTTTTACTGAACAATTGGAGCCAGCTACTAGAACTTTCCAGTAGCATTACCTTCTCATGCCATTGTATGAATAGTTCATGTCCAATTTCAATCTAATGTTTTGTTCCTGGGCTAAGATTAGTGCCTTTTTTATTATCAGAAGGCGGGAATATGGGTTATGCTTCGTCCTTTCCTTTCTGTTTGTAGTTTTTAGACCTTCTCAAAGGACCAAAGGTCATTATAATCATGTCCTCTAAGGAAAGAATTTAGAAGTGAATCGAAAAATTATATTCAGAGTATAAGGCTTCAAAATAGAAAGATGAGATAAAGATTAATTTGAGATGAGAATAAGATAGAAAGATTCTATAGTAAAAAGGAAGAATAGCTATATGAGCTTGAAGTTTCCTTACATAAGGGAGGAGGTGGAATTAACACTCTATTAGAGTATCTCATATTGACTAAACATGAAAATGTTAAAAGGCTTATAAGTGATAAGCGCCAACTAACCAAATAACTAATTATACTTATTTTGGCAATGCTTGACCTAAGCGTAATTCTTATTAATAAGCTCTATACTCTACACATATTAAAAATTCTAATATGGTATCAAAGCAGATTTGGTTCGGATTATTAATTTCTCGGTTGTCTGTCTAGATGTCTAGTTACTGCTGTATTTATTTCAAGTGACAACTAGATGTCCAATCCCAGTTGCATTTAAGGAGGAGTGTTCGAGTATCCCATATTGACTAAACATGTAAATGTTAAAGGGTTTATGAATGGTAAGGGCCAATTGTCCAAATGACTAGTTCTATTCATTTTGGCAATGGTTGAACCGAGCCCAATTCTTGTTAATGGGCTCTACAATTTACCCATATTAAAAATTTTAATGTACTTCTTTTATAGAAAGACTTATATGGAATGAATTTGCTTTGCTTAGAATTAATGTGATCATGTAGAAATGAAATTCAGTTCAATGGATGCAATTCTCCAAAGTTCATAAATAGGGATACAAAACAATTCTTGTCAGAAAGATTAAGGAATGTTCTGAAGAGAGAAGCACACCTTAATGCTCCAATGATCATCAGTAGTAGTTCCAAATTGTCTCTTGAAGACAATGAGTTGCACAAGGCAAGACAAGTTAGAGACTTCTCGAAAAATCTAAATGAACAGGCTTATTAGGAAGTTAAGGAAGACAAACAGGAAATTCAAACTAGATTTTTAGGCATAAAGATGGTGATTCATTGCTTCATGGAGACTTGTCCCCTAAAAACTTGATAAGGTCTTTTTCGACTCCTATATTAGGAAAGTTATTTGGGAAGCTTCTTCTCAAGGATCGCCATATTCTAACTGGTGCCCACATCAGAAGGAAGTATGAGTCCTTTAGCAATGTGACTGTTAATATGAAAATTTTGAAAAAGGAAAATTTTAGTATCAAAGATAAAGTCTCAAATTTAAAATACAATCTTAATTTTATAGGGGTAGACTATACAGAAAGAAAATAGAATCCTCTCTATGGTCCACTTTGATGGACAACGAGGCTATTGCTTTTGGGAAAGAGATAAAATGCCTGATCATGGAAGATATTATTGTAGGTTTTTTTAAAAACAAGATAATCTTTCCTTATCAACTTTTATAGCTAAAGGAATAAAATAGAAAATACTATAAACATGGGATACTATTTTTCCCACTAAAAATGATCTAAAACAACCTTCAAATTATTACGAATAATAAACAATAACTTCCTAAAGTCTAGAGATATGAATCTAACATAAAAAATCAAAACAAACAGAGAAAACAAGACAAAGTCAATGTGCAGATCTTTAAGCAAATATTCAACACTCCTCCTTTTCTTCAAAGACTACAAACTCCGATGTTCTATCTTAAAAACTTGAACCTTTGAGCTGAGAGTGGCTTTGTGAACAAATTTCCTGGCTAATCTTTTGACTTCCAATAGATTAAAGTTAACTCCCCATTCAGCCACAGGGTCTGGTTTACTGTAGAAATTGCTGCTACAAATTATGCCTCTGCAGTCGACTGAGTCACAAAATCCTACTTTCTTAAACAATAGCCTAATGTACTTCTCATGTCTTCTAAAGCTGCTCCTCAATCACTGTCTGAAAAACCTCTAAGCTTAAAGTTTTGACTCCTCTCAAAATTGATTCCATAATTAATGTTGCCTTTGATATAACATAATATTTTATTTGCTGCAACTAAATGCATCTCAGTAGCACAATGCATAAAATGATATAAGAAAAACTTACAGCAAACTATATGTCAAGTCTTGTTGCAAAAAGATACATTAAACAACCAATCAAGCTTCTAAAATATCCTTCTTTAATCTTATCTGTACCATCTTCCATACTCAAATTCTCCTTTTGATTCATTGGTGTGCTCATTTCTTCACATTGCTCCATTTGAAACTTCTTTAATATTTCCTTTGCATATTATTTCTGATAGACAAACACTTCATCTTTACTTTGTTTGACTTCAATTCTAAGAAAGTAGGTCATAAGCTCAAGATCTGTCATCTCAAAAACTTGTATCATTTCATATTTGAAATCCTCAATCAACATTTGATTATTTCCTATCACTAACAAATCATCAACATAAAAAGATAAAATAATAATATCACTTCCCTTTTTTTAACATAAAGAGTGGCTTCAGATAGGCTTTTTTCAAAACCTAAACTCAGTAAATGAACATTTATCCTACTGTTCCAAGCTCTAGGGGCTAATTTCAGATTTTGAGTAGATAAACCCTTCCTCTTTGCCTTCCATCACAAACCTATATGGTTGTTCCACATAAATTTCTTCCTATAGAACAACATTTAAAAATTCAGATTTGACATCTAACTGGAACACATTCCAACCTTTTTGTGCAGCTATAGCTAGCAACAATTTGATCGTGTCTAATCTAACAATAGGAGCAAAAGTGTCAGAATAATCAACACCAAAAATTTGGGCATACCCTTTAACTACAAGTCTGGCCTTATGTTTGTTGATGGAGCCATCAGCATTCAGCTTTGTTCTAAACACCCACTTTACACCAATATTATTTTTGCCTTCAGGTTTGTCAACTAGAATCCTTGTTTTGTTCTTATAGATCATAGGCATTTCCTCCTCCATTGCTTTCTTCCATTTTGAATCTCAAAAAACTTCTTCAAGACTGGCAGGTTCACATATGGCTACATTACATCTTTGAAGGATATTCGATAGCAACCGTTTTCCTCTAATTGGAGTGTCATCTTTAAGTTCATTTCACCATTGTTTCACAAGAGGAGTGTTGCTTTCTCAATATGATTCTGAATCTTCCCGATTCCATTCTTCAGTTTCATTAAAGTGAACATGTCTTGTGACAGTTATCTTTCTAGTTTGAGGATGATAGACTTTATAAGCTTTTGTAACTGTACTATAGCCTATAAAGATGCCAAGAAAAGCTTTCTTGTCTAGCTTGTCACGTTTCTGCTGTGGAATTTGAATAAAGCATACACGTCCAAAAATTTTAAGAAAACTTAGTGAAGGTTTAAACCCATACTAAGCCTTAAATGGTGTCTTTTCCTCCAAAGCCTTTGTTGAAGGCCTATTTTGCAAGAACGCTGTAGTTTTAGTTGCTTCTGCCCAAAGTTTCTTTGGAAGCCCCATCTTATGCAACATACATCTGACCATCTCTATGACTAATCTATTCCTTCTTTCACTAACTCTATTTTGTTCAGGATTATAAGGAGTTGTAGGTTGATGCTCTATGCCAGCTTTTTCACATAAAAGATTGAATTCTGAGAGTTGTACTCTTTTCCATTATCAAATCTTAATGTCTTAATCTACAACCACTTTGGTTCTCCACCATTTTCTTAAATTTCCCAAATACACCAAATACTTCTGACTTAAACTTTAAAAAACAAATCCAACACATTCTTGTAAAATCATCAATGAACATAATGTAGTAGAGACTACCTTTCAATGATGGAGTATTTTGAGGTCCAGTTATGTCAGAATGTATAAGCTGCAATTTTTCTGTGGCTCTCCAAGTTGATTTAGGAAATGACTTCCTGTGTTGTTTACCAAATTGACAAGCACTGCAATCAGGCAAAGAATCGACAAATTTGGGTAGGTTTGTTGATAGATTCTTGTTCTTGATTTCAAGCATTCTTTGAAGATGACAATGGCCCAATCTTTTGTGCCAAATTTTTGTGACACTAGCTTCAGTAGGATAGGCTATATGCTCCTCAGTTGGATCAAATGAGAAGCTTTTTCCTCTCATTCTAACATTAATTTCCTTTCCAATAATACCATAAACATAACAATGCATGTTTTTAAAGTACACTTTGAATCCCTTTTTAACTAGCTAGCCCACACTCAACAAATTTTGATTAATATCTAATACATAAAGAACATCAGGGATTGTTTTTTTACCTGAACTTATTGTAATTGCCATAGTTCCTTTTCCTTTTGTAGAAATATATCCATCATTTCCAATTCTGACCTTTGTGGCCTCAATGGAATTCAGCTCCTTGAAAAGAATTTTTTCATATGTCATGTGATTTGTGCACCCACTGTCAATCAGCTAGCATTCTGAGGTGTTGTTAGTTGAGTAACACTTTGACACAAAAATCTGATCCTTCTCATCTTGGCCTACAACCTCGGCATCTGCTTCTTCCTGCTTTTGTACTTTGTAAATTACAACTTCATGTCCAAGTTGATTACATTTGTTACGCTTTGCATTTGCTCTCTTCCAACACTTAGATGGTGGATGCCCCTTTTTCCCACAGTGATGACATGGTGGAAAATTTTTCTTTGGACTCTTATCTTTGTTTTGAACCGGATTGCTTTCATCACTTTGTGTCTAATATTTCTTCTTGTTCTTCCAGTCATCTTAATGCTTAACAGCCAAGGCTCCTTCCACAACTTTTTCTTGTCTCATGAGCCTTCGTTGTTCTTAAGCCTGCAAGGTATGTAACAACTCTGCCAAAGTGATCATGGATAGATCCTTTGTATTTTGGAGGGTGGTTTTTGAAGCTTCATAACATTCTGGAGCAGTTATAAGAATTTTCTCTACTATTCGAAAATCAGAAAATTTAGCACCAAGTAACCTTACCCTCTTGGCTGTGCTGAGCAATTTATCTAAGTATTCTTTGACTGTCTCGGACTCCTTCATCCTCTGAAACTCGAATTCCCTTATTAGATTCAACACTTGCATGCCACAAATCCTCTCATTTCTAGCATATTCTTCTTTGAAATAGTCCCAAATAGCTTTTGGGATTTTGAGAGCCATGATTCTTATGAAAATAGTAGTTGAGACAGCAGCAAACAGACATGCTTTTGCCTTTGACTTCTAGTTGGTTTTCTTCTCCTTGTGACTTTTGATCTGTGCCGTAGTGGGATTGTCGGGCAATGCTGGAACTTCATAGTCCTCTACCACAACTTCCCAAAGATCCAAAGCCTCCAAGTATGTCTCCATTCTCACTGCCGAAAGCTGGTAGTTTTCTTCATCAAAAGCAGGTGAAGCTAAATGAGAGAAACTAGTTTCAGTATCCTTTTTTTTTTCTTCAGAGGTCCTTTAAAGAAAAGAGCTCTGATATCAAATATAGATTTTTAAAAAAAAGATAGAAAGAGAGATGTAATTGTAGAAAGGAACATACAATTTTTATTATTTCTCACCGCTTTTATAGCTGAAGGAATAAAACAAAAAATACTAAAAATATGGGATACTGTTCTCCCACTAAACAAGATCTGAAACAACCTTCAGATTATTAGGAACAACTCATCTACAGTTCTTTAAGCAAACTTTCAACAATTATTGAGGAAACTGTAAAGGAAATGCTCCAATGATATTGTATGGATAAATATCAGGAGAGAATGAAGGCTTTTATACAACATGGTACAGACAGAGGTAACATATACAAGTCATTTGCATGGAGCAACCATGTTTTCGTGGTTTAGGTACGTGTGGAGTCAGTATATATGTCTTGTTTGTGGTTGTTTGATATAGAAGAACATCCTTATCCCGTCATTTGTAGATGAGTTGATCGTCTATATTAATGGGTAAATTTTTTAGGAACTTGTCTTCATTAGAAAATTTGTGAAAATTATAGTTCACAAAAAGGGACGAAATACCAAAGATCAACGTCACAATACTTTCTGGATCATTTACTCCAATTTTGTGCCCTTACGACGAAATCCAGTTGCCATATATAGGAGATGACTTACAGGCCTGTTTCTCCGGTTGCTGGCCAAAATCTGCACGCTCTTTTATGTGGCCTGGAGAGATTGTACTTTAGAACAAATTTTTCAAGCATTCATGGTTCCAAATGGGCTTTTTGCGATTGCTCTTTGGGTTGTTTTGTCAAAACATCATTTTGGAGCCACACCTTTTCTTCTCTGCGGAGTCTTTGGTTGGTTCGAGTGTGTCGTTATGTTGGAAAATCATGGTATGGGGTTGGTGCTTTACCATGACTTGACAGCTTCTTCTCACATGGAATTCATGTACTTGTCTCGAACTTGGACTCGCTGCTTTGACCATTTCATTTGTTATGGAACAATATCACCACTAATCTCGACGGAAGTAGTTGGTAATTAGCTTCCATCTTTCTCTTTCCAAAGGAAAATAGAACGAAAAAAAGAAATGGGATCACCCCAACAGTTTAAGAGTAGATGTTTTAATCATTGTGTGGATGAAATGAAGAGTATAACAACGCTTATTTTAAGACAATTCGGTTCGGTTAAAAGTGCTGGAACAAAATATGGAAAGGACCGTCATCACAAGATTTCCCACTAAGGTTTCAGAATGTTTTGAAAAGCACAAAAAGGTTAAATTCATTTCTTAAATAAAATTAGTAACCACAAAATCAGCATCCAAAAGTATACTCGGGGTTTGCTAAATCGTGTTAGGTAAGCTAAATTTTCCTGGTCAAGTAAGGATCCAACAAAGATCTCTGAAGGGAGCGACTATGATAAAAAGAATCCAAGAAAGCTTTTATGTCTTCAGTCAATATGTAAAAGCTACGTTAGGCCAATAAACTGTCTTGGATTGGAGTGCAACCTCACACCAGAAACACTTTTTGTGGCAGGTAGGGAGGTTGGTCCCATACTCCACTATATTTTTTATTCATGACAACTACCTTATCTTAACACCAACCTCCTCAATTAGTGCCTTAATTGGTTCGTAAACTTCTACGTATTGCGGAACTCGGGTTAATTTTTATCAATAATAATAAATTCATTTTGAGCACTGTTGTCTAGATGAATAGAGTGTAAACGATTGTACTAAATTATTACACTAGTTAAATTCTCATGAATAACTAAATGAGTCACAAACGGTCCCACTTAAAACCCAACTTTCAAAACAAAATTTTCCTAGATATGTAATTTAATAGCACAATAATTTATTACAACTATACCCAACAATAGCTATTAAATAGATAAATAAAGAACATCAAAATTTAATGAGATTTGGTCAATTATGCCTACTTCCTCGAATACCACTAAATTAATAATTCACTATTTTTAGGAAATAATACAAGTGAAATATTACAAAAGGAAAGAAGGGATTTTTGTCTTAAGGAAAGACAATTTTAGGATGATCAAAAAAACTAAAAGGAGGTTATTTTATAAGTAAAATAACCTCCCACAAATCTATAATTTCTCAATGTAGGATTGAGGGATGAGCCACAATATTTGACTACTCAACAAATCTCTACCTTGGCGAATTCCACTTTTTCAAATCTCTCATAAAACTCATCTTTAGTAGTGTCTTCAAATGCGCTTTATAACGCCCATCTTCAATTTTTAACAATTTTGATCAAGTCCAAACAATTTTGGAACTTGACTGCAGCCACCACTTTTGTCAACATATCAATAGGATTCTCAATGGTCTTAATCTTCTGGATTGCTACTCTGCCTTCTTCCAGAAGCTTTCGTATAAAGTGAGAATGAACATTGAAGTGCATTGTTCTAGCATAGTAAACTTGGTTCTTTGTTAAAAGAATAGCACTCTGACTATCACAATGCACTTTGATGTGCTTTTGTCAAACTCCTAATTCACTAAGCAATCCTTGAAGACAAATTAACTCCTTCACAACCTTTGTAGCTGCTATATACTCTGCCTCTGTAGTCGACAAAGAAACTGTTGACAATAAGGTAGACCTCTAACTAACAGATTCCTTTGCAAGAGTAAACACATAGCTAATAGTTGATCGACATTTATCTAGATCACGAACATAGTCAGAATCATAATATCCAACTAAGCAATGACCACCTTTCTCATCCTACTCAAACATTAATCCAATATCTACAATATTTAGAATGTACCGCAAAATTTATTTCACAGCTTGCCAAAGCTCCTTTCCTAGATCATGCATTTACCTGCTCACGATTCCTACTGCTTGTGAAATGTTAGGCCTCGTACACACCAGAGCATACATCAAGCTACCAATAACATTTGCATATGGTATATTTGACATGTATTCTCATTTTGCATCATTCTTTGGAGACAAAGATGCACTGAGTTTCAATGACGAGTAAGTGGAGTACTAATAGGCTTTGACTTTTCATTCAAGCCAAAAGGTTTTACTACCTTTCTCAGATACTATTTCTGAGTCAAACAAAGTCTCCCTAACTTTCTAACTCTACTTATCTCCATATCGAGAATTTTATCGGCTTCACCCAAATCCTTCATTTCAAACTCCTTATTCAACTGAATCTTCAATCTCTCAATTTCACTTTGATTATTTAAAGCTATCAACATATCATCAACATACAGGAGAAGATAGATGTAGGATCCATCTTGTAGATTACGCAAATACACACAGTGATCGTATTTGCTTCTTATGTACCTTTACTTCATCATGAACTTATCAAATTGTTTGTACCACTATCTCAGAGATTGCTTCAATCTATATAATGATTTCTCTAATTTACATACCATATTCTCCTTATCAACATCCTTAAATCCCTCATGCTGAGTCATATAGATTTCCTCTTCTAAATCTCCATTTAAAAATGCAATCTTTACATCTAACTACTCTAGATCCAAGTCTAATTATGTTACCAAATCCAATAGAACTCTAATGAAGGAATGTTTCATAATTACATAAAAGACTTCATTATAATCAATTCCTTCCACCTGAGCGTAGCCTTTAGCCACTAGTCTTGCCTTGTAGTGGACATCATTTTTTATCAAGAAATCCATCTTTCTTTGCATATACCCATTTGCGTCCAATTTTCTTCTTTCCTTTTCGGAGACTATTTAGCTTCTACATATGATTCTTATAAAGGGAACTCGTTTCTTCATTATTGGATATCCTTCACTTATCTTCTTCTAAACTTTGAACTGCTTCTTTATAAGTGGTAGGAATGTCATCATTTTCAATTGGAGATGCATAAGCCACTATATTAGCATAACGAGTAGGTACTTGAATGTTCCTTTTTGGCTTTCTCAATGCAATTGGTAATTTTTGCTGTGGAGGTTCTTGGGTTGAAACCTCTTCTTCATCTGCCTCCTCTTCTACCATAGTAGTTTTTGCATCTACTTCGTCATTTGCTAAGGTAACAATGCTTCCTTTAAACTCCACTTGCTTTAAACTACCATTTATCTGCTCAATATTTTCAATTGTCACCTTTCTTAACATAGTAGATTCATCAAATGTAACATCCCTACTGAAGATTATTTTCTTTGACTCTAGGCACCAAAGATGATATAATTTCACACTAGAGGTAATCCCCATGAAAATTGCTTTCTTTGCACGTGGATCCAACTTTGACTCCTTAAAATGATTGTATGTAGTGGAACCAAACACATGTAAGGATTCATAATTTGTAGCAGGTTTTCCAAAAAAAAATTCCGTAGGTGTTTTACCACCAATACATTGCCACCTCATTTTGTTATAGTGTATCCTTGATTATGAAGTATATGACAATACCCTCATCTTCGCAGATTTTTAAAAATGGATCACTTATATACTCTCCTTTATTATCTATATGAAGACGCTTGATCCTTCATCTTGTTTGAGTTTCCATCATCTTCTTCCATTTAAGGAAAACTCCCAACACTTTATCCTTACCCAACACTTCATCCTTAGTGTAGCACCCTACTCCCACAAGACATGTACTCGACATCTTGGGTGATATCCAAGTCCGTGCCCCACGAGGGTGACATGCTAGAGCCCACTTTGTTTCATAAACATTTTCAATCATAACAAAACAATCAATACACAAATAATCAAAAATTCACTTTCCACTTGGGCCCATTACAATTACAAAACACTTTAGTCATAACGTCTTTACATTACAACATAAATACATTTGTATACACATTGTGCAAAGTTTCTGAATACATTATTTAATACAAAAATTGTGGAATTTAGACAATTGAATACAAAAAGGAAAAAGTACAATGCAGATGTGAACTGATCCCAACCTCTATCCCTTACTTGTATACTGTAGGTATACTCTTGTTTGCCTAACGAGGTATTCTTCTGAGCCTAAAAAATATTTGCAAATTTTAGGTGAGTTTTGCGAACCCAATGAGTGATCATCATCGATGGCTCACCCAGTCACATAACACATAATTCACATCATTTCACAATTTTGCATTCAATAAAATTTAATCACTCATATAATGCATATGCAATGCATATGAGACCCACTTTCTATTTGTTACTTTGTTGTGACCGAGTGCCTAAACTGTCCCGTATCCAATGGATACCAGGCTCATTACTAACTTTCGCTTATCCGATTGGGGGATATAGGGCTCATTTTACTTAGTAAGCCTTAGGCTTTAATCACATTTGAGCTCGAGGCTCATTTTCTCTCATTGAGCTTTAAGCTCTAATCGGTGACTACTCAGGTCACAACTGCCATTATAAAATGCATCATTCACATTTGCATAATCTCATTCAATCACTTTCCCATATCATCAAACCTTAGTCTGGCATTCAACAATAGAGTTGAGAATTTGCACATTCATTCATATGCAAATGCACTTTCAGAACATATTTAACAATCAAATTACTTACACTTAGTTCATCCAATTCACATTCAATGAGCACTTCAATATTTCATTCATACAACACATTCATCGGACCTTTTGTCCAAAAACCAACATGGTCAATCACATTCACATAATCATTCAGAAAGCAATCAATACCAAAAAGTCAAACAAAACAAACAGTGGAATGAGATCATCTAGGTCTACTCACAGTACACTCCAGATTAGCATTTGCTTCCAAATTTTAGGAATGCCTGAATGCGGACATTTAACCTACACAACCCATTTATGCAAGATACACATACATAACAATTTGTACAATCATAAGTATTTAATAATGCATATGACTGAAATGAAATATGTATAATGCATGTTTATAATAGTCCCAAGTATTTTACCATTAATTTCATCACAAAGTCATTCTTATATCAAAACTCATCTAAGTATAATATATACTTAGGTTTATTCCTCACTAAAACCCTTAAAATCTCCATTCCTTTCTCATTGACTCACTTCAGAATTTTTCCAAGTCACACTTTTGGGTCTACTATTCACGTTCAATCAGAAAGTAACTGATGTAATTTGGTCACACTCTCTTCTAGAACAGTGTTCCTCTATGTCTTATCTTTTCATTGACACCAAAATCACTCAATTTGGTTTAATAATTTGGAAGATATGTCGCAAACATTTTGGGGTTGTTCATATTTAAAAACAGTATGCTATATACTACTTCCATCCAAAAATTAAACATCTTAGAGACTGAATCACAATTTGACTTCTTCATATTATTTGTATCCTATTTCTCTAGTTTACTCAAAATTAAAAATCATCTTATTTGGAATCCTACAGATCAAGATATCATCAAAATACTGGAACATGTTCAGTAAAATATC
>JANZLD010000235.1:50251805-50267122 GCA_026413575.1 Erythroxylum carthagenense | reverse complement strand
TCTCCGATAACTGGAACAGCTACGTAGTGATACACACTTCCAATCCGACTTGGTTAGGTCGATGTCTTCAACCAGTGCGTAGTTTAGTTGAGAAGCGTTAATCTAGTGAGGATTAATCAGAAGAAGGTCATAGTTTCCGTCTGTATTCCCCGTGTTTACCCTATATTGGACCATAGGGCTTACGAGTGGTACCTTTAACTTTGACACTGTTTCATTTTTCAACTGATACAATACCGTCCTGTACATAATGGTATTCAAAACAATACGCTTAAAGAGAATTACTTCCACCCCAAAAATAGAGAGAGTTGGCGTTTTATTTATGCCAGTTAGATAGTCATCGTTGGTTAAAACTTTAACCATTTGGATTTTCCTTGAACAGTAATTGTTTGGTCAAAAGTTGTGACTTCAAGGTTGGAAATCCCATCATCCGTGGATGGATCTAAAAAGGATTTGATGATGCAAGATTTGGTACCAAAATTAGCTATTCTGCACTACACTGCCCCAAGCCAAGACCAAACAACATTTAAACTTTTCTCCACAGGTTTGTCTGTTTCTTTTTCCTTTCTTCTTCTTTTTCAATTTCCCACTCACTACAGCTGCAATGCTAATGACTTTACCTGCGTCTTAAAGCTTTCCTTTCTTTTTCTGGGAGAAGTGGCTCTTGTTTATGACTGAGACAACATGATGGAGTGGGATAATAACCAAGACCACCATCAACAGCCACAGCTACAGCTACATGACAGAGACAGTCGAAATGCTGGTGTCAATGTTAATGGAAAAAATGGGAATGGGAATGGCAATGGAGGAATGTTATACGTTAAGGTTATGACAGATGATCAACTGGAAACTCTCAGGAAGCAAATTGCGATTTACGCTGCAATATGTGAACAGTTGGTAGAGATGTATAAGACCCTTTCTGTCCAGCAAGATCCTGCAGGTCCTATTCTGTTCTCATGTTCATATTCTTTTATCTTTTCCTCTGTTGTCAAAAAGAGACATCTGATACAAGTAGAATCACATCAGATTAACTGTAATTCCAATTCTTCTGACCATGTTTATCAAAAGTTTTCCCAGTCGATTGTTTCAAAAAAATTGCTGCTTTTGACCTGCGAGAACACAGATACTTTGATCTACTTACAAATTCTGATACTGAATGTCGATTTCCTTCAGTAAATCTCATCATCATCTTTGTCCTTGTTAATTAGTTAAAAGATGATAAGATTGGCCATCCATTGTTGTGTTAAATTTCAGGAGGCCGTCTAGGTACCCTATACTGTGATCCACTGATGGCTACTGCTGGCCACAAAATTAGCGCTAGACAGCGGTGGACTCCAACACCCATACAACTTCAGATTTTGGAGCGCATTTTTGATCAAGGAAACGGAACTCCGAGCAAGCAAAAGATCATAGATATAACATCTGAACTTAGTCAACATGGACAAATATCTGAAACAAATGTGTATAATTGGTTCCAAAACAGGCGTGCTCGATCAAAAAGGAAGCAAATGGTTGTGCCATCCAACAATGCTGAGTCCGAAGTGGAGACAGAAATTGATTCATTGAATGAGAAGAAAACAAAACCAGAAATATTTCACTCCCAGCAGAACCCTTCAAGGCCAGAAGATCTGTGCTTTCGGAGCCCGGAGATAAGCTCTGAACTACATTTCTTGGGTGTGTTATCTAATCCAAGTATGTAGATAGTTGTTGGTTTACCTTCTTTAGCCATCATATAAATTGGAAAGATAGCACTATTGTCATATGCTAGTAATGGATGACTGACTGGTATCAGTGAAATAGTAATTATCATCTTATTACAATTTTCACTGCAACTACTTCAGTACTAATGCTTTTTGTTTGAAGTAGCTACAAGATGAAATTATAAACTTTAACTACCTCCTATAATACCATACTACCTTCGAGTCAACTCGTAATGGCCTTAACTGTGAACTCTAAATAACTACTAAAGTCAATGCAGGAGATGACCACCTTACTGGAAAGATGGGGATGCTATCTATATGAAGAAGCAGAAGACTACGGCATGCAAGGGTGATGCTCAGCTCATCTGGTGATCCTAATTTAATTCATAAATTTACAGAGTATTCATGGGCTTTGCAGTATAAAGACTGTTAAGCTAATGAAAATGAGAAAAGAGATGACTTGCTCTAATTGTTGTTCAGCTGTACCACTACTTTACCATGCCTGGCATATCATTATTTACTATGGCTTCATTCTGAGTTGGAAATCTCGTAAGCTTTTTGGTTGGTTTGTGCTTATTGGACTTTTATTTCATCGTTCATTCTGATGTATCCACAAAAAGGACTTCAATCGTTAGGATCTTTGTACTTGTGAAAACAAGAAATGTCACCGATATGCTTACTCACAGTCCATAGTTGCTCTATATAACTACAAAAGGACGTCTCCATGATCCCACCAATTCCACCATTAAGTTTAATGGCGTGTCAATGGTGGAACTGGTAGAATCATGTGCTCCTCCATGCAATTCCTGCTAAAGGGGAGGGAAAAAATAAAAAAGAAGCCTTTACGAAATTTTAAAATTAACAACATAGTATAGGAGTACGGCAACTATCATAAGGACAGGAAGATATCGTTTTAGGCGTGATAGTTGCTTATCAGTTCTCCAATTTTGTGGAACGCTCTTCTATTTTTCATTCTTGCAGAGGAGAACCATGAAAGCACAGGAACCAGACAGCGTTTAAAGATAAAGCTGGTTCTTTTCATGGAAGAGAAAATCTTGTGAACACATGTTAATTTGAAAAAAGTGAACCTTTTATTATCCATTACCTTCAAATAAATTGCAGAATTATACACAAAATACAAGCAAAGTAGTATTCGATTATTACAAGTGAGCTATACAACAAATTGCTAACAATGAACTACAAATGTCTGAGTGGGTGAAGTCTAGAGAATTTAAAATGATTAATCATGCTGATACTTTTTAACTTCTAGCAGCATTCAAACGCTTTATGGCTCGTTCTAAATTGAGCTCCTGTCTGCGTAACTCATGGCAACACTTACTTGAATCGTTATCTAACACTCCAAGCTTGGCTATTTGTCCGTGTAACGTCTCCAAGTCAACGAGTGGGATAGCCGTCGGTCGCCCATGAGCACACTGCATAAAAAAGCTTGTTCAGTTATTCGAAGCATGTTATCTCTCTTAAAAATTGACAAGTATGCTTCCCATGGATGATAAAATTTTCAAGCTACTATTTACTTGAAAACAAAGTGAGGTCCGCCTAAGCTCTTCAACAATGAGTGCACATTCTGATGGTAGCAAAGCATCTCCAAACATGATGGCACCTAGCAGAAGATAGCAAGAAAACAAGGACAATTTCATCAACACAAGTTCTAACGTCCAGAACAAAATAACATGTTCAGAAATGGGAGAAGGAAAAGAGAGACAAAATCTGTAAACGGAGGGTGAAACGTACCTCTGCATGCTTTAAAATTGAGGACTCGAAGAACAGCTGGTGGCATAGATGAAGAACCATCTGTATCGGCAAGCTAAAGATTGGAATAGAATCAGAATTGGAAACTCAAAACACTTAAAGGAGAAAGGGGACAAAAAGAGGGCAGAAAATAGAAACCACCCATATCAACATGGGACCAGACGGTGCAGTGGGGGTGAAGGTTCCATCTTACCTGCTGAAGAAATTCCACAAGGTCTCGGTCTGATAAATTGACTCCTAAAATGCAGGGAACCTGCATGCAAACAGCTCCTTACAGAAGGGTAACAAGAAACAGAAATGTACGTTTTATGTAAAAGTGAACATGCAAAATAGACTATTCATTTTTGTACAACAGGATATTCAAACATAAAGAAAGCAGTGCTTTACCGCAATTAGTGTGACAGCAATTGGTTGCTGGTGAAGCAGATTCAGATTCCTGTAGAGTGATTACATTAGTAAGACCAAAATATCAAAAGTAAAGATAATAACTTATTGAGAAAATAGTGGTCAAATCACATATGGTGATGCAAAGAACAAAGATAACTATTTGACAATCCCCCAGTACATGGACACATGCACATTATTCCAGTTCATTCCAATCAATCTCAAACTTCTGAAGGAGTTAATAACAACTCTGCAGCATGAAGGCAGATGTTAATGTTGGTGCAGATATAAGTGAAATGATTAACGGAGAAAGAGATTACTTTGTGAAGGTTGCAGCACTTTGAGCTTCAGTATTGCAAATCCAACCCCAACCTCTTACTTGTTCAGCATAATTATGCAACAGTTGAAAACCCATTTCAGGAAGTACCTGTTGAAGTTAACAAACTCTTAAATAAAACCAGTTAACAGCAGTGCACAACAAAACCTCAAATGTTATAGGAAAGAAGTATACCAGCTCTTCTTCAGCATCCAGATAGGTAATTGTCTTTTCTTGACCAGATAGTACCTAAAAATTCATTGGCCTTTGAGTTGTAGCACACATCATTCTACAAGATCATATACAAAATCATGCTTACCTTTTGACGAAGTTCTTCTAATCGAATTCTTTCATCTGCAGCATGCTGTAGGATGAGGCCCATACTGTAAGTTTTTAGTGCTGCCAAAACTAACTTAAGGACACTTCTCTATCCTCTATGTGCATATGTTTCAAGCCTATGGACTCAATCATATCTACACAAATAAAGTCATTTGGATGTGTACGATTTTGCAACTTAAACTGTACTGAATTGCCAGTAAGGATTTTTTTCCTTCTGACTGGGACAAAATTTCCAATGCCGAAGTAAATGTAATACATTGATTCACTAAAAATTCTCAAGATCATAATGTCTGCTTTCATAGGAGGTACATTTTATTTTCCGATGGAATGAAGTGAATCACTTTTAGATGAAGGAAACTTGTTATTGAGAAAGGAAACAAGAGCAAAGGAAATCAATGTCAACAAGAAGCAAAACACTGCTAATTTACCTGATCTATAAGAGAAAGTGTCTTGCCAGCCACAATTGGGATGAATTTCTTGTCCACCTGCTGAAGAACCTTGGCATCATCTAGGTAGTTTCTATGGATTGACCCTGGAACTAATGAATTGCCAGCAAGATGCAAGAATCCTGAAGAGATGTCAAGTATATCATGCTGACTATCCATGTTACGTGATGCATTGTTATCCTGCACAAATAGGGTGAGGAATGCATCAATTATTGATAAAAACAAGTTGACAAGGCATTGAAAATTTTACACATAATCATAACACGAAGCAGAAAGTCATCAAATTTGAGAGAATACTCAACTGCAATTTGTTGGAAGTTATTCCGCCATTTGGAGCCAGCAGTTATTGTCTCCTTAGTAATCCCTGACACAAAGTATGAAACATGGAATTAGGAGTGAATTTAAATACCCATGTACACCAGTTCACTACAGGCACATTTATCCATAATGTATATACCCTTGCAACTTGACACATGCCCAAGCACTGTTCCCATAACATGACCAATGTGACCCTCAAATCTTAGTTCTTGATCCAAATAGCAATTCTTAAAAGGTGGTAGAACTACCTTCGCCCGGACAATGACTATCCTGGGTGAATCGAAGCTGCTGAAATTTTTTGTTGTTTTGAATATTCTCCATGTCTGCTACAATGCCTGTAAAGTTATTTGTACAGGGTCTGAAAAGTGTCCCAGGGACAGATTGATTAGCATTTTGCATGTGTCGAAAGAGCTTGATCAAGGGAAATAAAGAACATTCAAGTACCTGGAGTTGAACTCTGGATCCCCATGATATGGCTGCAAATGCAGTTTCAATTCCTTAGCATCTGTAGCGCAAGCAGCTATACAAGTTGGATTATACCTATGTGTCATGACATGACACCCAATTTCGGAAACATCATCAGGAGAAGCAGAGCCGTCATGAAACAGTTGAGTCAGCTCTTTTCCAAATTCCGTTATTGAATAGTGGTTTAAGGAGATAAGCCTCCTCTTTTTACAGTAAAATGGTGGAGCTGAATGGCTTCTTTTCCGTTGATCTGTGTGACCATGATCTTGTACTGAACAATGATCTCTTGATTGATTTCTTTTGCTTCCTTGCTTTTCATTGCTTTTCTGTACTTTGGAATATGGCTCCAAAAAAGAATATTCAGCCTTACTTAAATCAAGCGATAAATTAGAATGCTCCAAAGAGAGCTCATCTAAGATGGGCCTTTGATGAGATTCACAACCCTTTTGACTGTGAGCATTATACTTGGAACCAAAGACATCATCTCTCCAACTTAAGTCATTTTCTTTGTTAGGACTCTCTGACAGAATATCATAACTAGATTCATGCTCATTTTCTTCACTGTCAAAAAAGTTCCAATATTCTTGCCTGATTCCCGATCTTGAACTCCCTTTGAACGATTTTCCAAGTGGATTGTCTTCAATACCCCAGGCTGTCTCTTCAAATAAGCCTTCAATAGGTACTAGATGTTTGGCATATGGTTTCTCATGCAATGATAATGATTTATCTGAAGAACAAGAAGGAATGAAATCTGAAGTTATATCAATATCCATAAAGTTTGTGGGATACCATTGAGCACAGGATGTTGTATCCTGTTTCAAAATCCTACGAAGTTCAACAAAACTTGTATTACAGGAATCAATTTCAACCAAGTATTCATCTTTATCAGTAAAAAAACGCCTTCTTTTGGTATTAAAGCTATCAACCTGAGATTTAAAACCCTCCTTGCTTCTAATCAGATCCCTATTCAAAGGAAAGCTTCCCTGGGATGAGCAACTTTCTAAGAAAGATGTTTTATCATTCCTTGTAGCCTCTCCATCATTAATGTCAATGTGACCTAAAGAGTATGAATAACTAACAGATTTGGCACCAGATTCAATGTTTGGGGATCCTTCCTCCCACTCTGATCTTAAAACGGGGCCCTCCGTAGTGTCACAGAATCTTTCCCTGGTAGTAAACATGTCTTCCAAAAAGTAGCCATCTTCATCTAACGTTTTGTTATCAGATATCAAAAGATTTCTATTACTCGTTTTGGTCAATCTGGGCATGGTATCACAAGGGGGACCATTCAATGATGGCAAAGAAAGATCACTTTGGCAAGCCCATCCCATTTCAGATTGTTGTCCTTTGGGCCCTGAAAGGTCATGTTGAAATTCATTATATGAAACTTCACCATAACCCCTGTTGAGTTTTTGCTCAAAACCCATGGTAGAAGAGGCGGAAGCAAGGAGAGAAGAGGACAGATCATTCTGAATGCTGCACTTCCTTGCGGCAAATTCCAAGTTCTCAGCTGTTTCTGCATGAGAATGTTAATAAAATAGAAGGGCAATTCAGCTGTCATAGAAACCAAACAATTCTTAGTTGTTCATATATTATGAATCACAAGCATATCTAACATTATTGTCAGCACAGTTTGTAGAGAAGTTAAAACATATCAAAACTGGACAGCATGAAGATCTCATAGCATCAACTTCTTCACAGAATTCAGAGTGAGTAGCTTGCAATGCATTGGACATTTTTCCGATGCAATACCATCAACTTCTTTACACATTTTGTCTTCCATGACTGTATCAGTTAAATGACTTGATAAATCCCGTAATTTTAAAAGGTAAAGCGTAACTAAATATCAGAAACCAATGGAGATAGATTAGCCAGTGACATAGAGGAACATAAAGATGTCATACCTTGAGTAATGCTGTTCTTCCAATGATTCTGAATCGCCTTCTCAATGAAGTTAAGGATAGGAACCCAGTCCTGCTAAAAAATGTTATAAGAAAGCTGATGGTAGTAAAAAAAGGAAAACAACCCATTCCTCAACACTTAATAATTGTGTACTGATGATGCAGAGGGCCAAAATTTTGAAGAAAGAATATGAAAATTGGAATTTCTCAAACATTCCAAAGTTTAGTGTGCAGTTAAGCAGGAGCTGGTTACTGCATAAAAGAATTGAGACCCTAAAAACTTGATAGAAGCTTCATCTGTTTTATTCTTTTTTTAGGGGATAGAGGCTATAGATGTGGAGGAAGACTGAGATAAGCACATATCATATCATATCAAGTCACACAAAAAAGATTCAAGAAGAAATTACTATTATTAGGAATTAAAATTGGCAGCCAAACAAGCAGAATATTACCTTGAATTCAACATATGTCTTTGATGGCTCAAAGATTAAATCATACAGAGACGAAGGGCAACACAGATTTATGATATATGATGGAAACGCATGAGGTCTACTTCTCTTTCCTTTTTGTGATAAGCTTCTACACTGATCCAGATGCTCAAACCTAGCAGCCAATTCATTTAGCAACTTGTGTATTGGACCTTTGCAGACAAATCGTGAGTTGATATCTGACAGCATTAAGGTTAAGCTACAAGGTTTAAAAAAAAAAAAATCTCCAATATGTATTCAATAAGTGAAGCATATGAGTAGACTGTTGAAGGTTATTCAAGGAAGGATACAGATGTATTGAAATGCCTGCAAAAATGAACGCTATACAAATTAGAACCAGCAAACAGAAAAATAAATGTACAAAAAACACCATAGAAATGACTCAATGACAACCAAAATTAGGAAATTATATGTAGAAACAGAAAAAGAAAGGAGAACTAAAATAGAACTCAGACCTTGTCTGCAGAACCATCAAGAGGACCCCATATATAGCCTGAAAGCTTCAGCACACCATGCCTAACATTCAATTCATGAGAAGGGCTAGAACTCTCAATCCCAAAGCCACGTTTCAGTAATGTCAGTGTAGAAGAAGGAAGTGTTGAGAGAAGTTCTTCCTCACTATATCAGGTAGTGGAAAGAGTAAAACAACAATCACAATTACTAAAGCTCCTCTGCACAGAAATGTTACCAACACTCACCTATCAAAATCAACAACTTTGAAGGAAATGTGGGGATGTACAAGAGCAATCTGAAATACACACTGTTTGACCAAGTGCAAGACCTTCTTAGGACTTTTAATTCCCAAATGTAAATGGCAAGAGTAAAAAGTTAGTCCAAATCAATGATATGAGAACATAAAATATTGAAAAAGTTGAACAAACAACCCAAATGGCTGACAACAGAGAAGAGGTCAAAAAGAAAAACCTGGATTGCAAAATCTTCCTTCGAACTGGTTGGTTGTAAAATAAATCATAAACAATTACTGCCAAAATACATGTAAGTTAAGTTGAAGAGAGGGGAAGCGGTAAGAAAGAGAGATATGAATCAATTACTTGTTGTGCCAAAATCTTTCTTTTCATCATCAATTCCAAGATACAAGCATTTAGATCCCTGCAAAGTGCAGAGGGGAATAACTCACGAAAATATGAACTCAAACTACCGATAAAGAATAATTAATAAGAATGAAATACAAGTCACCCAAACCTTTATTGTCTTGCGATATCCATTTGGCCTCCCACTAGCTTTTGTTACAATTTCTAATAGTGAGATATCTGAAATAGAAGCCAGTGCTTCTCCTCTAAATCCAAAGCTCCAGTTAACAGTATCCGTGTCAGCCAAGTGATGAAATTTTGATGTCACTGCTCAAAAACTAAACATCCTAGCCTTATCCAAAGGTTTACACAAGAAATAAAGCTCATGCAAGATGCAACTTGTGGTTATGCACTTAAAGTCCTCCTGCTAGATGTTTGTTTTGCCAATTCCTTGTATTACTCTTAGGTTGATCCAATAAGTTCATAGCCTTCACATTAATTTAAATTCCTTTTGCTAGTAATAAGTTCACAGCATTCAAATTCAAATGCCTCTCAATCTCCTTCTAACCTTTTCTAGATGAAACCTCACTATCTAGTGATCAATATATAACCTCCATCATATTCTGCACGTTCACATTTAGAACAATACAATTTACTCTACTCTGATCATTGCTCATGATGGTACAAACAAAATTTGATATGCTTTCACATTTTTAGCAATTTTTCACAAGCCACAGAACTTGTCAAAAAGCTTTAGACAGGTAAGTTGCTAAAGATTAGTAACAGTATTTCCAAGCTGGCAACATGCACAAAACAAAAAGCTTGCACAATTAACATGGCTTTGAAAGCTCACTAAATTTAGTGCCGCTTCTTCAAATTGCATCAAATAAAAGGAATTCCACGAGCCATACAAAGTGATTGATTTAGTTACCATATCTTTCTCCGAGCAATTCCAACCCATCACGAGAGATACCAGATCCTGCGCAGGCAACAATTCTAACGTAATTAGCAATGATCAAGAAAACCATAGAGCTATATAACTTCAAGAGTATCACTACTGACCATCATCAACAACTTTAACATAGCAGGTCCGAAGACCCACATAGACAGACACCTGAAACAAAGAACCGTCATTTCCCTGATATTAGAAGCTACATAAGCACCAGCACTTTCAACAAAATAGCAGCTAGGAAAAATCACATCGTCGTGGCACGGGCGTCAGCAATTAGAAGAACTACATTTCATGCCATGCAAGCCCGAAATTGATTACCTTAGTAGCGCCAGCGTCCAAGCTGTTTAAAACAAGTTCCTCCACAACTCTCACTAAGTCGAATACTATAACCCCAGAACGTATTGAACTACGGGAAGCCTCCGGCAATGGCCGAATATCACCCATCTCGAAACCTAACTGTCGTGGAAACAGGCAACCACTGTCAGCCAACTGCCAACTTTTGTTTCAATCAGAAACCCCATAGCCAGAAAGATATGTTTTAGAGTTAATAGAAAGCCTCCATGAAGATAGAACTTCACGGCTACAATCATTCGAGTAATTATGGAGTAAAAATATCACCTTTTTCTCTCTTCTGGGGTCAAAACGAGAAGCTTTCGATACGATCAAATGGACAGCAATACGGCAAAGTACCAAAAACTAGGGATTATGTAAGGATTTGCAGAGAAAGTCGAGGTTTCCTAGTCTCCCTGCAATCTGCAAAGCTCCGACTTTTGGCTCTTCCAAGAGCCGGTATGGGAAAACTACGATTCACATGCGCGAACTAGTTGTTCTAACTTGCGCCGGGTGGGAAGGATTGCGCTAAAATGCAAAAACTAAACCTCGACTATTAACCTTAGCCAAGGTTGGTACTAAAACAATGGATTGACGCTTATTTGGGTTACAGGTGACTGACAAGTGGGACTGCGACCCTATGACTCCCGCAGAGGTTAAATGGATAACCAACTGCCCAGTACCCACCGGGTAAAAATCAAAGTCGCTGTCTTTGGATTTACTAACTTCTATGAATCAAACCTTGCCCGTGTTAAACTCACAACTTCATCCGTTTCCTCGTGTCTCGTGTTCCTATGCCCTTTTTCGTGTCTGTAGTTAACTAATAAGGGAATGTAATCTTAGCCAACCTGCTCGTACGCTTGCCAAGCTCAAATTCTTGAAGGAAAATTTATCATTTTGATCAGAACCCATTAGTAATTGTCATCGAAGTTTTAAACTTTGAACGAAGCAGAAGCAATTCAATTGATTAATAGGCCAAAAAAGGACCAAGAGAAGATGAAATTGAAAAGAGTCAAGAATGTGGGGGTGAACTTGAAGGGGATAGATGCGACACTGGGACATGAAATGCAAAACAGGAGAAAATGAAGCACATCCCTCATAATCATCTAACATATAAGAAAAACGTTTAATGTTTGCAAGAGTCAAATTATTAATTTTTATTTTATATTCTAATTATTTAATTAAACCCTAAATTCTTCAAATTTCTTTCTCTAATTTTATTTTAGGTTCTTAAATATTATTATATACTCATCTTATAATAATATTAAGCTTTTAAATTTTTATTTTGTCAATTTAATTTTTCAATACTAATTTTAAAACATTTAAAAAAAACAAGCTTGTTTAGACTGTCTCTATTATTTTTCTACATTCATATCTAACACTTGGCTTGAATATTACACATATATGTATATATATGTACACATGAGGCATGGTTTGATTTCCCTAGAGAACTGAATTTCTTCCTCTCCTACCACCTCTCGTCCTCTCTTTCTTTCTAACCCTAAAATATTCACTCGCCGTTTCTCTCTCTGTTTCTTGCCCCAAACCGACGTAGGAAACAAGTGATCAGGTACCCTTCTATTGAAATTCAACTCATTTATGCGTTTCGCTGCGTATATTTTTTTAGGTGGCTTTCTTGAATTCATGTGAAAGCCATAGACACTCTGTCAGATTTGTATAATTAAAACGAATCCAACTTCTTGCATTATAGGATTGCTCCTCTGTTTTGCTTTGATTATCCTGTTTGCTTGATCGAGATCGTAGTGTCAATAAGGAGAATTCAAAGGCATGTTCAACTGTGGACAATTTAATTGACTTAGTTTCATGCTATAAAGTTTTGAGCTTTATTTCGGTTTTGATCTTTTTCGGTTGCTGGTGGCTATATTTCCACCCGTAACTTTGGTTTCGTTGTCAGAGAATGCTGAATTGCAAGAGTTGTACAGTTTTTTCGTCTAACCTTGAAAATTTGTGAGATGACGCTTGAATTCTTGTTTAGTTAGTTAATTGACTCTGTAGTACAAGTCAAAGTCGCAAACTTGAAACTATCTCGTTTTGCGATCGATGAAATGACAGAGGATACAGGGGTTTTGACAGATTTGGCTTGTGGAATTGTTTCTGGTTGATAAATAAATGCTAAATTGATGAATTGTCAATCCGTTTCTCATAGTTGTGGAACCGATTTTCAGTTTAAGAAGAAAATGGTTTGGATTCTTCATTTTTATCTGAACTAGGGTTTGGCTAGAAGTTTCATGTTGGATTGTGATGCCCTTTCATCGTTTCTGCAGAATGTAGCTGAAGCAGTGGCATTAACCCTTTGAGAGTTTGAATTGCTTGATCTCAAAAGATAGAAGAGCAGTAATGGAAGCTAACTTATGTGATGTAAATCACCTGGGCGCTGATGTTCTTTTGCCTCCACGAAAGCGGCTGCTTGCTGGATTCAAGAGACAGACTACTGATGGTGGTGCTGCGTTGCATTCTCCTGTAGTTGTGTCATCTTCATTCTCAGCATCATCCTCTTCTCTATCTCTTCAGTCACAATCTCCACGCCCTCCTTCTCCAACCCCTTGCTCCCCGTCTTCCGTTGAGTTTCAGAACCGTCTTAAGAATCTGCTAAGTTCTCATTTTAGTAACAGTCATAATCTTTCCCCTGAGCAGATTGTGGAGGCCTCAAAATTAGCTGCAAATGCTGCTACCAAGGCTGCAGAGGCTGCAAGAGCTGCAGCTCAGGAGAAAGCTATTTTTGCGGCAGAAGCTGTGACAGCTGCTAAAAGTGCTTTAGCCTTAGTTGCTTCTTTTCCTGAAGAGACAACTGCAAAGGAGAAGTACCTGAAGAAAAATAAACTTAAGAAGCATGTCCAGGTTCAGGTTTTGTACGAAAAGCACCAACCAGTTGAGAATTACAGAGATGATGAAGAATTTGCCAGAAAGTTGCACCAAGTCATTAACAGTTCCCCTAGAATTTCAAAGAATTCCTCAAGTTCTGACTTGAAGGGGCGGAAAGTTAAAAAGCCTAAAACTTCCTCAACTTCTGAGAGAACTAGGGTTTCAAATGGAAGTATAGTGTTTGGAGCAAACCCATCTTCAGTTTGCAATGGGCTTGCTGTAACTGGTGAAATGGAATCTGAGGATTCTATCCGTGAAGTGTACACAAGTAGAGCTGATGAAAAAGATTCAAAGTATGAAAACTGCAGTCAACAAGACATGGATAACGGAGAAGCAGAATCAAGTCACCTGAAAGAGAGAACTTTGGGAGAGTCAGGCTCACCCGGTAAAAAGAGGGGAAGACTTAAAATGAAGAAGTTGCCATTAAGCGATTGTAACCATAGGGATCAGGCAAACCCCAAGGAAGATAGTTTTCCTAGAAGCCATTCATTGACAGATAAGGACATGAATAATTCAACCACTCGTAATAAGCCTCTGTTCCTTACAGAGCCTTCTGGTGTTAATCTGATGCCAATTGATGCTGCACCAATGCGGAAGTGCCAGGAGTTTAAGGCACCTGCATGCGTCAATCAAAGTAAACTCACGCATTCATAAATGCCCCTGGGAACGGCTGGTGAATGTGATAGTAGTTTTGTTAGGATCCCTTTTCTTATTTGATTCATCTTCTCGCTGATCTTTGGTTTTGTAATGAAGTTGAACTAATTAAATTGTATATTTCGAAAGTTTTGCTGCTTTGCTCCCATCCCCATACACCTTCAATTCCTCCATGTCTGGAATTATAATAAAGAAAGGCATTTGTCGAAACTTAAAACACTATTTCGGTTTATTCTTTGTCTCTTCAGCTTTTCATCTTTATGATAATTTGGATTTAGACAGAGCTTTATCATATTCATATTTATTTAATTAATAAAATTCAGATAATATCTATATGTTTTCTTAAATCGTGATTAAATAAATGATTCTTAGGTTTGAAATCTCTAAAAATTGTTATATTTTGATAATATTTAGGATATATCATAATTAATTGTATTTCGAATAATAAATCTGAACCCTAAACCCTTAAAACTCTAAGTATAGTTGAGTAATTAATATAAGATTTAAATATAGTTGAATAATTAATTTAACATTTATCATAATAAAGTAAATAGAAAGAATTATTTATTATTTTCAAGTAACAATAATTTAAAATATTCTCAATCAATATTAGATGACACTCAAAAATAATAATTTATTATCATTATTAAAGAGTTAAAATGATTGGGTTCAAGTAGATTAAATAGTAAATCTTTATTTTATGTATAAAAAGTTAGTGAAATAACTTTGAATTTAAACTGATTACTACGTATTATTATAAATAATTTTTAATTTATAGAAATAAATTATTTATTATCAAAATATTTAAGAACTTAATGATCTCATATAATAAATGGTTAGATAAAAAATAAAAGATAATCTAATTAAGTTAGAAACGGTAAAATTTAGAGTAAAATATTTAATTGAATAAGAATTAATACTGAATATTAAATTTTAATTAGAATTATAAAGATTAAGTTATGAATCCAAACTTATAATAGGTGTAAGATTTAACGAAAGTAATAATTTTGACAAAAAAAGAACAAGGGTATATGTTAGAAAATACCCAAATTGGCCCAGCAACACCTGTTTGTATGCAAAGGTTGCTTTGTATAAATTCCTTTGGGTAGTTCGACGACTTCCACAGAAAGGACGTTTACTTGGAAGAAAAAGGGACATATAGACAAAGGGCAACTCTAGCTCTCCTGGGCATGATTGGTAGCGTTTGGAGTTTACACGTGTTAGAATATATTTTATATATTCTTTATTTAGTTTTGACATTTTTTAAATTGAATTTGGAAGGTGCTTTGAATTTGATTTGGAAAGATTATCCTCTGTTTTGATTGATTCCTTATCCAATACAA
>JANZLD010000235.1:50057454-50070887 GCA_026413575.1 Erythroxylum carthagenense | reverse complement strand
CTGAGATTGCAAGATTTGGCGAATCAATAGATCGACCGCTTCCTCTATTTGTCTTTGGGTAAGGGAGATTTGTTGTGGCGTAGGAGGGTTTGTGTTTAAGGGTGTTGGATGTGAGAGTGTGAATTGTTCCCAGCATTATTCTCCAGGTCTACGCTCTGTTCTTCTTGATCTCGGTTTTGGGATGGTGGTTGGTTGTTCGGATGCGAAGATTGCGTTTGGTTATTTGGGTTTAACGGGGGTAGCTCGTCTGTGTTAGGGTTTTGGGTGATAGGTAGAAGGTTGATCTGGGGACCATGATGCATCGGTGGAAGGGTGGCGGCAGGTAATTGCAAGTCTATTCGTTGCAGTGCGAGTGTCGCAACAGTGGCTACATCCGGATTTGTTACTGCCGCCTGGCTTATCTGTGTGCTTCTGGACGTGGTGCCCTGACACCCGACCTCACGGTGGGCGCCAACTGGTTCAGTCTGATTCTGTTGAGGCTAGGCGCCATTGTATGGATCCATGATCTCGATTAGCTTGGACTAGGAGAAACCTGCAAAAACAATAAAGGCATACCGGGAGTTGATCGCCGGCTTGCCCCTCCGATGCTTAAGTTAGCTCTTTGTCGTAGGTTTTGTGTTTATGAACAAAGAGTATTAAGGTTATGAGAGTCGTACCTGCATCATGAGGAGATAACGAACTTATATAGTAAATACCTGTCGTGTTTAACTCAACATCTTGGGAATGGGCCGATCGGCCCACACGCCATCCTAGGGTTGGACCTAGGCCTAGCACGACCGACCCAACCAAAAATTAATAATAAAATAATGTTATTTTGAAAATTTTTCTTAAATGATAGTATTTTGGGTAACTCGAGCAAACTCGAGTTACACTATCCAAAACTGACCAAATTTTAGGCTGAAATTAAACTAGACTTTAGGAGATCAAGCCAGGTCAGGTCAACTACAAACTCTAGTTGTTCCCATCTCTAATCATATGTGAACTTTTAAACTAATTTATTTTCACATTAATTTGGTCTCCAAAAGCTTTTAATCAATATGTTAGTTCAATTGAAGGCAATATTAGAAGATAAGGACCTTTTGGGCCTCATCGACTTTCATCCTCGGAGGTTTATGTGAAGCAACCTCCGGGTTTCGAGGATGTCAAGAAACTGAATCATGTCTATTGACTTCATAAGGCTTTGTATGACTTGAAACAAGCACCTCAAGCTTGGTATGATCGTCTGAGTTCTTTTCTTATTGAAAATAAGTTCAGTAAAGGTCAGGTGGATAAAACTTTATTTAGAAAGTGCATAAAGAATGATTTTATCATTGTTCAAATTTATGTTGATGATATTATCTTTGGTGCAACTTCTAAAATGTTATGTACTAGTTTTGAAAACTTGATGAAAAATGAGTTTGAGATGAGAATGATGGGTGAGTTAAAATTCTTTCTTGGGTTGCAAGTTAAGCAAACCGAAGAAAAGATTTTTATTCATCAACAAAAGTATGTTAAAGAACTGTTGACTAAATATCATATGGATAAAGTAAAACCAATGTCAACTCCAATGCATCCTTTAAACCCTTTGTCCAAAGACGAAACTGGCAAAAAGATTGATCAAACCCTGTATAAAGGGATTATTGTTTCCTTTCTTTACCTTACAACAAGCAGACCTGACATTCTGTTTAGTGTTTGCTTGTGTGCAAGATTTCAGATAGATCCTAGAGAGTCTCATTACATTGCTGTTAAAAGAATTTTGAGATATCTATCAGGTACTACTAATCTTTGCTTAATGTATGAGAAAGGTAAAGATTTTAGGTTAATTGGCTACTATGATGCGGACTATACCAGAGATAGGATTGATAGAAAAAGTATGAGTGGAGGATGTCACTTCCTTAGCAACAACCTAGTTTCATGGTGAAGTAAAAGGCAAAGCTCAATTGCTCTATCAACTGCAGAAGCCGAGAATATATCAATCGCAAGTTGTTGTTCATAGACGTTGTGGATTAAGTACCAGCTAGAGGAATACTCAGTATAAGAAGAAGAAATCCCAATCTACTATGACAACACAAGTGCCATCAACCTATCAAAGAACCCTATACAACACTCAAGAGTCAAACATATCGAAGTAAAACACCATTTTCTATGAGACTATGTTCAGAGGAAGATCGTGTTGAGACGAACTATCAATGGCCAGACATCTTCACTAAGCCATTGAGTGAAGAAAGATTCAAAGAAATTAGACGAAACCTTAGCATGGTTATGCTAAGTGATCAATCGTCTGATACGTCGTAACCTAGATGAAAAGGTTGAAAGAGTTAACGGTAACGGTAACAGTGAGTTACAGCTAGTAACGTCCGTTACAAGAAAGTTTTAGAGGGAAAGTCTCTCATAACCTTGAGAACGCCACCTATTCTAGAACATTCATGATATACCCTGACATCGACCTTTGAAGAACCCTCAACAAAAGCTCTTCATGACCCTGTTTGGATATCAAAACTTTCCTTGCTTATACTCTCAACCTCAGAAACTGACTTCACTTCTTTGAGAATTACTTCTGTGTATTCAGTTCGTTGTTAACTATAGAAACAAATGGAGTCAGCTATAACAAGTGGAAGACTTGTTGATTTTGAGTCCTTGAAGCAGGACAAGATGGATATTGAACCAGAGATTGTAGCAGCCAGGTGGAGGAATTTCTTTTGAGTTCGAGAGACAGTCTACATGAATGAAGTGTATGACTTCTGGAAAAATATAGAAGTGGTGGATGATACTCTTGTATCTACAATGGATAGAATGTCGATTATAGTGACAATAGAGATAATCGAGAAGGTCACAAGATGTCCATTTGATGGAGAAAAACTCACAAATAAAGCTAGATGGATGACGCAAGCTAGCGTAAAGGAGACTCAGATCAATCAGCAATTATATGGGAGCAATGATCCAAAGGAGAAGAAGGCTTCAAATCTTGTTCCAAAGGCTAGGGTTTTACACTCACTTCTTTTCCATTGTGTTCTACCTAGAACAGGATCAAGGCATTTGGTAACAATGCTAGATGAACAATGCTTATTTCATCTACTCAATCGCCAGCCTATCAACCTACTATTCCTTATTTTTCATTATATGGAGAAGACTAAGAAAGACTCATCCGCTCTACCATATGGAATGATGCTTACAAGGATATTCAGAGACTTTGGAGTTTGTCTGGAGTGGGGAAACAAGATGAAGCTGAATATCAAAAGTGACATCAATTCTGCAACAATTGGTAGAATGGGCTTGAAGAATATGGAGAAAAAAGAAGCAGATTCTAAGTCAAAAGCCAGGATTGAGGGGGAGCGTGCTGTTAAGGTAAGTCCCCCAAAAAAATTAAAATCTTAATCCATTGAGAGAATGCCTACTGAAGGAGAAAAGAAATCGTCGGATAAATCAATAAATGGAAAAGCAATTTCTCAAAAAGAAGGAAGCTAGGGGCAATATGGAGAGAAAATAACCTTGAAAAGAAAGAGGGAAATACTGCTTTCGGAGAAACCGAAGCAAGCAAAAAGGTCACCTAAAGTTCGAACCCTGCGTCAACAAGAAGAAAAGAAAGGGAAAGAGTTGACTCATTGTGGAGACAGTGAGAAGAAAACACTTCAGGCAACCAGGTCTTTAGCTTCAATTTTGAGAGAAAATTCAGCAAAATTAACTAAAGAGACGGAGATTAAGAAAAAATTGGAGTTTGAGAAAGAGAAATTTCAATCTCTGAAGATTCCCAGACTGATTAAGGAGAATAAGAAGCAGAAAATCAGTAAGGAAAAGAGCACTCCTACTGCTATTCAGAAGAAAAAGAAGCTAGTTGAATGCAGTCCAACATAGGTCAATACCTCTCAACCATTAAGAAAAGAGGACTTGAGAGTCAAGATTATTGAAGAAATCTAACCTGTCAGGAGTAACAACTCAATAATCATCAGAGAAATCCCAAAAAGGTCAGTTAAGGCATAATTACAACCAATCGTGGTAAATAGTAGTACAATGCATCTGTTGAGTGATGACGAGAAGAGTATGTATGGTTTTCTGAGAGATGAAGGAACCAAACCATACCCCACACAAATGACAACGTAGAAGTACACTATTTTTCTAATCACAAAGAAAACTGTGATCAAGGTTGTGCCTGACATCCAACCACGACCTTTTATTGTTCGCAATGAGGAAAAAAGGAAGAAGAAACTGTATCCTGAAGGGATAGCAAGTGATTTGACACAAGAACATATCGAAGCTGAAGTGAGAAACATTGATGAAGCATGCTATGCAGTCCAGCAAACAGGAACCTAAGTTTCCCACTACATTTCAAAAGCATTAGGAATCAATTGTGGTCAGCAAACCACTGAAGACTCTTTTCAGGTAGTCGGAAGAATTACAGAAGGGCAGTGCAGATCCATTAAGATTGGAGACCTAAGCTACTCAATAGAGTCATTTGTGCACTTTATTATGCACATTAGACCCTTATTAACTGTGTCTTCAATTGGAGATGTTCTACACCTATTTGGAAGACGAGTTCCATGACTAACAAATCTTGATGATCTTGATCTCCCGGAACCAAACTTATCTGTTCAACCTCCTACCCTTACAATAACTGAACTAGGTGTCATATCTTCAGATGCATATACTACGACTGTTGGTTTTGAAGTGGTACAGCAGAAACCTGATGAAGACATTGAAGAGAAAGTTAATAATCTGTGTGCTTCTGTGGGTGGCTTGCATAGAGAAGTAGAGTATATTCGACAAGATCTCAAGCCATTTTGCACTGAAATGAGAGAAATATTTTCTGAAGTTATGAAGCATCTACGGTCATGATCTTTTTGATCAATAACAAATAGGGGGAGAAAGGAGAAAGGAGAAAGGAGAAAGAAATGATAAAGATAGGGGGAGACGAAGAAAAGGAAGAGAAGGAATTTTTTTTTGGGGCTACAATTTTTCAATTTCTCATTTTATGATTATTTGTTATCATCAAAAAGGGGGAGATTGTTAAGTCAAAATGACTTTACGATTAATAATTTTGATGAAGACCAAATAATGAAGCAAGAAGAAAAATGAGAAGCAAGACAAAAATGAGACGTAAGAAGAAAAATGAGATGCAAGAAGAAATGAGACGCAAGAAGAAAAATGAGATGCAAGAAGAAATGAGACGCAAGACGGAAATGAGACACAAAGTAGACATAAGAAATGAGACGCACAAAATGAGACGCAAGACAGAAATGAGACGCAAGAAGAAAAATGAGACGCAAGAAGAAATGAGACGCAAGAAGAAGAAATGAGACGCAAAAAGAAATGAGACGCAAAGCAGACGCAAGAAATGAGACTCACAAAATGAGACGCAAGAAAAATGAGACGCAAGAAATGAAATGAAAGGAGAGACGAAGCGAAGTTAAAAATGATACGAAAGAATCGAAGACGAAGAATCGAATCAGGTTGAATAAGTTACAAAACTCAACTGAATAACTGTTTCTTTAAAGATCAAGAAACAAGAAGAAAGAAGCAGTTATCAAGAAGCAGTTGAAGACGAAGACTATAAATACCAATCAGAGTCGAAGACTGAAAAAGTTAGAAAAATTAGTGATTTTGTCAGTGATTTTCAAAAAGGCTAGAAATTTCATTGTGCTAAACTTAGAGCTACTATTGTCTGTAACAAAGCTCGAAACATCTTTCAGTAGAAGGAAAAAAAGTTAATAGCCTGAAAAGGCTAAGTCAGGAAAGAATACTTGTTGTAAGAGACCTGAAGAGGCTCGGAGAAAAGAATACTTGTATTTTTTAGAAGTATAATGAAATCTCATAAAAGATTCTGAGGACTAAACATAGCTCACGGTTTGGGGTGAGCTAGTATAAAACTACTATGTCAATTCTAACTCTCATCTCTCAACTTTCAATCCCTATTATTATTACAAATACTTCATAATACTGTTTTTCAAATCGTTTGAGAAAGCAAGTTTTTCTTTTAAAAGGAAGTTTTTGTTAAAAGGGGATTGTATTCAAAAAGGATACACAATTCAACTCTCCCTTCTTGTGCATTTTGTATATCGAATATTAAGTCTATACTAACGTGTGATTCACTTCAATATATAGGTTCCATAACTATATAAATGCCTCTACAATTATTGTTGTTTGTTTATTTCTTTTTGGTGTTTCTTCTATTCAATAAATTCATTGACTTCTTCATGCCTTATTTCTTTATTTTTTGGTTGTTGTTTCTAGGTTAATTTTGATTACCTGTTATGTTATTTGCAACCTAAATTGTATTTATTAATTTAGTAAATGACTTATATAGATGGACAAAAGTTAAATAATTATATGGTCTCCTTAATACTTGGATGAAAATTTTAAAAGATTAAATGGATTCAAAATGTGAAATTTGTTGTTAATACATAGATAGTTTAAATTTTAACACTAAAATAAAGTCATGGTATATAATCACTTACTAATTTGAGAGAAAAATTTTATATTCAACGGATTTATCATAACAAATTTTCTTTTTTGTGATTTTTTTCTTTTTTACAGTATATAAACTCACTCCCTATAATGAAGGTAAATGATAAGTATCATAAAAATAAGGAAATAATTATGTAAATATAAAATTTTGCTCAATTTTTTGTTCAACCATTTATATATTTATTAGATACTAATATAATAGTAATATGTTGATTTAATATTATTTTTTAAATTTATTTTAGAATAAGATGCAAGAGATATTGAAAAGTCCAAATCAGATGGTAATGAGCTCATTTCGGATAAGATTTGTGATATAGTACTTAATACTCATTTAGGTTATAACCCTAAATAAAATGTTTCAACCTGTACATAGAAAACAACCATTAAACAACTTCAAAAGGAAAACAAAAAAGGATGAAGTAATCAAGGGAAAAGAAATTTGAGCTAGATTTGCAAAATATGATATGTTAGTCAAAAAGTTACTTAGCTTGGATTATAATGTAAATGAAGAGAAAAGTGAAGAGTATTGATTCTAATTCCTAGCCTTATTCTATCACTTCCTATATATACTATAATTTAACATTTAACATTTTTTTCTCAAACTATAGAATGGATGAAGATGGAATTGAGTGACATCATACACATGAAATGATAAGTAACATTTTAACTAAATATGGTGTGAATCATAAAGTTATGTGGTATTTGCTTTAATTTAAAGCATATAATTAGTATGTAAATTTTCTCATAGTAATTTTAGTTGACTTGAACCAAGCTTGTTATCTTCTACAGGGGTATTGAATTGGACAAGACTTTCTACTACAGTATTTAACATTATGCTTGATACATTTCAAGTTATGGTTTTTTTTTTGTATTGTTTATTTACAAACTATAAGAAATACTCAGACTTTGTTTTTAATATTCTGGCTAGGAACAAAGCATCACCTATTTATTTATGTTATATTTTTCATTAGTTTTTGTTGATACAATTTGATGGATTTATTATATATTAAATGCATCGACATTTGAATTAATAATGTTTCTCTACAACTTAATATTTATTTACTTTATTGGAACTCAACTTAATAATGACATTAAACAAAATTAATGGTAAGCATATAAAAATTATTTATCCAAATAATAATAAAAACAATAATAATAAGCAAAAAGCTAAAATAGAAGATAATAGCAGTTGTAATTATGTTTTTGTAAAAAATATAGCAAAAACCAAAATAGAAGATAATAACAATTGTAACTATGTTTTTTGAAAAAAATATAGCAAAAAACATCTTGAGATGTTTTATAAAAAATATAGTTAAATGCTCATTATGACGTATTAAGCAAAATGTTGAAAACATCTTTTTGGCTACATTTTCACATGCTCGTAGTTAAAAAAGCATACATGCAAAATTATCAAAACATAACAAATAATTTATGACTAAGATAGCACAAAATAAAGCAAAATAATATATGCTACATTGTACTTGTTGCCTATCATTTGACATTAAATTTTTTTAGGCCAGCATTGACTTCTTTATAAAAACTAGCTATATATTTATACTATTTTTGGTACGAAAATAATTCACAACTAATAATTTTATTATATTTATGATTTAAGAAAACATTGCCTAAACTATTCCATGATGGGGAATTGACAATGTTTCAGGCGATGATTTGATAACACCACGAATATAATGTTCGATGTTTTTGGACGAATTGGCTGTGTTTTTATTCGTAGCCTATAGCCTAGTTTGTTGTAGTGTAAGTTTGGGCGGTTGATCCAAGACTCGACTTGACGGTCCATATGTTAGTTCAATTGAAGGCAATATTAGAAGATAAGGACCTTTTGGGCCTCATCGACTTTAATTGAACCCTACAAGTAAGGAATTTGGACTAAACTTGTATAAAATGGAGAAAATGTAGAAAATTATCTGTTTTGCTGTCCATTGCTCGATGAACAAATTGCTCAACTACTTGAATAAGCTACTAGTACCCTTCAACAAGCTGACGAAACTTTCCATCAACCTTTATGAAAATTGTATAACTTTATATTATTCATGCCTTTGTTAAATTTTGTAAGATTGAACCCAAATAAACTGAGCACATATAAACTCAAGTGAGATTTCATCCTAAAACTAATTAGTAATAGAAGGTGTAACTCACTAAACTTATATGTATGTTCAAGGTCATATATTCTTTTCAAGTGGGATAAACTCCCACTTATATTTCAACACGCTCCTCTCACATGTGGACTAATTTAAGGCCCAACATATGATACAATTTATGGTATGGAGGTGGTGATGACTGATCTAAAAGTAGCATGTTCTGATACCAATTTAAATTTTATAAGATTGAGCCCTAATAAACTGAATACATAAAAGTCAAAATAAGATTTCATCCTCCTTAAGGCCATTTCTGGCAGTTGTTAGCTAGTAAATTGAGATTCGAAGATTCCATAAATGTAGACAGTTTTACATTACAAATCCTCCAATAAAAAAGTTGCCGACTTTTAGACTTTTGTAGTACTTAAATCAACAACCATCATTAATTCCTCGTAGTAAGACTGATTCCTGGTTGTTGATTATCTGTCATGAAAATGATGTGACGGTGCTGTAACTGCTTACACTACTTATCTTTGCTGAAGTTATCTTCTTTGTTTGCTGCGTTTGTAAACTATAATCTTGTAAAGTTGTCGATATATGGATGATTTGTAAGTTACTGAAATATACGACACAAGACCTGTGTACCAATCTGTTTTAGTTTAACGTGCTCCATATATTCTGATGACATGCATCAAAAAAGAAAAATGGAATCCTTCAGATTAATAGAAAGAGTTATTCTGTAATTCAGGCACAGAAAAGAAATTTTGATCTCGTTCATGTCAAGGATAGCATATTGACATGAAAACAGTTGGCCTTGGAGGCTAGACACAACCAATGCTGTCAAGTTTCCAACATTAATTGCGAACAAAGAGAACAGGCGTGGAGAACCATGAACCAAATGAGAACACAAGGCCGCCATGTTTTGTTTATGAAGCCACGTGTCAACACCCCATCTCTTCTTCAACCCCTACAATGGTTACCGGAAAACTTGGAATCACCACTCACCCAACCACATGATACGAAGCTTCATTCGTCTTCTTCTTCTCTTTGCTCTCATTGGTTATCCATTCCCTACAACTATGCTATGGTCTGAACTTGGTGGCTTTTTCTTCTCATCCATTCTCACTAAGTTACAAAATTTATTTTCTATCTTTTGAGTTTTTGTTCGTTTGGTGAAAATTTTATCCGGGTTTTGTCGTAAATCTTGATCTAGGAAATGTTGAGACTAAGTCTCCAAAAGTGCTTCCGTTTTTGTACCAGAATCTACGAAATCGAAAGCTGTTATTTACCTGGTAGTTAGCAAACGGGCGGTTGTTGTCATCTTTATGTCGTTATTTATTTTAGCTTAGAGTTCAATAAATTCTTGGATCTGGTGCTATCATTTCAACAGTTTGGAGACAGCTAGTTTCGCTGTATGGGCTTTGAGATTTATCTGACAATTGTTTGTCGCTGGAGCTACGGTTGAGTCCAGCCAAACGGTAATTGTTTTATGTTTAAAAAATTTTTGGTTTCTCTATTAGTGAGAATGGATTAGCCTTTTGGAGAATGGCTCAAGGAACGCATATTTCACCTCAGATGCCAAGATTGGATGGTGACTGTAATGCCAATAAGGGAGGTTTGTTTGTCATGGAGGATGCGGATGATGATACTTTGGAGAATCTGAACCAACTAAATCTTGGAAAGCCACCAAGAAACCTCTCTGCTATGCGCCATTGCAGCAGCACTCTGTTTCTGCCAGTACCAGTGAGTCAATTTTGTCATATTCTTACTGTTTGATTTACTTAACTAGCTAAGTTAGTTTGTTTACGGTGTCCCGAAATCTATACTAAGTCCGACACAAATCAAGGCCTGATATTAGATCAAATAATCCAAAAGGTTTCATTTCATGGATGAAGATAAAGACAACATGCGATTTCTGTACTTGCATAAGAATTAGCACATACTCATCCAAGGGGGTCTTTTTATAAGTCTTCAAGCTGTTAAAAGGTTTCTTCTTTTAGTCTTCACAGAAACGATTCTACCGATCACTTTACTTTAGCATCAGCATGTTAGTGAGAGCAGAGCACGGAAATTGAGAAGCACGATTCTCTTACTCGTGGTAGGAACTGCTGGTGGCTTGTTCAAAGCATGATGATGTTGTCATCCAGATGATAAGAACATAATTCCTATGTGAGAAATTGTACTTAGTCCATAGGAATTTTGTGGTTCATGTTTTAATGACATCTCATAATTTGTATATTGGCAAAACCGTTGCATAATTTCACTTCCCTTCAAAATAAATCAAGAAAAACACTTGTTGCCATTTGGAAGTTACTCCTGTAATTTCTAGAGGACCAGCTGTGTGAAGTGACTGCAAATATTTTTTGCAGAGGGAATAACCAAGATCAAAGTCTTAAAAGCTCCAACTTCTAATTGCAATCTATGGGTGGTCTATTGTACTTCTTGTAACGAATCTGCAAGTGTACTTCTATCTGTTTGTAACTTAAGATGAAGAGTCTTTAGCTTGTGCTGATATAATCTCTGGGGTTACTTTGGTACAAGAGTATGATCAGATGATTTCGAATTTCGTACGTTATTTCAAATATGTAAATGAAAGGTGTCAACTTTTTTAATTCTTCTCGACCACTTTAGGAATCAACCGTTGGAGTTATTGGCCATAAATCACCATCTAAAGAGAGTCCTGGATATCAGCCAGTACTTCGCTCCGGAAGCTACTGTGAGAAAGGACCGAAACAGTACATGGAAGATGAGCATATATGCGTGGATAACCTGCATGAGCACTTTGCTGCGGTTTCAAAATTTCCTTCTCCAGGAGCGTTTTATGGGGTCTGTAAGTTATTTAAGTTGTTCATACATTTATCCTCAATCATTGCAGGGTTAAATAATTATATACATCTTAGTCGACCTGTAATGGCTTAATGAAGATTCAATTAATTATGGCATGTAAGTTCACTTACTCTGTCCCTAATCTGGAAGTAGCTTGCTTCTAAACTGGAATGAGCCTAGTTAAATAAGGAATGGGATCAATGTCAAATTTCATGTTCACAGTTCGATGCACATAATCAGATTGATTGAAGAGTAATTTGCTTGCTGTTTTCTGTAGGTTTTTGATGGTCATGGTGGAACCGATGCTGCATCATTTACAAGGAAGAACATACTTAACTATATAGTTGAAGATTCCCTGTTCCCATCCGGCACAAAAATGGCTGTGAAGAGTGCTTTTGCGAAGGCTGATCATGCACTAGCTGATGCTAAATCAGTTGATAGTTCATGTGGCACCACCGCTTTGACTGCTCTTATTCTGGGAAGGTGGGAAACAATGTTGGTTTTATTCAGATACGTTTTACCTGCTTTGAGAGGGCTGATTGATTTTCCTAATTAGTTTTTCTAGAATAAGTTCTCTTCACATTTGTAGGCATCGGATAAGTTTCTTTCAGTTTTGCGCACAAACCAGTTCGATGATCCTTTTCCGTAATTCTCATATTTGTGCAGGACCATGATCATTGCTAATGCTGGTGACTCTAGAGCCGTGCTAGGAAAACGAGGAAGAGCAATAGAGATGTCAAAAGACCACAAGCCGAACTGCACCTCGGAAAGACTAAGAATCGAGAGACTGGGAGGTGTGATATGTGACGGCTACCTTAATGGACAGTTGTCCGTGGCTCGTGCACTGGGGGACTGGCATATCAAGGGCTCAAAAGGCTCCAAGGGTCCCTTGAGTGCGGAGCCAGAGTTGGAGGAGATGAACCTGACAGAAGAAGACGAGTTCTTGATCATAGGGTGTGACGGGCTATGGGACGTGATGAGCAGCCAATGTGCAGTTACAATGGTGAGAAAGGAACTGATGATCCACAACGATCCAACAAGATGTTCAAGAGCACTTGTGAAGGAGGCTCTTCGGCGCAACACTTGTGACAACCTCACAGTGGTTGTGGTATGTTTCTCTCCAGACCCACCTCCCAAGATCGAAATTCCAAGATCACATAGAAGGAGGAGCATATCAGCAGAAGGACTTGATCGTCTCAAGGGGGTACTGGGCAATGCCATATGATCAAACCATGGCCAATGCCTTCTGTACAAAGATATTGGAGTCTTAACAAACATGTGTGCTTCTTCCCAAAGATTATTATTGCTTGGCCTAAACATCCTGTATATTTGTCGTGGATGAGGTGTGTGTTTCCTACTAACCACCCTCCAAGCAACCAAAAAGGAAATTCTTGAAAGGAGATTTGGTTGAAATATAAAGTTAGAGTTTGTCCTACATCAGATAAAGAGGAGAAAAAAGACTAGCATATAAGTCTAGTGAGCTACTCTGCTTATCACCAATTAACTTTAGGTTAAAATCTCATTTAGACTTATATGTGGTTTAACTTTCCTTCTCATGTGAGCACGGATATTCATTGTAAATCCTAACAAGATTTGGATGAGCAAACGGGCTTTTCTAGTTCTGTTGATTTACCAAAAGCGTCAATCCAAAAATGCTCTTGCGGAAGCCATTATACCCCTGACCATCAGGAGGACCTTACGAACCAAGTCTCTTTAGTCTCCAATCGAAAGGCCTCCAACTCTTTAAGGCAACAGGGGAAGCTGTAGTGATTCCTGCTTTTGACTAAGCGACGATGGATTGCTAATGCATTTCTGATCTAGATTATGATGTGCTTTCACTTTTTGACCAGATACATTTATAGATTAGGGTAAACCACCTGCGACATTGCTTCTAGAATACTAGGGGCTTCAATTCCCTGGCAAGTATTTTATCGTAAATAACCTCGTTCGTTCTTGTTAAATATCTACTTTGTTTACTGCACGTGACTAGTTTACTTTTACTTTACAGCTGTCAGTTAGAGTATGACCTATTCTTTTGCTATGTTTGTTGTATCGTGGCCTTATCTGCAG
>JANZLD010000235.1:49991486-50011560 GCA_026413575.1 Erythroxylum carthagenense | reverse complement strand
TACTTATTGGACAAAAATATCTTTAAGGAATCCACATAATTACTTAGCTATAATAATAATAATAATAATAATAATAATAATAATAATAATAATAAATGTAATTAGTAGATATTTTGATCTTTTTGTTAATTATTTCTTTGCCATTTTAAATTTATGTTTTCTAAACTAAAAATTAACATTACATCATCATCATAAATTTTTATGAATAAACTAAATTAAATAATACATATTTTATTCTATTACTTATCTATTCTATTTATAAAGAATCATCATTCCATTCTTTATCTATTTTAGTAGGTAAACCAAATATCTATTGATGCTTGACTAAAACGGGACTAAGTGGGGATTTTTTCAAAGAAAATGAAAATTTATGAAACAAAACACATATATAAGTTAGAGATGCAAGTTGCATAAATTTTGTTTCAAATTAGAAATTAGTATATCAGCCGATTTCATGATCATTTTGACAAAAATTATGGTGTTGAATGCTCCTTAAATGTTAAACCAATTGATAGAAAGGGAGGCCCTCAAATCTTCTGTCTTTCTTCTTTTGTCCTTATCCTATCTCATTAAATCTCAACTTGAAAAGACAAAATTAGATAAAGAAAAGGTAACAGAGGATTACGTCGGACGGGAGGCATACATCTCAGTGGAGCATTCAGTATTGGCTAAACGAGGCCTTGAAATCTTATTACTGTAATAGCCCAAGTGTTGAACTTGGAGCACGTGACCTCAAGCTAGGCCTTTCTCTTATTTGGTCAGGAACGGCGAAAGTGGGTTCTTGCTTGAGCCACAGGTAGCTTGTGTTCAGTTCAAAACAACCTCAGTTGCAGAGAATTACGGCTAAAAGCTAATTGCCGTCAAGAGCCTGTGGTTGTGTTGTTTAGTGAGGTGATTGTAAGCGCCATTAGATATGTTGCAGAGTAAGACTTTCAATAAAAAGACTAGAGGTGGCAAAGTTCAGAAGGTTCCTTTTTTTTCCCCGTCTCCGTCTCCGTCTCCTCTTTTCTCTGATAAAACTCCTTGCTCCTGATTGGTGTTTTTTTGTATCGTGTAGCTTGTGAGGGAAGTTTATCTCAGAGATGACATATACTGCGGAGCTTCGTTTTGCAAAGTATGTGATACAGCAGCTTCTCGCCTTACTGCTTCCTCGTCCCCCATCCTCATCCTTGACACTAATGTGGTTCTCAATCAGGTTTTTTTTTTGTTGCAAAATTTTCTTTCTTTCTCATTCCGCTTTGCTCTCTTCTCGTCTCTCAATGGAAAGTTTGTTTATTTTTTGGCTTATGCTACATGGGAATGGAATTACGTGTTGGTTTCAGATTGATTTGCTTGAGAATCCTGCTATTGATGAGGTGGTTGTGTTGTCTATTGTCCTTCAAGAGGTTAAGAACAAGAATACCTCTGTTTACAATAGAATCAGAGCCTTATGCAGTAACCCTGCTAGGAAATTCTTCGTTTTCTCTAATGAATTCCACAGGTCAACTTTCTCTTCTTCCGACTCTTCCCTTGTTACTTCTTCCTTCATTTTTTTTTCAATTTTACCTTTTCTATGTGATTGTCGCTTGTTGTTAATTTATCATTTAAGGTTTCTTCTGTTCTGGGTTTCAGTTGTATATGGATGTCTTACATGGAGGCTAACTTGCAGGGATACATATGTCCAGAGCATGACTGGAGAAAGCCCAAATGATAGGAATGATAGAGGTTTTTCCCTTTGCACGTTCACCAATTTCCTATGCTCTTTGATACAACGCATACTGTACTTGTGAATAATTTCCAACTTTTCCTGTTGGATTTTGGATCCAGCAATTCGAGTGGCTGCCAAATGGTACCAGACTCATCTTGGGGATGCAGCTAGGATTTTACTCATAACTAACGACAGGGAAAATATGAGGAAGGCTTCTGAGGAGGGAGTATCTGCTGAGACAAGTACGTACAGTTTCTTTTTGTACTCCGAGCACATTCTGATGGGTCTAATATCTGAAACATTCTGCAAGGCTGATTAACTTCATCTGCATAATCATAAAATGATGAAATGTTGGAGAGCTTGTTCTACAAAGCTCATTTCTGAATTATGATCTTCTTTCAGTTGAATCATACGTGAAATCACTTGGTCAACCAGCTTTGCTTGACCTACTTGTGCAGCCTACATCAGACGTGGTCATGGAGGATGTCGAAGATTTAAGGCCTTCAAAGAGAAAAGTTGTTTATCAAGAGGTATTCATGCAGGCTTGCATGTACAAATTATGCTTGTGTCACATGACAAGTATTGTATGATTAATATAATACTCTTTCTTTTGGTTTGGTCAGCATAAGCCCATGTCAGAGATCACCTCTGGCTTGACTAGGGGAATATACCATCAAGGAAAACTTCGCGTTAACCGTTACAATCCACTTGAAGCATATGTAGGAAGTGAGAGCATTGGTGATGAAATAGTAATATATGGGCGTGGAAGTATGAATAGGGCTTTCGACGGTGATATAGTGGCAGTGGAACTTCTTCCCCGAGATCAGTGGCACGGGGATAGATCTTTAGCCTTAGCAGATGAAGGTATATGACTTTACATCTTTTGTTAAACCTAGAAGGCATACGCCTCTGATTCATCATGTATCTTTGCACATGCTAATTTTTCTGTTGATTAGGTTGTCAAAGTGGATAAGTTACAAGTCATCTTGCCTTTAGGATAATGTGTTTACATGTTACATGTTCGTGCTTGTGTTAGATGGTAATGATGTTGGAATCTTGTTTTTAATTTTCTAAAGAAGTTGCTTTTTTTTTTTCTCTTCTAGAGGATGAGGAAGAAGATGTTCATCTAGTTCCAACTAGTGCAGATGATGCTCCCAGAACTACATATACTTTATCAAGTTCTGAAACTGAAGCAAATCCTGTTTTTGGTCGCCCATCTGGCCGTATTGTTGGTATCATAAAGCGGAATTGGCATTCGTGAGTTCCTCTTGACCATTTGTACATGCATATGTCAATATGGCTTCTGTTATAGCTTCTTTGAACAAGGCTTGGAAGACTTAATGGTGGAAGTATATCTAGATGCTATTGCGGATGAGCAATATTGAAACCTTTCTGCATCATGATATAATTTCTTTGACCAAGTTTTGTAGCCATCTGGATTTGTTTTCTCTTGAGCCTTCTTTTATCTAATTTAGTTTTGGACTGATTTGGTTGAGGAATGTTGTCAAAATTGTGGCAAAAGGAGCATTTTTATTGAGATTTTTTGGGTTAAAGATCTGGTTTTCTAATGCTATGATCGCTTGCAGTTATTGTGGATCATTGGAGCCAATGCTGTTGCCCAGTGGAAGTGGTGGCCTAGTGCATGCCTTATTCGTCTCAAAAGATCGCAGAATTCCTAAGATCCGGATACAAACTCGACAGCTTGAGAATCTTCTTGACAAAAGAATAATTGTGACTGTTGATTCTTGGGATTGTCAGTCACGGTATCCTTCTGGCCATTATGTACGAAGTATAGGAGAGATAGGTGATAGAGACACTGAAACTGAGGTTCGTAATAATCATTTCACTTGCATTTGTGGTTGGAGTGAAAATCTTTTGTTTTATTTTGTGATGCTGAAGACAGTAGGATTTGACAACATAGTCCACACTATCAGATAATTGGACAAACTGTTTTAATTAGGTTTTCTGAATGTTGCAGGTGGTCTTGATTGAGAATCATATAGATGCGAGACCATTTTCCACTCAAGTATTGGCATGCTTACCACCATTGCCGTGGTCAGTCTCTGCGGAAGATTTGGCCAATCCTATTAGGACAGATTTACGGCATTTGCGTGTGTTTAGTGTTGATCCTCCAGGTTAGTTACCCACATATCTTTTCTCTTCCATGTGCCCAGGATTTTATATTGCTTTATCATAATTTTGGTTGGTTTACTTCGATCTTCAATATGTTTTGTGGTTATTGTGATTGCAGGTTGTAAGGATATTGATGATGCATTGCACTGCACATTACTTCCAAATGGAAACTTTGATGTTGGAGTTCGTATCCTTAATAAGCCAGCTCTATTGTATTCTGAAGTTTTCAGTTGAAAATGTCCATTCATATTCCTAAGAAATTTGCGATTAGGAAGGTTCATGTGTATCTATGGATACTTTTTATTTGTGTGTGCGTGCATGAATTACCTGTTTAACGATGACCTCAAGTATTTTGGTCCATTTAGATGGTATACTATATGAACTGAATCTTATATCTAGTCCCATATTTTGACAACTTTGTTCAAACTTTACTCTTCTCAGCACAGTGTCAGTTTCTTTGTGGTGCTCAAATCTTTAATGTTTTCCTTTATTGGCATCCAATTAGATATTGCTGATGTAACACATTTTGTTCACCCTGGCACACCACTTGATGATGAAGCTACACAAAGGGGCACTTCTGTCTACCTTGTTGAGCGGCGTATTGACATGCTTCCAAAACCTCTAACAGAAGGTGGTTATATGAGTTGACCATAATATGCAACAGAAAAGCTTGATTGATGGAACTTAATGTGTTCTTTGTTTGATTAACTTGAAATTTTGTTTTCAGATATATGTTCTTTACGAGCAGATGTGGAAAGGCTAGCTTTTTCAGTCATATGGGTTTGTACTTCCAACTCTTGACCATTACGAGACATCTTCAGCAGCAATTGCATTCCTTTCAAATTATATCCGGCACTTTTTTACAGAGAAAATCTTGTAATCACGTGTCTTGGCATCACATGCAAGAAAAATTTTTATTTAGAAGACATGTAATTGACATACCTCTGAAAATTTTACCTTGGTAATGGTTGATTTCACAGGAAATGAGCTCCGAAGCAGAGATTATTTCTACGAAATTCACAAAAAGTATTGTCAAATCATGCGCTGCCTTATCCTATGTTGAAGCGCAAGCTAGGATGGATGATAGGTACTTTTTATACATGTATTGCTTGATTAATTGAGATATATACAATGTTTAATCCTCACTGTTCTATTAATTGAGATATATACAATGTTTAATCCTCACTGTTCTATGGTTTGTGAGTAACATAAGGGAAGCTATACATTTTCTTGGGAAAAGAAATTAATCAGTCCCACTATTGTTTTGAGCCTTGAAGTGTCCTTGCTAGGTCACAACACAAGTTAAAAATCATTTAATCTAGGTTGCTGTCTTGATTTGGTGAATTTGTATCTTAGTTCCCCTGGAAAGTGCTTTTCACTGGAGTCATTGATTCTAATTGATTTTATGCTATTGCAGTCGGTTAGTGGATCCATTGACCAAAGATTTGAGGAATATGAATGCTTTGGCGAAGGTATGTGCACTTTGGAGCTTGCTTCAATCATCTTCATTCTTTCTTGTAGTATTGTTATAAATTTACATTTCCTGTCCGTATTGTATTGAGAAGTTTCCTTTCACCCTCTAGATTATGAGACAGAGGCGAATTGACAGAGGAGCACTAACTCTAGCTTCTGCTGAAGTAAAATTTCAGATTGATACCGAGACTCATGATCCTCTTGATATAGGTATTCTGTCTCAAAGTACTCCCAATGGTTTGACATTTTTTCATTTCAGTTCTTATGCTTTGAAAACTATTACTTACCCCCTTATAGTATTGTTTAGCTATTACACAATCACTTCCATCATATTTCATTAGTTTTTCGTCTAATTTTTTAACTCAAAACTGTATAGTGTTGAAATTCTTAAGTTTCAAACCTTGTTTTTTTGAGACTATGAATGGACAGAAAACTAATGAAATATGATTGAGGGAGTTGCATGGTAGTAGAAAATAATGTAGGGAGGTAATGATAATTTTTTAAATATAAGGAATAAAATGAAACAAGTTCAAACTAGGGGAGGGTCTCAAGTTTAATTAACTCTATTCTCTTTCTTCAATAAAAGCATAAAGGTTTGAAATTTAAGCTTCATCTACCAAAGTTAGTGAGAAGTGGCATCTTTTGATTGATCTAATGAATAGTAATTCTGTGTGCTCTCTAAATTTGAATGGATTGCTCTGATGGAATAAGATTGGGCTACTTTTCTGTGCTAATCTGGATGTGCTGTAAACTTTAGTTGGGACTATCCCTATAACTTCTACGAATTGCTTCATGTATGAACAATTTGCGGCAATATCTCTCTTCTTCATGATTCACTATAAAATTGACTGTTCGCCTCACTTTCTTTTTTTTTCTTTTTCTTGGCTTTAGATTTCTGTTTCTATACGATTTTCCCTCATATTCATTTATTTTTGTATAGGCATGTATCAGATTCGAGAAGCAAACCAAATGGTGGAGGAGTTTATGCTTGCTGCTAATGTTTCAGTAGCTGAACAAATTCTGAAACATTTTCCTGGATGTTCACTACTAAGGTAAAATGGATTGTCTTCTTGGGATATTTATTGATTATCTGATATATCAGGATTCTCAAGTTTTTATGTCCTTACCATTAAGGATAAGAGTGGATTAAATGAGAGGACAATGGTTCAACCTGTTCATTTCCTATGCATTGTGGTCCTCGTGTTATTGAGGCATCTGGTAGATGTCACTATTGATTGATATTAAGTAGAATATAAATGGATTTGGTTCACTGTATGAATGTGACAGAGAGAACATTTAGTTCTGCTATTACTTCCAAAGTATCTGAATTGTTATCGATCTTTTTCCTTATTTTGTCTCAAAAAGACATCTTCTGGTTTAAGTAACTGCTTTTAGTATACATTGTTGGTACTCTTGGTTATTCTCAGAACAATTTTCAAGAATAGAATTCTTCAAATGCTTGTCAAATACAAGCTTGAGATGCTCTAGGGGGATGAAAACATTGATTCATTTATTTCCTGTATAGACGACATCCCACCCCAACTAAAGACATGCTTGAGCCATTGCAGCGTACGGCTGTTGCTGTTGGTCTGAGCTTGGATGTCTCTTCCTCCAAAGCACTAGCTGATTCACTAGACCGTGCTGTGGTGAGGTTCCTAACAACATGCGTGCTCCTTCTTGTCAAATTTGGTGGTCCATTTCTCTGTCATTCGTATTCAAAGCTATTTATGCTATAGTGGGCTTTATGTTTATGGCATGTCCAATTACAGAGTGCTTTGTCTAGTTTGAAAGGACATTTTTTAGTAGACTTTGTGACTTAAATTGAACTATCTGTTGGTTTTCATCTGTGCAAAATTTAAGGAATATGAGATTTCTTTTTGGAAAAAGCTTTTATCTTTTTTATAGCTCTTGAACTACATGGAATTTGCTACTGCAATCTTGTATACATATGTTTTCCAGGGTGATGATCCGTATTTCAACAAACTGATCCGCATAATGGCAACCAGATGTATGACGCAGGTAATTTTCTTAGTAATTGAGATCTAAAAGTACTTACTGTCTATTCTAATTCTGATATATGCTGATTGACTTGGATTGCAATCAGGCTGTTTATTTCTGTAGTGGGGATCTGAGCCCTCCAGAATTTCATCATTACGGGCTTGCAGCACCTCTTTACACTCATTTCACATCGCCTATCAGGAGATATGCTGGTTGGTGAAAATTTTAATCATGTTGATTCCCAAACATTTCGTTTAGATATTTGCAGCTGAGGTTGGAGTTTTTTTTTTTTGTTCGCTTTCAGATGTTGTTGTACACAGGCTGCTTGCTGCATCTTTAGGCATGTATAAACTTCCACCCATATTCAGTGACAGACCCCGACTGACTAGTGTTGCTGACAGTAAGTGTTGTACTTATTTCGTGTTCAACTTTGTTGTTACAATTATGGAAATACTGGAACAATTCTCTGTTTCTGTGGATAAAGCACTTGATTACTATTCTTGGTATATGCATCTTTCATAGATTGTTGTATTGAATTTCCTTCATTGCGGAAATGTTTGTTAAATCTAACTTTTGCCTTTCTATTTGTGTGTGCGCCATCTAAAACTAGTTGAATGCTGTACTTCATTTTATCTGCCTATGTTCAATGTCAGAGATATTGCTTACTACGTACAGATTTAAATGACCGGCATAGGAATGCACAGATGGCAAGCCGAGGTTCAGTAGAGCTCCATACGCTTATATTCTTCAGAAAACGGTAAGTGTTAATATCTATGGTTTTCTGTCTCCGTCTCTCTCTCTCGTGTGCATATGCGTGTTCACACAAACTTATTAGCAGACTGATATCATTCCTTTCATTTTTCCTTATCCCGTCTCTGTTTTGTTGCAGTCCTACAGACACGGAGGCCAGGATAGTGAAAATCAGATCAAATGGTTTTATTGTATTTGTTCCCAAGTGTGTACCTTTTCTTTTTTATTGTATTCTTTACAGTTTACATCTCTGCTGTTTAGCATATGTGTATTTTAGAAGCATTGTTGTCTAGAAGAATCAATCACGGTATGATTTGGTGCAGGTATGGTATTGAGGGGTCAGTATACTTGACGACAAGGAGTGAGAAAGGAAGTGGTGAATGGTATGTAGATGAGCAGCAGCAGAAGATAAAGAAGATGGATGGTACGGTTTCATACGGTGTACTGCAGAAAGTGAATGTTCATCTGGAAGTTGTAGAGCCGCAGCCTAACAGGCCTAAACTCCAACTTACCCTTCTTTAAACTCTTCTGTGTTGCCTTCAAAAGACATTTAAAATGGAAAGCTAGAATGAGGTATTACTATGATTTTCTTGTAAAATACAGGCTTAGCTGAATTATTTAGTGTCATTTTATACAAATTCCCTGTGTGTTCTCAAAATGTGCCCTTTATTTGATAGGCCATTTGGGTAAGATGGATGAGTTTATGGCATAGGCGCGAGTGTTGTGTTGAGGCATTTGGCTTTTCTTTCCTTGCAAGATCTTTTTATAATAATAATAATAATCTTAAGATATCGGTTTAACTATGCAAATTACATTTCATTGGCATTGCGGTTTTAGTTATTTAAAAGAAACAGAGAATCAAAGAGAAAAATCAGAGAAATAGATTTACAAAGTTTCACCTCCTAACAATTGAAAAATCAATTAATGTGGCCTTTGCTTTTCATGGTTCCTCCGTCCCTGGAAGGAACAATATCAATCCGATCTAACGTATAGCCGAGTAATCCTAAATTGCTAATGCAGTCCTGATTAATTCGAAATCGAAAATGAACCAAGAAAAAAATTGATATATACTAATTAACAATCGTTTATCCCCATCATGACAGAATCGACAGGTAGATAGTGGACCATAATGTGAGTGCCAGGGCAGCAGCTAGGTATGTCCATAAGAGGAGAACTGAACATTCTTCTTGCCCCACATCAAACAGCTGCGCCATCGTAGCTGCATTAACAATTCATGAAGCTGTAAATCGTTGCACATGCTTAACCACTCTAATTATACATCTGATGAGGAACAGTATGTGTGTGAAAATTACAAGGCTAAATATAAGTAAGGAGAGAAGGCTTACCGATATTCATGGCAGGTGGAACAGTGTACTGAACCATGAGCACAAAGTGGAACAGAGGGTCTGCTGGAAGGAAGCCAAGGCTGCCAGCCACTTTAACAACCCAAATACCAACTGCTGGGAGTATGAAGAAACGAACACACACCACTCCTATGATGACCATTGGTTTGATTCTTGATGACCGTAGACCTTGAATCAGGTTTCCTCCCAGTATGAGCGTGATACAAGGAATAGTTCCATCCCTACAACCCGAGAATTATTATGGACATCTTCTTGAAGACTAAAGCCTTTTAGATGCTATGATGCATACATACCCGACTAATTTGACGGAGTCCTGGATCACCCGCAATGGGGCATTTTCTCCAATTATCAAGTTCTTCAGAAATGTAACAGCTCCAAAGGCAAGTCCTACAATCTGAGATAAAAGTCAAAACGAGTTTTAAGTTCATGGGGACTCTTTTTCCCAGTTCAAGTGTCAACTCCTAAAACAACTTACCGCACCAAGCGTTGGGGGCGCTAATAGCTCTTCCAAAATCTGATGACAAAATCCAATAACTTTACCCCATAACGAGGCCTGCCCATTTCCATGCGACGCACTCTGAAGAAAGGGAAAAAAAAAAAAAAAAAGGGTCTAACAGTTACTTGTCGGCTCTATATGCATGCTTGCATGTGATGACCGACGTGCAAGGACTTTGGAGGAGGACACTTACTATTTGGCTTTCCGACATAACTACAGAAGCATGTTCCTTATCGTTCCCTTTCAGAAGGTGAGTTTCTTGGGAAGCTTCCAAATCTGTGTTGGCTTCTTTTGAAAAACTGTCAGCTGCTTCAAGAGCTTTGAATTTCGTTGCAGAACTTCGTACAAGCTGGTAAGTATAGGTCCAGATGAAAAAGCCACCGAGCTGAACCAAATATAATGTAATATTAGATATATAGGTACAAATTTGTTCAATGTGAGTAGAAAAGAGGTAACAATTGCCTTACCGCCATAGAAAAAGATGCATATGAGAGTCCAATGGAGCGGCAAGTGCTTGGTTTACCAAATGGACTTGCGTCCTCGTCGCAGATTGCAGGGATGATTATTAGCACAAGATTTCCCAAGTTACCTGTTTCGATGAGCATGACAGTTAACAAGACATAATTGTTGAGGCCCAATCATTAGGTGTACAGAATTCAAATTACCTGATGAACATGAAGCAATGACAAGTCCTTCTATATGGGGCTTGGGTCTTAGTATTTTAACCAGTATCCACCCCAGAATCCCTCCGATCAAGAAGGTGAGGCCTATGTTAACGGGCATGAACCACCTGAACAGATTGACAAGAAATGACAATTTTGCTGTAAAGTGACTATGGGAACGTGGAAAGTCTCAAACTTTACATCACGCCTTTTGTTTTGCTATCTAGTAACTCGTGAAAGTATCCTATTTGCATGTCAGATGTAAGTTTATCTCTTATTCATCCTTTTCGCTGAACACAGTCGAGATGTCTCAGCGTTAACATGTTCATGGAACTTAAATTATTTGTATAGAGTTAGCCTACCAGGATATAATGTCTTGGAATGTGACGGTCTCCGCCAGACTAGCAAACATGAGCGCGGGCGTGAACACCATGAACACAATCTGCAAATCGATAATTAAAATGGACAGCTTTCTACGTGGACGGAAAAAAGAAGAACAGGGACAGCTGGAAACGTAGAGTGTACCTTATTGAGGGACCGTCGCGTATCAGCAGAAAGAAGATTGCAATAGTCGGTAGCCATGAAAGCTCCCAAGCCGCTTATTAACAAGACTTGTAGAATTGGCATAGAGGCAACCTCAAACAGTGACAAGAAACCCATCTTCTCCTGTATATCAGGCTTGGTAATAAGATGGACAACACGAAGCAAGGAGCAGAAACTAGCAATAAGTAGTCCCAATCGATATGCTTCTCTCCATTGTTTAGAGGCTAGTACTTCTAATAACGCTGTGCTCCAACACCAATCTTTTATAGATAACAGAAGCTGAAATGATCCTTCAATAAAAGGAAAGCTCTGAGAAGTAGCAGGCAAAGATAGAGACAAACAAAACAAGAAGCAGTTTGAACAACAGATGACGCAAATAAACGAGGGATTAATGCTGGTAAGAGTTGATGTCTGGACAGTGGTGGCACGAGAGACATATGCACGTAAATATTGGCTACTCAACTGGGGTAGGAAGCAACCTAGGAAGGGTATTGTTGATGTAAATTTCCACCTTAATTCCTGTGTCTTTGGAATGTATATGCTGCCCAGTAATCAGCTCAAGACTGATGAATTACCAAATTTGGCCTATTTTTCAAGGTTATATTAATGAAAATTTTGAAAATTTAAAAAAATATTGAAACTTTTCTTAATTCTGTTTAAAACGGAAAAAACACTTAAACCTTATCAGTTTGTTAAATGGACAAAGAGAAGTCAAAATTGACTCCTAAAGCACGTCAAGTTGAAAAGGCATACATAAAATTGCCATAACATGCAAATGAGGGAAGATTCCACTTGCTCAAGTTTGAAGTCACGGATGATATCAGCTGGGGCCAGTCATTTTCTGTATTTACCCCCGTCTTTGTCTGCTCAACATGAAGAGAGTATAACAGATCAGAGCAACTTGCTCCCCTTCAATTCAATCATGAAAATGAGGACAAAGGTCTTAATTAAACCAAAACAAGGCTTGCTAGTTGTTTACCTTATTATCTAATTTGTCATGTCAATAGCATCAAGGTTTGAAGTTGCTTGTCCTCTGATTAATGATACATAATGCAACCTGAAAGGTCAAGTACTCACATGCAGTACTGCATCTTTTTTTAATTCATTTATATTCTCTATCTTTAATTTTTCGTTATTTCGTTCATGTTAAGATTAGGAAAAGGCCATTCCATTACTACTTTTCCTTGAATGGGTTAGTCGAGAAGCAGACAAGAAGGAGACAAACAGAAACAAAAGTCCTGATCTTCTCCTAAACAAAACTCCTTTTCACAGAAGCTTTAAAAAAAAAACTCAAGAGACATTTCATGTTAGTACTATATATATATAATCCTCATTGTTTAGACATGAAATCTCCAGTTTCTTTGAAAGCATTGATCACAAAAAAGATAAGTCATCTCATATTCATCAATGGCAAATTAAAATTGAAAATTGAAAGTTGGTATTGTACGTACATGACAGAAATGACGAAGAATGTTGATGTAGAGGTAGAGAGAAGTGATACAATGATTAGAAACAAAACCTGGTAAAACTAAGACTATCCCAAACCGTCAGGCAACGCGGCGCAGATGGAGATTCAATGATGTTGTGCGCTTTCAACGTATGACATTATAATCTTCCTATTTTCTTGGAGTTTCTGCAATCGAATTGCCTTCTTAATCATCATATATGCACATAGCCACCTTATCTATGTTGTGTAAGAGGTGACATGTCAATGTTATCTCATGTCCTAAACAGCCTGGATTCTATTGATAGCGTAAACTATCAATACCTTCTGATAAAATTTGAAAGATAAATTTGAGAATTAACGGAAAATTTGCATTTGTCATATAAAAGTTACGTGGCAAAGACTAACATTCCAACTTTATTTTATTAAAATAAAAATTATATTCGTTAACTAATAATAATATTTTTATATATAGCTTTATGATAGTAAATTAAGTGTTCCATTAAATTTAATCACTAATTTTTATTTTTACTTATAATTAATACTTCTTATAATTAACTAATAATTAATTTTATTGATTTTTACTATTGATAAATAAAATTATATTATATATTATTTATGATATATATGGTCTCGTTACTTGTATAAAAATATAATATTAAATTATATTATTAAAAATGAATAAACATAACTAATAATGTGTAAATAAGATAAATCAATCTAGTTGACTTATTTTCCTTCTGATTCGTGATCTTAATTAATCGTCTCATGTGACATAATCGTCCGCATGATGTGCTATCTTAATAATCTCACATTGTCCATCTCTAATGCTATCTGATTTCGACCAAAAAAAAAAAAAGGATCATCATCGTTGTTATCGTCATATTCTGAAATTTCACAGTGAAGTGTAGTACGAAGGTTTAATAGTATTTAATCTTACCCTTATATTATAAAGAAGTTATTTCTAATAGACCGACATATAAATATGACATAATAATAGTGATATAGGTTAAAAGAGTAAATATGTCAAAACTGGTAATATGTATATATACTTGATGGTGACCATAATCTGTTGTTACCTTTCACATTTCAAAGACCATCTTTTCTCATTGCTAGTTGTGCTATGAGTTATCATTAAGCGGCCATGAGAATACGACAATCCTACAATATTATATGTCCATCGTGAGAATCTTTCCCCTGCATCTTTGAAAAGTTATGCGGTAAGGATGAAGCGCGATGACTCTAAAGTATGTCGTTTATCCTTATCCTATCATGTCAGACTTTTCTAATTCTAGCCACTGCCGTAGTGAGGGTCAACTTTGATATATCTTTCTTGACCACCTCCTTCCAATTTTTGTAAGACTTCCCTTTTGCTCCTCTTGTAGCCACTAAATTTTATTTTCTCACAGCGTTATATCGGAGCATCAAAGAGCATTTTGCTCACATGCCTAAATTACTTGAGCCTTTTCTCTCTCAACTTGTCAACAATACTAGTCACTTATAGCTTGCCTCTCACTACCCTATTTCGTACCCTATCTCTTTTGATAATGTCACACATTCACTTAAGCATAAATATTTTTGCTACTAATAGCTGTCTCGTATGTTTACGCTTAGTAAGTCAATACTTTGCATTATATAATATGGTTGGCCGAATTACCGTGTTAACAAAACGTACAAATGAAGTTAACAAAAGGACTTATTTTTCGGATTTCTCAAGAAAAACAAGCGAGAGATTTTATCGAAATTCATGGAATTAAAAAAAAGATACAAAATCTCTTGAAATTTTATTTATTTGTATTAAAAACTTTAAAGTATTCTTTCATTAAACTTCAACCAAGTTAATTGATAATTAGAATAATTTAATAGGATTTTTAATAAAAATATTTTTTAAAATAAATAAATTGCAAAGAACGTTTTTTTTTTTTTTTTTTTTTAACCCGAGAAATAAACGGAAGACGAGGATTTTCATTTAAAAGTAAACAAGATAAGACGACACGCGCAGGGCTGTTCAAGCCGTCTTTGTGATCGTGACGAAATTGGCCTCTACTGCTTGTGAATAAACTAGGAAATGAGTTGTAGCAATCAAAAGAATGATGATGTACAAACAAACAAATTGATGATTATCAACAAACAAATTGATGATTATGAAACAACCACAATGATGTTGAGTTGCACGAATGGCCCCACCAAGCCAACATGGTTCATGAATCTTTTACATTTATCACATTCTCTCTAATCTCAAGTCCATTAAGGGGGCTTCAAAGTTTCTAACATTATTGAATTCAACTTGGACGTTTCTTCATCAATCGAGAGTAGTCCATTCACAATTAAAAAAACGTTGTTGTACCGGAACTTAATTTTTATTACAAAATCTTAAAGCGCTTGCAAGGACCAACTTGTACAATCATCCAAGCTTGCACTGAACAAGGCATAAATTACAGCTCACCTTTAAATAAATACCTACCTCCTCAAAAGTCAAATCTAAGCGTAATAAACTAAAAATTCCTAGCCTCTTCCTGGTTGCCAAAATGACAAACCATTCTATATATGCGTATCTAGACCAATGACGATTGAGTAAGATGTTGCGAAACGTTTAAATTTTTGGAAGTATTAACAATGAACACTTTTTTCATATTATAAAATTTATCAACTTCATTGCACTAGTAACACCGTACCCACTTAATACCGTGCCATTGTACAACTCCTCTCAGTCCGTTTCTATGACAATTTTAAACAACCAATGTAACTTCGACCGTGCACAAAGGACTTAAAGATGTGTCTGGACCAGATTACGACAAGTTGATCAAGAAGTTAACTATTAATAACACATCTATAATCAGAACTTAAGACAAACGTAACAAGAGTTTCACTTTTCAAATATACATGAGATGAGATAGGGAGGTAAAGAAAAGAGCAATAAATAAATTAGATAGAATCTTTACATTACATTCCAAAATCAAAACGCTTCAGAATTAGGAACAACAGAGGTAAGTGCTTCACTGGGCCTTAATAACACAATTCGCAGCCCTTTTCCTTAGACAACCACTTGATGGGTTGTTTAACACTTCCTCTTGAGTATCCTCTTTGCTCAACACTTCCCCATCAGAATTGAAAGCCACGAAATCAGGCATCATCAGTAAGAACTCCACTGTAGCAGAATATGCCAAAACCTCCACTACAACAGTTATCCTTTCTGTATAGGTTGACCTAATATTACCACAAATGTACAATTGCCAGATTGTCATACAAAATGATAAACATAGAAGGGAGCTTCTCTTAACTGGAAACAACAATCCGTAATTGGATTACTTAAATATTAAAAAGGAACTTCAGAAAACCTTGAATTTGATGCGTGAATACATTTGAGAATTTTTATGAAGCAGAAGCCATTGATGCCGAACCCAACTCTTCATCAGAATCGATAGAATTTTCATAGTCATAATACGCATTTACCTGCAACAAAGAGGGACGCGTTTAAGAAGTAAACATGACAGATTTCATTTACTTGATACACCATCCGTAACTAATTGATCATTAATTGAAAACTTTTCATACTCAAATAAACCACCATTTAGTCTTGAATCTGTTAACACAATTTAAGGCATACCTTTGGTCTTGGAACTGCTTCAAATGTATGGAACTCTGGCTCATCAAAATTAGGGGATCTTAGAATGATATAAGCTCCTTTGTTTCTGAACCTCTCATCTGTTGCCTAAGCAGGACAAAAAATTAGTTAGCACCAATTCTATAGACATATCCTCACTTGAAACTATTTATCACAATGTGCTGATCTCATCTAGCTTTTTCTGAATATTGACCAATTAATTCAATTTGGAGCCAGAATTTGCAAACCAAACATGTGTTTGGATTTTGAAAACAAGATTAAGATGATGCATCACTCAAAATTGCAGAAGAAATGGTAAATAGGGAAAACAAACCTGAAATTGGGGATAGTCTGGAGCACTAAAAATTGTGATCAATTTTCCAGACTCAACTACATGATCTATCGTGTACCCTTCATCCATTCCTGTAAGATCAGGCCTTTTTTCCCTTGCATCTGGGCCTTCATGAGATCTAATGATTAGCTAAGATAATCCAAGAATGAGATCAATATCAGTATATAAAACAAATTGCATAATCATCTTTTAACATCAACCAAAGCAATATTTGAAAAACAAGACAATAATACTAAATAAATGTCTTCCATTTCAACTTTCAAGGAACTGTATGAAGAAGGTACTACAGTGGCATTTTGAGATAATTATTTTTTGTCATATTTGTGTCATGATTATAAGTTCTCTAGCATTAGAAGCTTAACAAATTGCCTATAATTTCCAGCCCAAATATCATCATTGCATAGACAATCAACTTCAAGATTACAATACCATAAACACTGCATTTGACACTACCTTCAGTTGATTTTTGTTCAAAAATTCTTCAGTACAATCAGGTCCCCATAGTAAACCAATGCCCCTCTGTTCATTTGGTGCAAGTCCACATTGCTTAGAAGGATCCGACCACAATACATCACCAGGAATCAAGTTTGATCCTTCCCATGGAGGGTCAAGAACTGATCTTCGTGCTTTCAATAGTTCTTCCATAGAACCAAGAGATAAGGGAGTAGCTTCAAGATTGGATTTTCTTCTTCGATTCTTCTTTCCTTTCAACCCTTTTGCTTGAGGTATGCTGCGGAAAAGTCCTCCGTGAGCCGTGTAAACACATCCGGCTACAATGGAGACCAAAGGTAACCCTTCAAAGCATCCCAAACACTTCCGATAAACATGCTTACCTTTGTCACCATACTTTACCATGACTTCCCCCTCAAAACCATAGACAGAAGTGCAGTACTTGGATTCATGATTCCCCCGTAATAGATATACCCTCTCAGGTAGGAAAACCTGAGCAACATTTTATCGTCTTATTTATTGACTAGAAAATGAATACCCATGAAAACAGTCATTTGCAATAGACATAATTATATTAAAGTAAACAGAATTACATTCCAACAAATTCAAATACGTCCCAATTAGATCAATGGCCTGGACTTGTTACAATCCTAAAAAGAAAACATAAGTCCTTATTGAAAGGTCAGAAGAGTCAATTGGATGAGATAATAGAAATTAATATGGGGGTACTGTCTCAAAATACGGTGTCACTCTTGCTAAATTGTTCTAATTCTATCTGATAGTTATTGAGTCATAGCAACTGAAAGGTGGAAAAGAAGAGTTGATTACCTTCCAAGCCAGCAAGAGGAAGAAGGTCTCAAGCCCCCAAGCACCTCGATCAACATAGTCACCATTAAAGACAAAGAAGCGATCTTGTGAAGGTAAACCGGCATCTTGCAAAAGGAAAATCAGATCGTGAAATTGGCCATGGAGGTCTCCAACAACAACAACTGTAGAATCTGTAGGGCAGTTTTCGATTCTAACAATATTTTGTTCTTTGTGAAAGAGTTTAGAAGCAGCGAGGATGAGAGAGTCGAAGACATGAACAGGTAAGACAGAGGAGAAGTTAGAAGCAGGAACATGTCTTGAAGACCAGTCAAAAGCACACATTAGATTGTGGATCCAATCAAAGCTGAGCAAGCCATCAGGAGGCCAAGAGATAGGAATTTCTACAGGAGCACCCCCTCCTGATGTTGATGTTGCTAAAGAGAAAAAGAAGAGGAAGCATCAAAGCATGCATAAACCGCAAAAAAGGTATGCCAAATACATTTTAGTAACAGTAACTACTCTTTGTCCTTTCAGATTAAAAATACAACAAATTCCAGCATAAATTTGTTCTGCTTGAAAACTAATAGAAGGATTAGGATACATACTTTGAAGGTTGGCTTGCATGGAGCCGACTGAGGCCTCAGTATAGCCATCTGGCTTGCCTCCATTATACATATTCACTCGTAATTGTTTTAGTACAATTGAATCCACCTACATTACATATACCAATCATCAACGAATAACCCAAACTCCAATACATATAAAATGTGTTAAGCTACTACAGCAGCAAGCAAGACATGAGAAGCACCATAGAAAAATTACAAGAGCAAGTTGAAAGAAGGGCTGTAGATGACCATTTCCATATGATTTCTATGAGTTTCAAGGACAAACAATTGCAAAAAATTAACCACCATCTCTGCAAAATTAGTAAACGTCCAAATGCATGTTTCAATTATGTCAGGTAGGAGGAACAATAAGCAGTTAAGCACAAATTCCTGTTACAACTCTAAGACGCTAGAAGTTTCTAAATAACAGCAGTTTCCTTCTTTGCAAATGGAGCATTTATGCAGATTAAACTTGGTCAGAAAGTTTTGACAGCATAATTTGCAGCAATGAGTCTCAGGTCTGTGAATTTGTTTTTAAGAACTTGTTTCACATGATTCTGAATTGAAGACATGTCATGAATAATAACACAAGATCACAAGCTCAAAATGTCACTAATCAATATTTTTTCTCGATGAAATTTTACTAAAGTTTCTTTTGCATTGAACTTGATATTGTAAGCAAAGTGTCGAATACGTTTGGCGCCTTGTCATTTCCATTCTTTCAATTTCACTCCAAAACATAGCAAATTCTCTCCAATATACAATACCTCAAAAACAGAATTCCCCCAAACTTTGGCTCCCAACGGTGTGCTTTATCAGATTTATTTCCAGCATTAACATGATATGTACTGAATTACTTCGCACCTGCCTGCTTACGTATATTAACAGAGGCAGCTGGTAATACTTGAACTAGATTTAATCAGTTGCAATTCTTTACAATCAAAGTTTTAACGAAAGAAGTGGCAACATGTAAAGATCACTACTTTTATACGCTTCAGATTGAAAAAAGCTAAGTGGAGTCCAAAATCTAAAGCAATAAATAGTAAAGAAAAACATAAAAAATACTGAAGAGAATTGAGTTGACCTCAAATCAAATCAAGAGCTTCTTGGCTGGCGGAGCTTGGTTTGATCGGGTTACTGGGTGATGGCAACTGGCAAGGGTCTACGTGAGTTAGATGGGCATCTAATCTAACCAAAGCTCAAACCCGAAAGCCATACTCTACGAGGGAGAAGAAGAAGACGAGTAACCCGAATTTGCCATTGGGCCAGGTCGCAAATCCAATTAGAAATCTGAAAGTGGAGGCTGGTCTGGGCTAATTTATATCATTTAAGCTTAGGTTCAATAACTGTACACTAATTTATATTATTTTAGTTTAAAAATAGATGTTATGTAAAAGTACTTCATATGATGCAACTTTTTAGTCTGATTGATACAACTTCCAATTAATTAAATGTAATTTTTCAATGATAAGAAGTGACTGAAAATTTGTAATTAAATATCTAAAAATTGTATTTATGTAATAGATTTTTTAACATAAAATTCACAAATTATAATTAATAAGGTCAATAACTCAATGTTATGAATACCATACCGGGTTCGGTACCGGATTGGGCTCTGAAACGGAACTGTACCGGTATCGGTCGGTACCGGGTACCGGGTACCGTTTCGGGATATTTTTTAAATTTATAAAATAGTCCCTAAATTT
>JANZLD010000235.1:49954945-49966369 GCA_026413575.1 Erythroxylum carthagenense | reverse complement strand
GTCACTGAGCACTTTTAGTAACAACCCTATAGTGACCACCTGTGACCAACCCGATTTTGGTCGCTATAACTTTTAACAACCATTTTCTGAATTTTAGCAACCATTAATAATAGTTGCTAAAACTAATTTTTCTTGTAGTTCTGGCTATTGACTAAGAAAACAAAACCAAGTGAAAGCCCCCACTCCTTACATGATTAATCACTTTCCGTTTGTTTTATGCTTTCACATTTTTTGCGTCTCGGTCTTCTCTTATCTCAGGGACTCTGGACTAGCAGATGGTCTTATTCTTTAAGGCATTTGCATTCGTTCACCCCCAAACCTGCAACTCTTTAGTTATTGTTGGGCGTAATGCCCATCTTGCTCATGGCATAGTCAAACTCGAAATTAGCATCTTGCTCCTTATTACTCCTTAGCATCCCTTCGTCTTTCGTAAATTTTATCTCCATCGCCAGTCACACCATCTTCTGAAATATCTTCATCACTGCTATCTTCCTCATCATTACAACAAGTAGTTATTACATGCCTCCAATACACAAAATTTGGCCTTATAAAGCTCCTGACCAAATAAATTAAAGACTACAGCATAGTCAAGAAAGAAACTAAAACACAATAATTTACAGAAGACTTTTAGGAAGACTATATCAAGAAAAACAAAAATGGAGGATCATTTCTTCTTTCTTGGAAAATTCAAATAAAATATATCTTATTTTTTGGTTCGCTGGAGAGATTCAATTCCAAATGATCTTCAAAAACATATGTCTCAGACAATGAAAACACATGACTAATGGTTGACACACTAGTGCACAAACTTGCAAACAAAAGAAATACCCATGATTAGATTCATTATTTCCCAAAACATAAGGAGAGAGCTAGAAACAAGAATTAACCAAATAGAGAAGCTTCGGTACCTCTTTCTTCACAACTTCCATCATTGGAAGATTCAACCTATAATGTGCATGTCTTGTGGACTTGGCATCCTCCTCAACCAAAATGCGAGGTATGCTTATAAAAGGGCTTATTCCTTGAACATCAGCAATTGTTCATTCAATGGTCGTCTTGTGTACTCTTAGCACAAAAATATGTTTAGCTTCCTAATCATAAGTCAAACTCTAGAAAAAATAACTGAAAGAGTCTGATTATCTCCTAAATATGCATACTTTAAATGAGTGGGTAGTGATTTCAGCTCCACATTAGGTGCACATCAGAAGGTGATGGTCTCTAGTAAGATTTATGTAACTGTATCAAAGCAAGTTTATGCCTTGTATGAGAGGTTTCTAAAAAATGTAAGGTAGTCGCTATCTCAGTTAGTTCCTATCTCAACTCAACATCATTAGTGGCTTCCAACTCCAGATGCTTGGTTAAAACTATTTCTAATCAATCTCTACAATTTAACTTAAACATTTCCTGCAATAAGGGATCAATCACATAAACAAAGAAAACATAATCATTTTGACGATGTTTCATGGAAACAAAAATATTGAAATGATTACTTCCTCCATCAAAATTTGATTCTAAGGGTGCCTTCATGAACATCTATCTTAGTTTGGGTCATGTTAAGAAATGGTATCCTTAGTAAGATAGGTATAGGATTATATGAGATTTCATCATTCATATCCACTATATAAAAATTTGTAGGAAACAACAACTTATTCATCTACACCAAAAAATCCTCATAACACTGGTCTCTTTCAAAGGGCCCAAGTTTAAAGTAGGATAGATAAAGTAAGCCATAACATTAATAGATGCTCCTAAATCTAGCACGACTTTCTTAACTAAAATGTTACCAATCTTACAAGAAATGGTAAACATACCCGGATCCTTATATTTCAAAGGTATTTTCTTTCTAAAAATTGCAGAAACATTCTCACTCATCATGACCTTCTCATTACCTTTTAGCTTCTGTTATTAGTAAACAATTCTTTAAGAAATTTTGCATACCTGAGCACCTGTTTGATTGCATCTAGCAAAGTTATATTTACTTATACATTTTAAAAAGTCTCAAATGTCTCCTTATTCTTTTCCTTCTTGTTTGATTTTTGCAACTTGCTAGGAAAAGGTGGAAGGTTAGTCTTAACCAAATTAGGACATTCAGAATTTACCTTAAAGCTAGATGAGAGATTTCCTTCTTCTCTTGACTCCTTCTTAATCTCATCTTTATTGGCCATCTTTTGTAGGGTCCTTTTGGGATCGCTAAGCTCCCTACCACTCCTTAAAGTCACAGAACAAACATTCTTTAAATTTATCTCAAGTTGAGATGACAACTTTCCTCCACTTTATGATTTGAAGTGGTTGATAGCCACTACCATCTAATCCATCTGGTTCTTCAAATTTTGGATGCTAGACCTTATGTCTTAAAATTGATATCCTGTCTCTTTCTAAAATTATTTTACATCTTGTTGGAATTACAAAGTATTAGTGAAAAAAGATTGAACTATTTCTTCTAATGATATACCTGAGTTAGAAGAAGAGGCTTGTGGTCTAGTTTGAAATTGTTACGCACCTTGTGGCCTATACGAGAAGTAGTTCTACTGCCTATTACCACCATAGCTTAGGTTTGAGTGATCTCTCTAACCAGGGTTATAGGTCTAGAAATATAGATTGTATTGATGGGAAAAATTGCCCCTACATCATTGACATACTTCATGTTTCCATCTTATAGATTTGGAAACTCATTTGTTGGATAGTTTGTATTTACACATATAATGTAAGTTTTTACCAATGTCTACCCTACAACAATTTGTTTAACAAAAGATGTTAGTTCATCTAAATGATGTTTTATGGATGAATTCTTTACATCATTTACCTTACGAACATCATTTTGGATGCTCAATTATTAAGTGTGCACCGCCATATGCTTAATTAATGTTCTAGCCTCACACAGTGTTGCACCACTTACTACATCTACTAAGCTCCTATCCATAGGCAATAATCCTTTACAAAAGTTTTGGATAAGGAGTCATTATATGATATTGTGATGAGGATAACTAGTACATAACCTTTTAAAGTGTTCCCAAAACCTGTAAAGAGATTCTCTATGATGTTGCTTTATCTTGTAAATCTCTTTCCTTATGTTGGCTATCTTTGATGACAAAAATTACTTCTAGAAAAAATAGCTTATTCAATTTGATCTACGTGCTTACACTCCCTACAGGCAAATTAAAAACCAGTCTTTTGTTGTATACTTTAGTGAAAACAAAAAGGATCTTAATATAGTCTACTCTTCCATCAACCTTAAAGATTTCATACTAAGATTGACCATATTGAGCTCCTTGAGATGCTTATGAGCATTCTCACCTGCAAAAATATGAAATTTAGGCACAAGATAGGCTAAGCCAAACTTAAACTCAAAAATAATATGTCCAGAAAAATTTCGAAAAGTAATACACAAGGGTTTTTGAGTCAAGTTTGGTGCAACCAACTTCCTTATATTTCTCAGATTCGCTATGGTTTCTCCCAAATTAGTTCCTTACTCTATTCTTGAATTTGTTCTGATTTCCTAAGTAACCTTTATAAGGGCCTTTATATCTTAAGATCAAATTGTATAGGGTCCTGATGAGGATATCTTGTCACTGCTATACGAAAAACCAATCAATATATAAAAAATAAATCATTTCACTTCCTAGTAATGAGCCCAAAATTCTTTATGCACATCAAACATACCAAAAACTAAAATCTAACTCTACATAACTAAATCTGTAATAGTGATGAGCTAGGATTGTATTAATAGAAATTGCATATTGATTTTTATAATGGATAAACTAGTATTAGGATTGAGGGTTTGGTTAACAAATTAAAGTAAAAGTAAACTATTAAAAACAAATCAAACTAAATAGTATAAAAGTGCTAAGATTAATTAATAAGTTTGAATCCTGTTTCTGTTTTAATCTCGACCTTCACACAATATGCACAATTAATTATCATTTTATTCTCTTACCTTTCTTTGAAACTATTAACCGAATGACCAATAAGCGTTTTTAATCCCAAGTGTACATTAGGTTGTATCTAATCAAAACAAGTTCTTTAATTAGGTATAACCATAAGAAAACCCAGAATAAGCTCTCTAAATTTAGTATGACAATCACATTATCTGCTAGGAAAACAAATAAATCTAAGCAACAACCACATAAGCTTTGATTATTTAACTTATGCTATGTTATCCTTGATAATCTATGACCATTAGTTTACCACAAGTGAATCAGAGTCACAACGATTATGTATTGCAATCTAGATTCTGACAATGGATTCACACATGAATAATTTATCATTTTTACATATATCCAAAAAGATTAATCATAGAATAAGATAATCAATTCCAAAAGAAAATTAAAAACAACATCACTAGATTAATCAATGCTCAAACATGTTCGTCAACCTTAATATTCCTTTTGAACTAGAAAGATGAAGTTTAGCTTCTTATAACTCTCTAAAAGGAAAGGAATTTGCCTCTCTTTTTTGTCTCTAATGTCTTCATACCCTTTTTTCCCTCTTAAATGCCTTTTTATACATAAAATTAGGGTTATGTTATAATACGCAATCAGTTACATGGGGATGTAAGTGACCGTATATGATCAGTTACACAGGCATGTAAGTGACCGTATATGTCAATTGTTAGAAATCTTGATCATACATACTCATAGTAAGCTAAATGGCTACTTACATAACTATGTAGCTCACTTACACGGTTGTGTCAGTCTACACACAACTGTGTAGGATGCAGAGGTAATTGAAACATTATCTTCGAGCTCCTATATGCTTCCAATGACCGACACGGTCCTATGCACGACCGTATAAGTTGCAGTAAGTTCATTTCTTGCATTATTTGCCCAATTTTCACCCTAACTCATCTCCTTTTATTCCACAACGATGAATAAGATTAAACATCAATAGAACAACAACAAGGGTGCTGATTTTTCTCATTTTGGTTCTCGTCCCTCAATGAATTACCCTTATCAAGATCATATATAATATTTTTATAATGAAAAGAAAATGGAGAATCCTAACAGATAAAAAATCCTTGTGATTGAAGTAGATCTATTCTCATAACTTGTTAAAGAAAAACTTTTAGAATTTTAGTCCTAAAACTAAAACTTTTTTGTTAATGCTTTATATTCTTAAATTAAGGGAGTAAGTGAGAATGGAATTACAATCATAACTTAATGATGGAATTTTAACAACTTTTGACATGTCAAATGGTGTAAATTAAAGGCCTCTAATTAACTTCAATGAGCGCTGTAATATTATAGAACTAATCCCTCGTTATGTAATTGTCAAAGAGGCTCTTAAAGATTTCCTCTAGAAAATTTCTAGCAAAACACATACAGAGATTATAGAAATTGTCTCGAAATACTCCCCTAATTCCTATAGGGAAGAGAAAATCATTTAAACAGGACATGCCTTAAGTAAATTTTCAAACATATCACGTAAGTATTACTGTTTGGGCCTTAAAGGTCAAATGGAACAAATTTGTATGGTTTAAACAATCACTCCTAAGGGAATCTTTTATTCTATGGATTATGATTAAAATGAGGCCTACTTGAGTAGATAGGATAAGGGGAAACTATAATGACTCTAAGACCTATGTACTTTGCAAATGTGAAGATGAATCTATTAACCATCTCTTTTATCAGTGTTCTTTCTCCTTAAATATTTGGTGTAAGTTACAACTTCTTTGTAACTTGAAGTTCAACAAATGATTTGGTCAGACTTTATGAATTGGATTAGTCTAAAGAAAATGATAAGCAAAGGTGATTTCCTAATTTTTAAAGTAGCATTTATAAATGCTATATATGCTATATGGAGATAAAGAAATATAAGAATTTTTCAAAGAAAAGAAAACTAAAGTTATAACCTCTTCCAAGATTTGATATGCCAAATTAGGGAACAACTTATTGCTTATAAACTGTACCTTTTCTTTAATACTGATTAGGTAACATCATGGGGTATATCCATGCCTTAAAAAGAAGAAACATTTGGCTCCAGTAGTAAGGTTTATATGTTATCTTTCTGTAATGCTTTGTTTAAGATTCTAGTAACTCCTACAAGATGACTTATCCTATTAAGGTCACTTCAAAATTACAAACTTCAAATTGGATTACGAGTGGACTGGTTCCTTATGCGAAAGTGAATATCAACAAAAAGGAACTTGGTATTTTCTTTTGGCAAATTTATTTTCTTAGCTTCGAGAATTAAATTATATTTCTACCTTGGCTGCTATATCAGGCTTGTATGTATTAGATTGTTGGCTTTTAGTATGTAATATCTTCTTCTTTTATTAATTTATTTAATTTTTCAAAGAAATATACATAATAAAGTATTTATTGGTTTTATTTTGTAGCATTTGGTGTAGAAGAAGTAAATAAAAAAAATAGTGTTAATATATTGAACTTTTCAACATAAAAACTTAATTCATTAAAATGGTTATAAAAAATGAAAAAGAATTTACAAATAAGTTAGATAGGTATTTTTGGCTAACTAAATTTAAATTAAATTGTATTTCTATGTGGATAATGTTGGTTTATGATATATACAAACACACACACACAATAAGTTTATTATACTTTTATGACGTTAGTTTAATAAAATTTATTATTTTTGTGATTATTTATTTAATTGATTAATTCCTAAAATGAAGTTAATAAAACAAATCTAATTTACAAGTAAAGTTATAAAAATCATAATTATGTATAAAGTTAATAAAACAAATCTAATTTACAAGTAAAGTTATAAAAATCATAATTATGTAATTAGTATTATATTCAAATATATATCTAAGTCATTCCTAATTGTTGTCCTTATAAAAAACGACATTTATACGTAAAAATATTAAAACACATTATTCTTTTAATAAAATAGTTTTTGTGTGCATGCGTTCGCGCGTGTGTGGGTGCGCGTGCGCGTGTTCATGGTGGTGATTATATAAGTAATTATCAAACTTGAAAATTTAAATATATCTCATATAAGAACTGCTATATTTTAAATTTATCATAACCAATAAAAACTTAATTTATAGAATTTGGATATACTTATAAACTATACAAAAATAATTGAGTGATTATTATTGGTTTTATCACCTTAAAATTATTAAGGAAAGGATAAATCTCTGAACACCTTCCTTTCAATAATGAAAAGTTTACAAACAAATTCTATTACAAGAGATTATTCTTTTACATTTAGATTAAAAATGAGTTGGATAATACTAAAGACTCAAATTTTAATAGGAAAACACTTACAGGACCAAACCTTTGTTGATTTGTCTTCTTTCTTTCAATTAGTTTGCGTTTTTTACTAAAATGATTAAAAAATATGATAGTCTAGTGGAAAGACTCTACCAATAAAAAAAAATTTATCCATATTTTTTTATGACATGATCTTCAAATTTTAGGAAAAAAAGAAGAAAAGGATACAAAAGTTAATAATAAAAAATTGATTATTCATGAGCATGATTGTAACTTATATTTTCTTTTACATTTGTTATCGTTAAGAAAGTCCTAGATTTTGAGCTTGACACATGGTTGAAGTTAAGGGTGTTGGGATACATTTGGCAAAGCCATTTTGATACTTAAATTAGTAAGAATTATGAATGACAATAAGTCGTACTAGGCGAGCATATCTATGGCCTAAAATGACATAAATTTTTAACAGAACTCATTATAATTAGGTCGAGGAAAAAATGATCTTATTTTTGTATAACTTACCAAAAAAGGATACAATGAGCTCCATAATTATTTAAGACTTATTATGTATGTTTCATTTTCCTTCCAATTTTTACATGCAACTATTATATAGGTAAGAGTTTATCTGGCTTGAAATCATCACAAGTAGAATTTGCTTTCATCGTATTTGATGCCTAACAAGCTTTTTCACAATTTAATCCACTAGGGCATCCTTGATTTGATTAAAATTAATCATAACTCTCTAACTCAATGGGCATGAATGCATATCGAGTGAGAGATTCATATTTGGCTATATTTATACACCTTTGATGTATTTTGCTTGATATTTTGTACATTTATTATATATTTGGTACTCAATTTGCTTTAAGTACATTTACAGGTTATAATTGCCATAGGCTAAAAGGAGAAGAATTCATATGAAAACATCATATAAAATGAAGTTTTCAAGTAAATAAGGGATACACAACCATAGTTATTACCGTGTGCATCTCTTAGGCCATTTGGGTTGTACACAGTCTAGGACATGCCCATGTATCAAGCTATGTATCTCTAAAAAACCTTAAAATTTACTTTAGAAAGACATGAGCAGAGGCAGATTAGGAGAGCAAACATTCAAAGGCAATTTTAGACATGGAGATCACTCAAAAAGGGCAATATTGATCTAGAGAACTGAAAAACATGAAGAAATCATTAAAAGATCCAATAGGTTACAACATCAAACTTTAAACTTGCAAGAACATTCGATAAAAGAGAAAGGAAGATTTAGAATTATGAACTCTTTATTTTCTATTCATTTCTCATTCTATTTATGGTTGATTTTGTGTTTTATTATGAGTAAATAAACGTCTTTAGTGTCTAGGTGTGATGAACCCTAGTTGGTATATCAATATTTTTTATTCCTTTATTTAATACAATTGTTTTGAATGATCTATTGTGATTCAATTATGTGTTTAATATATATTATAATATATTCGAAATTGTAGTTCATAATATGATTTCATAACATAGAGATCGAGAAATCTTATGTATGAATAGATCTACTGTAATTGAAAAGAAGTGATTGCCCACCTAGATATAGGTCGATATAAATCCTCTAGATTAAGTTCAAACCTAATAACAAAATTCACAAATCAGTTAAGCAATCCTAAAATCTTTAACCTAAGTAGTTCGGTTAATAAACCTAAGATTAGTTGTTAGTAGTCTCGAGAGAGTTATTAACATAAGATAGGAATTTCTATGGTCTAATAGTCAATAAAACAATTGTATAATAAAAGGTCAATTATATAAAGGTTATAGGGAGTTTCATTACCTAGACACTAATTTCGATATTGATTGTTTTCTAATTATTTCCACTATCTTTACATCCATTATTATTTCCTAATTTATTTTAATTTGTTTTTTTTGTTTTCTTTATTGAAAACCAAAAGCAATTCTTAGGCTATATAATGCAAGAAAGGTAATTACTAGTAATCGTTCTCTTTGGAGGATCGACATGGATTTGCTTGTGCTAGCTATAGCTACACTATGCACTTACGGTTAATTCAATATTGATGATTAAAGTAAGTCAATCAAGTTTTTGACGTCGTTGCGGGGGGTTGTGATATTAGTAACACTTAGATGATATTATTTTAACCATTATTTTTTATATTTTATTTTATTTTTATTGTATTCTTGGCTTATTTGTTTAATTATCTTTTAAACTTCTTTACATTAACAGTGTGTATGTAGTTTAGTTTAGGGATTATGGCTTAACGTCATCACCACAACTCATAATGGAAGGATGGAGTAGACAATACTCTTATGGGAGCTACAATGAGTCTTTGCAATATGTAACACCACCATATAGGAGAGAGAAGTTTCCTAACATGTTTTCAGAGGCTCAATTAATATCTAATCAATGTTATGACATTTGTGGGAGTAACTATTGCAATCATGAATATCAGACTCCAAACTATATATAGGGGCAACCAAGCATGTACAATCAACCTCAAGGTGCATCATACAAAAGCACTTATAATTTAGAATGGAGCAACTTTTATTGTAACAGCCTAGACCACCCACCCACAGATATTGTCCGCTTTGGGTTGCCCATCAGGTCCAAGCCCTCATGGTTTTGCTTTTCCCACACTTGGAAAAACCCATCTATGAGAAAGAGGTATTTATACTTTTATAAGACATACTTCGTTCTCCTCTCTAACTGATGTGGGATCTCACAATCCACCCCTTTAGGGCCCAACGTCCTCAATGGCATAATGGATCGGGAGCTAGTTTTGATACCATTTATAACAGTCCAAACCACCCACCCACAGATATTGTCTACTTTGGGTTGCCCATTGAGCTAAGGCCCTCACGATTTTGGTCTCCCCGCATCTAAAAAATGCATCTATAGGGAAGAGGTATCCGTATTCGTATCTTCATAAGGCGTACTAAGTTCTCCTCTCCAACCGATGTGGGATCTCACACTTACACTTATGGATGGAATGATTATGTTCTAGTTGAGTATTTATAACCCCCAATGACCTCAAGTTAAGGTGCCAACTTTGGAAGATATGATGGCCAATTTTATTTAAGAATCAATCATGTGGTCTCAGGAAACAAAGGCTTGTATATAAAATATGGTGAATCAGATTCATAAGCTAGTGAAGATTATATCTGTCTAGATGGAACGAAGTTTGTCTATTCCTACTGAAATAGATCTTATAGAATGCAGAATGAAAATCACCATTAATAGTTAAAAGAGCTCCCAAAAGAAAAAAGAGGAAAATAGTATTTAAGATAAGTTAATGGAACATCTTACCGAAATAAAAGCTAATCGACATAAATTTGAGAGTGGAGAAAAGCAAAAGGTTAGCCTATTGAATGAAATGACATTCCAAGAAGAGCTTCCAAAAGAAGAAGATGAAGAAAGAAGAAGAAGCCTCCATTGAAGAAGAGGAAGTAGAGAAGTGGCAAGAGGTAACTGAAGAAGAAGAATTAGAAACCTTTGTCTAAGAAGAAGAAGAAGAAGAAGACTGGACAAAGGTGGTCGAGGAAGAACTAATAGAGGAACCAAATAAGAAAACTACCGATAAGGCATTAGTAGCCACCTTAAATACGAAGGGTTCCCACTTCCTCAAAGACAAACTATCCGAGTCAACTAATGATTCAGTGAGTTTTGTTATTCCCTATGTTTTTAACAGTCTTTCATTAAAAAGGGCATTAATGGAGTCTATTATTGTTATTCATATGATCAATCACGTTTTTATAATTATCTTGCAACAAGTGGTTTACTTAAGGCTACAAAACCCTTATACAGAGAAACGGGTGGAAGCAAGTCACTGGTTATAGACCTAGGATGTAGCGCCCCCTTACCGTAGGGTACGCTTCGAGACGCCCGTGGGTCGTTTCAACGCATATCCCACAGCAAGGCAGCACTACTAACGAAAACATTCACTAAATGCTCGCATGGCATCGATACAATAAAATCCATAATATGACAATTACTGAATTTTTAAAACCACAATAATCTTTGATCTAATAAAATCAATTCAAAATATAGACAAGTCTATCAGTCCCCTACAGTCACAGTACAATATCCCAAAAAGAAAACTGATACACAAGTCTATACTAAGTCATCCCCCAAAATCCCATCAAAATCGTCCCAGCTGACCGACCTGTGTGCCATCGCTCTACTTGCCCTCGCACTCGCACAGCAGGAACGTCTATCACGGGAGCTAGAATCCTACTAACGCTGTCCTGAAAAATATTAGCA
>JANZLD010000235.1:49943795-49954845 GCA_026413575.1 Erythroxylum carthagenense | reverse complement strand
GATTTAAACCTATAGACTATAATCCTCAATTTCATTCAATTTCAGTCTCTAAATTTCCATGGCTCATCACACAATTCTTAAACTCATAAATCTAAATTTTCCATTGCCATTGGCCCATTTTTTCCAGTACTGCAAAGTCAATCAATCCGATATCCAGAAAAATTCCGGTCCGGATAATTCCTCTCAAATTTCTCAGAAATATTCCTATAGGTCACTATACAGTGACAATCACTTCTAGGACACTCCAATTCACTATACCAGCCCAATTTTCACCATAACTTTCAATAAATCACAATCAATCATAATTAAACCTAATTATCTCGAAAATTCCCTAACAATTTCATGATCACAAATAAATGCCGGAAAAATCATGAATGCATGTCACTAAGCATATGCATATGCAAAATGATCTATTCCTCTAAAATTAGAGGACAAAAGTACGCAATCACAATTTTATGCACTAACAATCCTACCCGTACCAAATTACCAAAAAGACCCTCACAAGGTAACGGAATGCTACATAGGATGAGGGTAATATGCAGGGTACGTCAAGTTAAAAAAATTAAACAAGTGCTGCATGTAAGGCAACCCATGAATTAGGATAAGTTCTACTTTGAATTTTATGCTATCTCTGTTTTCATATTTCGTATTTATTTTCTTTATTTTTATTTTTATTTTCTTTTATTATTTTATACCTTTTTCTTTATATTTTGCAAGGATTTAACCTAATATTGGATGGATCAGAATCATAAAATCGTTTTACTCAAGAAAATACCACCTAACCTTTTAACTTATTTTATATGCTTACACTTTGTACATTAAGGACAATGTATAACTTTAAGTGTAGGGAAAGGGTTAAAATTTTTAATTATTTTCTTAAGCTTATTATAATTTTATTTATTAAATTTTATGAACTAATATCTTGATTTAATTGAAACCTGTCCTTCAATACTTTACTTTGTTGTTGAATATTGATTTGAATTAGTATGAAAAAGGATAATAGTTAAAATAAAGTTGCTTTTGTAAGTCATATTGTCAGTATTCATTGAAATAAAAAAGTTGAATGACATTGCATATTATTTACACACATAACCTATCTTTTTTGTGAGTTTTTGAGCCTAAGAGGAAAATCTCAAAAATTTTTAAGCTCTTTTTATTCTTTAATATGTGTTATCATGTATAGTTGAATAATTCTAAAACTTGATTTTGTTATGCATGTTGGGATCATATTTGTTAAATTCAAAGCATTGTACTGATGAAGGCACATAGATTTAACAATTTGTTTAAGCCTATTTTTTTAATAATTACCTTAACCATATTTTATTCTTTAGGAATAACTAAGTTGAGCCTTAGCTTTTTTCATTGATTTTAACTAAATTATTAGCCTTTATCCTATTTTTAGTTGAAGCATTTTTATTGTTTTGAACCCTGAAGATTATTTACATTATTTTTTATTTGAAGCTTAAAAATTTGAAAAGTCCATTATTTCTTTAATTGTGACACTAATGCTCAAAAAATTGTTTTGATTAAAAAAATGAGTATAGAATAATATATAGGACCATTGGTTTTCTAATGAATGGACCTATGTGTATTGTGAACAAGTTTCATGTAATGTTTCTTTTGTAAATTTCCTTTAATTCACCCTTTCTATGATCCCAACCATACTGCACCTTAGCCCCTATTACTTGATTGAGAGTTTGATTCTTTTCACCCTAAATACTTGCGTTCATAGAATGAAATCTTGGTGAGGTTGTAAAGGTATATTATTTTGATTTTAATGTGATTATCAATGTGATTACTAATAATATTAACTTAGGAAGTTAATTTTTGGATAATTTGACTCTAATTGTATGTTAACTTGATTCAACATGACATGAAGATTCGTAGTAAGAATGGACAGCTCAAGATTGATGAAGGATTGATGTTATAAGCTTTATAATTTTGATTATTTTTGCTTGAGAACAAGCAAAAGCTTAAGTGTTAAGATATTTGATAAATGCATATTTGACCATATTTATACACCCATATTCAATGTATTTTGCTTGATAGTTTATACTTTTATTGTATATTTGGTACTTAATTTGCTCCAAGTGCATTTATAGGCTATAATTACCTTCATGGATTAAAAGAAGAAGAATTTGGATGAAAATGCGGCATAAAACAAAGTTTTGAAGCAAATAAAGGATACATGGTCGTTTTTATGGCCATGTACATCTCTCAAGCTACCCTAAATCATAAATTCTGGAGATTTTAACTTATACACGATCTCTAAAAACCCAAAAATTTACTATAAAAAGACGTGAGCAGAGGAAAATCAGGAGTGCAGACATTCAGAGGCAATTCTAGATATGGAGATCATTTAAAAGGGACTATGTTGATCCAGAGAAGTGGAAAAAATGAAAAAATCTTCAAAAGATCTAATAGATTACAACATTAGATCTCAAACTTGCAAGAACATTTGATAGAAGAGAAAGTGATATTAGAATTATGAACTCTTTGTTTTCTATTCATTTTTCTTTTCGTTTATGTTTTATTTCATATTTTATTATGAGTAACTAAACATCTTTAGTGTCTAGGTGTGATGAACCCTATTTGGTATAACAATATGTTTTGATTCTTTTATTTAATGCAATTATTTTGATTGATCTATTATGATTCAATTATGTGTTTAATATATGATCTAATAGATCTAGAATATAAGTTTATAATCTAATTTTATAACATAGAGATTGAGAAATCATGTATATGAATAGATCTATCATAATTGAAAGGAGTTGACTGCAAACTTAGAGATATGTTGACATAAATCTTCTAGATTAAGGTTAAACCTAATAGCAAAATTCACAAATCGGTAAAGTAATCCTAGAAATTTTTAAGTTGAGTAACTCGATTAATAAACCTAGGATTAGTTGTTAGTATTCTCAAGAGACTTATTAATATAAGATAGGAATTTTTGACAATCCAATAGTCAATAAAATAATTGCATAATAAAAGGTTAAATTTTTTAGGGTTTTAGGGGGATTCATTACTTAGACACTAATTTTTGATATTGATTGTTTTCTAAGTAATTTCCACTATCTTAGTATTCACTATTTTTTCCTACTTTATTTTAATTGTTTAAGTTTTTTTATTTATTATAAACCAAAATCAATCCTTAGGTTAGATAATAGGAGAAAGGTAATTACTAGTAATCACTGTCTTTGTCGGATTGACCTGTATTTGTTTATGCTAGCTACAACTATTGCGTACACTTACGGTTAATTCAATATTGATGATTCAAATAATTCAATCATTGAGCTAATATTTTCACTTCATAATCTTAAACATATATTCATAAAAGGTGTTAAAGAATATTCTAGACTTTATTCATCTAGTTATACTCTAGGAATTTATAGTTTAGGTTTTTAGCAAGCAGGTGAAGAGTCTCTTAATATCAATTATTGTCGAGGATTCATCTTGAATTTTCTTATGCTCTATATGCATGCTAAGCCAAAAAAGAAGTTGCTTTAGCCTTTTGATCATAGTTTCTTTGCCTGCCATACATGAAACCTAACTTATTTTAAACAGTTTTGACATTTGTTTTTTACTTTAAAAGTAAGGTCACTACATTTTAATGATGTTAACTTTAGACCTATCCTTTACCTCATTAAAGGTAAGATTTATTTTAAACATCCTTAAGTTCTTTTTATGGATAATATCAAGATAATATTTGTAAGGAAAGAACTAACTCGTCTAACTTATCCTTTAGTAAGGTTGGGCATATAGGTAATAGGATTAGTGAACTTATAAAAATTGCTTTTGTTAGCACATAAGTCATCTACCCTGCTACCACTAAACTAGGCCTTCCCTTAAATTCACAATCCCTAATTTTGTAAGGTATTGAGTTTAAGGGATTCTTCTTGTAATTCTCCTTCCAAAGACTATAATACTAAGATTGAAATCAATATCAAACTAAATAATCTTAAAAGAAATGAGTTTAACTATATGCTAGAAAGTTACAACATCTTTAAGTATATTAACATAAGATATCATGAGGTAGATAATAAAATTTCCTATCTTAAAGATTAGTGAGTTTGGCTTAAACAAAAATGCTTTCAAGTGTGGGATAAGGCTAACTTTCCATTAGGAGGTATCACACATCATTGACTTCATAAGCTTGTGTCTAGGAAAACTCCATCCATTCACTTAGTTCCACATCTTAAGCTTCCTCTGGCTTACCATATTTGTCCTAAAATCTTTAAATTTATACATTAATATAGGCTTAATACCCCTATATTTGGATGGTATAACATTAGTGCTAAAAATGGATGCCATCTTTTGATCATTCCTAAAGGCCTTTATCATTAGAATGGAAAATTTATGTTTTTCTTGAACTTTATAGAGGGTATGGGATTTTAAGATCATTTAGTTAAGCCTTGACTACATGTTAAACTAATGAGATAAGGATAACCTAGTCCTAAAATTTTTTATCTGATACACTATTCAATCTTCAATATCCTATCCCTTCTTAAGATATCCTTGTTAGTGATGAAACCTGATTCCAGTAATTTTTTCACATAAATTGCCACCCTATGTGTTTCTTCCTTCATTTTATTTTATGTTTTCTTAACATTAATGTATGAATATCACCCCCATATTTAGATGATACAACATTAGTGCTAAAGCGGATGTCATCTTTTAATTATTTCTAAAAGCCTATATGATTAGAAGGAAACATTTGTTTTCCTCTCAAACCTTATACAGGTGTGGGATTTTAGGATCTTTAGTTAATTCTTGATTACATGTTCAACTATTGAGATAAGGATAACCTAAGCCTACAACTTTTATTTGAGACATTGTGCAGCCTTTAATGTCCTCTCCCTTCTTGATAGATGCGTGTTAATAACCTAACCTAATTTAAGTAGGTTTGTTATATAAATTCTCACCTATGTGTTTCTTCATTTTATGTCATGTTTTCTTTACATTAATTGTTTATATGATAACCCTATTTTATATAGCCATGAACATGAATTAAATGATCGCTTATACTAAGGTCAATAAAGAGAAAGGCCTAGTTAGCTTTTCCTCTAGGATAAGAAGAAAAAATTAACTCAAAATAAAGAAGTCATTACGATAGAGCCAATGTTAGATACCTCTTCTCTCATCATCTACATCTATGATGTAACCTTCTCGAGCCATCCCTGTCATCTCTAATTAAAAAATGTTATTCCTAAGCATGTGGAGGAAGATGGAAGGTCCTTCCCAAATTGGAGCCTAAAGAAGACCAATACTATGTTTTAGAAATTGGGTGTCAGTTTAAAGATGATCCACATGTTAATCACCAACGTGAATTATTAATCCTTAAGAAAGAATGATTTAGACTTTCTTTGGAAATATTCTAAGAGTCACTGCTAGGATGAGCTTTTATTAATGTAATTAGAAATGTTTATACTTGATATGTAATATTATTTTTAAATGAATAACAGTTAAAACACATTAAGCAGATTCCTTAGTCATTAGTTATCATTGTAAGATGTGCAAGGAGCTTCATAAGGATATAATGAAGTCGAGATTACATTCTTTCATTATTTATAGTACTTCAAGGTTTTTAAGGAGCAAAAAATGTTTAAAAACGAGCTTTATGAGCAATTTGTCAAACATTTGGTCTTCTTATCTTAATAAATGCTTGTTGTACTTTTCTTTAATGTTACCATGTTGCTTTTTTTTCCTTGTCATCTATAATTGTGTGCCTATAAAATTGGACTTTGACAAAGGTTAATTTAATTTTTTTTATTAACTTAAATATGTTAGTCTCAAAATTTGTCAAGTATTAAGAGGTCTGTCAACCATTAAAACGTGCCTTAACTTTCTCCCACGTAATTTAGTTTGAGCTTATAAGCCTATCATAGAGGCTTTGCATTATAAATTTTATAAAATCTAAAAATTAATTTGGATACTTTGACCTACAATATATCTCTTTTAACTATGGAGCTATTTATCTTGGAATTAGCGTTTTTAGCCTATAGGCTTTTTATTTGAAATTAGGGATTAAGAAAACTTTAACTATACCTTTTGCCTTTGGTTTTGTTCTTTTGTTTTGTTTAAAACAAAGACTTAGAAGGAGAATTTACTTAGATTTAAGGCTTTTGTCTTACAATTTTTTTTATTTATAAAAATAAGGAGTTGAGTAAACTTTACTTAGACTTACAACCATTGGCATATATTTTTTTAATCAAAGAGCTAAAGGAAATTTCACCTAGAATTGTAGCTTTTATCTTACATGGATTTTAACATCTCCTTTGAAAATGAAAGATATTAGGCTTCATTATCCTTATTGGTAAAAAATCAATATAATTAACATCAAATATTATCCTAATAAAAGTATTTCTTTAATTGTGCTGTATTTTATACTTAGAGGATCTCCTGAACCATTTAATATCTTGAGATTGCAACTTCCCATTCTAACCACTAACTTGATCTTATAGGGCCTAATCAGTTTAGAGCTAATTTTCTTGTGCTTAACTTATGTTTGAAAATGTAAAATTCCTAAGTATAAGGTCTCCCTCCTAAAAGTTTTATTGTTTGGCTCTTTTACCATTAATGAGCTTGTTAGACTGCTAGTATGCCTCATATTTTTATACTAACAATCTCCTTGCATTCTTTTACTAATTTTGATTCCATTCTTGTTAGCTCATTATTTTTATTTTCAATATAGGCTTTTACTATTAAGCTAGGAAAAACTAATTCTATAGGAATCAAGACTTCTGCTATATAAGTAAGATTGAAAATTGTTTCCCTTGTGGATGTTCTTAAACTCAGTCAATATGCTTATTGGATGTTGTAAAACACTTCTGATTGTATGCTTTTTTCCTCTTTATCTTTGAACTTTAAATCATATAAAAACACTCTATTAGTTACCTTTGTGAGACCTTTTTTTAGTGTGTTTACTAATTCAAAATGATGTTTAATATTCATATCTCTATAAAAGTTTCCTAACCTTCAATTAAATTATGTTTCAATATTATTTAAAATAACCATTAGCATACCATACCTGCTTACAGATTTTATCCTAGAAAATTATCCATCTTTTTTACTATCATATGGCCAACAAATTTATATCCACCTGCTTGGTGAAATAATCTACTCCTATTAATAGGAAATCTAGGTTATTGATAGCAAGGGGAAGGCAAATAGGCTTAGGATATCTATTCTCCATTGTGAAGAAGGACTTGCATTAGATATCACAATCTAGTATACCATTGATCAATAATGGAAATTGGAATGCCTTTAAAGCATGTCACATTTTTTAGCAAAATTATATTTGTCCTATTAAATTGTAAGTCATAAATACCCCTATGTAAAGATCCTTTAAGCAAGTGTTAATCCCCCTAATGCACTTTGTGTGCATCTTCATGAATTTGAATAATGAAATATTGTATTTTTGAGTTTGGGACACACCTTAAGTATAGAAAGGTGTAAGATCTTCTAAATAATTTCCTTAATACTATTAAATACCTTAATGCTTATAAAAACACTTTATTTTCTACTCAAATCTTTGGATTATTTACTTTTAATAGATATATTCTAACTAGGCAGGTTTAATCTTATCAATCTTCACTTGTTGTGTCCACCTAATTTAATTAGACATATGCTAGATCCACTTGATCTTTATGAAACACTCCTTAAAGTATTGCACTATTGTTAACTATGATTTTATATATGTGCCCTGCCTTGTAATTTATTATTAGGGTATTAAATAATTGTTTTCTTATATGTTTTCCATCAATTACCTGAATTTTTTTTTGTACTTGGCTAGATTTTCTTCCTTTAATTCATTTATGTCACCATGAGTTGTGAATATGATTTTATTATTATGGACAAACTTGAAGTTTATAGGCTAGCTTTACCTTAAAGAGCATTTCCTCATATTATGCCTTATTATTTAATATTTGAATTTATTTTGGACTATTATTTTATTAATAGACCCATTTGTCCTTTATGATATACTCTTTCTTCACTACCCTTATCTATTAGAGATTCATCTATATATACTATCCATATCAAACTTCTTTTGCTATCATGTTCTTCCTACTCTTCAGTGGATGTACCATTTTAAATATAAAATTTTCAATGACTTAAGATTTCAATAGTTTTCTTAGTATGTATCCAATGTTGAAATCCCATAGTTTAATTACCTATTTAACTACCCTTTCTTAACATTATGGTCCGTGGAGTAGCTGTCTTAATAGAGGCCTGTTAACATATTAGTACAGTGGCCTTAAAAACAAATCCTTATTTCTAAGAAGTGAGGAGTGCTTAAGCTATCCTTTTCTTATTTTAAATACAAAACTCTAGATCTTGTAATATCTTCCTTGTATAATATATAAGCTTTTGGTTATTATCTTCCTCCTTAACTAAAACAATTTATATTTGTTGACTTAACCTATTGATTAGTATACAGGATCGTTTGAAAAGATTTATTAAAACTGGAGTAATCTAAACTATTAATCCTATAGGAACTATAGTAATATGTTAATATTAGCCAAATAAAAAAAATCATATAAATTAATGTTTAGAAAAGGTAAATTAAACTACTAAATAATAACATTAACTACTAAATAATAACGTTAACTAATAAGGAGAAAATAAGATAATAAATGATAGGTTTTGGGGTTCAGTTATAAAGAGATTCGACTGTCAATCAAGATTGATCATCATGTTTGAAATAAAAGAATAACATAATGCATCTATGACCTTTTTTTAAGCATACATGTATATCTAATTAGGTGACTACCACCTCTAAATGAACGATTCAATATAATCAAACTTATTAAGTTTATTTACTCTTTTTGTTCTCATAATAGTCTATGATACTTTTTTTAAATGTATCTAAGGTGTTTATTCCCCTAGTTTATAGATTACGATTCTCATTTTATTCCTCCCTAAATAATATTTTAACTATTGAACATAATGAAAAAAACTAAAACAAACCATTCTCCAAACTAAAAAGAAAAAAAGAATAAAGAAAGAACTAAAACAATTGTCACCATTCTCTTCCAATCTTGATCCAAACCCCTCCTTGATGTGAAACCTTAAAACTGATAACTTGATGATAAAAATGTTATCACCAACCTCCAAAGTCTTCTCCAACAAATCCTAATAAGAGTATTTATAAGCTAGGATAATAGTAAAAAGTTCTAAGGTGATTAAACTTGTAATTCTATGTATCTTTGTAGTCAAAATCATGTTTAACACCTATTACACTTTTAGATCACTATCAATTTTATTCTAGAACTTTATAAGTGCAAATATGATAAATCATATTGTTTTTTTGGATAAATAATACAACCAGCATGTGTCAAATACGGGCTTGAGTTGGTCCCATGTTTAACCATTACTCCCAACTTTTCCCTAACTTTTCAACACCTTTAAGCTATAATCAATCTCTAACATCTTCTACAAATTTTTGACCTTTGAATTAGATTTTAAATGACTCTAATATCACTTCAATTTTAAACAATAAAGAAAGTTGTTATCAATGAGTTTTCCGTAAAATCACCACCTTTAAGATAATGAATCGCACATAAGAAAACATTGTAAAAATCCATATAAATTTTATAAAAATGTTAATCGATAACTGACTTAGCCCCTACAAACTTTCCCATACTTAACTCTTTTCTTGTCCTTAACCAATTGACAACATGAATCCCTAACCAGCTAAACACTCCTAAATAAAATAAGAATTAATTCCATTTTTGCAGGTATATGATGGCATTTATTATATATCATAAGGATTTAAACCCCTAGGCATCCGTAATGGAGTAGTTATAGTCTCTTAAGCATTTACTAAAATGATGCTCACAAATATCTATCTAAATACAATCCTAAACTTTATAGTTAATAACATAAAATATACACATATTCAAGTCTCATTTGAATTACTAGACTTAAACACATAATAATTCCTAAATAAATTACTATACAAGCAAGAAAATGCAAAAAAATATTTTACATTCTTCATGAAGTTCAAATACCTTAATTTGACAATTTCCTCGCTAGGTATAACTCACACAAGTTTTTAAAGTTTGAGTGAGGAATACTGATTATCTTCTTATGAAATTGAACTTACCATAAGCTTGAAAATTATATACGCCCCTACCTAAATAGATATATATGAGAAAAAAATCAAAAGAACTTTAAATAAGGTTGTCACAGTGCCAAAGCGATAAGTAGGATTAAAAAAATGAAAGGGAATAGGAAGAACAACATGTACATACTAAAACAAGTAAATCAAGAAATTGATCATAAGTCTCCACTATGTCACCATCTCCCTTACACTTATTTGTTTGCTCACTATACCTAATAACCACATCAAATTAAAAGTAGAAGCTCTAATAGTCATTGACAAGCAATTACTTGCTTTTCTTTTAAGTTCAATTTTCTTTAAAAAAGGGTTACAAAGAGAAAGACCAAAATTTTATAATAAGCTCAAGAGGGCTCACCAATAGTTCAGTATACAAAAGGTGGGAAATTTGAATCAAACAAAAATCTTAAGTGCATTTATCATTTGATTACTTGTTCACATATTACATGTAATTTAAAAAAGATGAAATTCAAATTCTATAAATTCAAGGTGAAAGAATGAATCCATATTGAAAAAAAAATTATATATGAAGGTACAATTTCTCATAGGATTAATCAAGTCAAATCAAAATAATTTAAGTTAAAAATTTTGATTTTCTAGCATTCACAAAGTCATAATTGCATTATAATACACTTAATCATATTATACATTTAACTTTTAACAATAAATCTTAACTAAGAATCATACATAAACATTTGCAATCAACCTAAAGTAACTAATGAGATCCTAATAAACACAACACAAAATGTTGGACCCGGGCCCCGTAACCCAAATCCCGAGGCGGCTTCTCGGGCTGCACCCCAACGGGAGGCCCAAACCGTCGGACCCGATCCCAACATTCGCACAACAATCGATTCGCACATGCAAAATATATAACAAAACATACGCATAATCATTCAAAAATAAACACCCCAAAAATCCGGGGAC
>JANZLD010000235.1:49889375-49899905 GCA_026413575.1 Erythroxylum carthagenense | reverse complement strand
AATGGCATTCAATAACTAACATATGCCAAAACTACAAAAAGCTGAAGGTCCTATTAGTTTGTTTGATCTAATTCCAACTTCCAAATTCTGATCCATATGCTTATAATGACACTACCTATGGTTAGTGTCCTGAGTTTTTCCAAAGAGTTCTTTGCATAAACACTTCTGCAATATGTATCAGAACCTCAACTTATAATGCTTATCAACTAAATTAACCTCAAAACCTAAAGTTAAGGCTGATTCCACTGATCCTGCTTCATTCATTATCATGACTACAAAATTCAAACTGTTACAACTTACAGCTTTTCACATACTCCAACTAAAAAGGGTAATGTATGGCCTCTGTCTATTAAGAGGAGTTAACTTACTTTAAGTTGATACAATAACTGTGACGTCATAAAAAGCCTTCAAACATTGTACATATCAGCTCAATTAAAGTGAATGCCTTTGATGCAGAGTTTATGTAAGACAGAAGATAATCACTTTACCTTCTCTGTGAACAAAACTTCAGATGTAATAGTTAATTGGTCCATACAAACTTGGTTAGTAGTCATAAGAAAGCCGCTTCCTCCTAAAATTTTGAAGCTAGATCAGTGTTAAGAATTTCCAAGGTTGTCAGTTGAAAAAGGACTTCAAGGCAACATGAATGAAAAGCACAACCAATCTCGAGGTACAATACATACAAGATGTGATTTTAAGCTGCTGCTTCATTATTTGTAAAGCAGTCCACGGTATCCATACAATACACACAGTTTGGTATCAGGAAACTCAATTTTTCAAGCAGGGAAGAAGACAAAATACCATAAGTAAAAGTAGTATTCTAGTCATGAAGCTCCCACTGCTTCGCTCCGTGCAATGCCACTTGTTGTTCTTGTCTTCCTGCTCCACCTTTCTCTGTCAACTGATTTGGAGGACTCAACAATACTTCTATTGGGCGCTTGATCAGGGTTCTTCCTCTTCTTTCTGGAGAAAATTGGGTCAATTTCATTGTTGGGTTTCTTCGTACTGAAAAAAGAAATTCAACAGTACTGAAGTTCTCGACTTTCCAAGATGAAAAAAGAAAATAAACCTGCTTCCAAAGTTCTCCCAAGCAGCGCCTAAGCTTTTCAAGTCCTCTCAAGCAGCAATGAAAGACAAAGATAGATTAGGGATTTAGTAAGGATTCAGCAGTGATAGGGAAAAAAAATAAAATCAACAGATTAAGAAATGACAAAAAAGCAAGATAAAGCAAGCATCTAAAAGCGTGAACAACGCAGACGAGCAGACACTGAACAACAAATAATATTTCAACAAACCTGTAAGTATCGTAGGTATCGTCAGAGTTGTGAGTGATTAGAGAAGAAGAGAGTCATGAGTGTGTGAGTACAGAAGAAAGCCAAAAGAAGAAAGAGACGTCTGAAATTTTTGATATAAACATAAGTGACGCGATTTTGTCTACATGAAGAAGTTGAAATTTGGGGCTTTTCTAAAAAGCTCCAATTTTTAACTTCTAAAAAAGTTGTATTTTAGCTTTTTAAAAAACTATTTCTACTTTAAAAGTACTTTCGAAACTTTCAGCCAAACACTCATTTTTTCCTTAAAATAGCTTTTGCAGTAGAAAAAAGTACTTTTAGAGCTTCCAAAAGCTGAAACAAACAGGCTCTTATGCGTGAATAGTTTGTCAGTTTAGTTTTAGTTTAATAGAAAAAAAAAAGAGAAGTTTTGAGGCGTTAACGGTGGAGGAAGATAAATGTAACATCATAAGCTCTCTTGTCTTCCTCCACATTTTTACCTAACACCTCAACCAGATGACTCCTTTTAAGCTCCATGTAATTTGTGTATGATAGGCAATTCTGACACCTTAACCAAACCACCCGACATGAGGCTCATTTTGTCACCAATAGGCAACTCTAAGAATTCAACTAGTTCACCCACTTACTCTATTTAGTCACTAATAGGTATTTAAATCATGTGTAGTTGTTTTGATATGAATACTTGCACCTATTAACATTTGTTGGTATCTATATATTGTATTATCCATTAGAATCGTATATATAATGGAGAGGTATTTTCTGATTAATATAGTGGAGGTATTTTCTGATTAATATAGTGGTACTTATGGAATAATCCAATGATTATATTATGGATTATTGTTTAACAATTAATATAAAGATTATTTTCTGATTTTTCAATATTTTTTAATTCTATACAGCTTGAGTTTCCATAAAGATGTATTTGTTGACAAGTAAAATGAATTATGAAAAACATATAACATTGTTATCCAGCCTTATTAATACATTTTTAATTAAATATTGTAACTAAATTTTAAAACCTGAAGTCTAATGTTTAAATTCCATATCTTCATATTGTAAAAACTTCAAGCCTAGGTAGAAAATAGTAACACCACGACACAATAAAATTCATACCAAGATAGTGTAGAAAAATATCATCACTTTACTACTTACACATTAGTGATACGCTAACTTTAATACGTAAATATCATATCAAAAATTAGTATAAGCAATACCATACATCATTACATACCATATCATACTTATGTACAAAAAATATCATTATTCAGTAAAAATAAATAACAACTCTTTTATAAGAGATTATCATGATTAAGTATAAAAAAATCATACCTCATACAAGCTATATCATGATTCAATACATGTAATACTAGTCTTACGTATAAAAAAGTACCATCAGTCATTAAAATAAGTACACCCACATGGTAAAATGGGAATATCATAAATAAGAACAAAAAGGATTATGGTACAATATAAACTATATCATCAATACATTCAATACTACACCTACGTACAAAGAATATCATCTTTCATTAAATAAGTAACTCTTATATTTTACAATGGAAATACCATGACTAACTATACAGAATGCTATATCTCAATACAAACTATACTAGAACTTAATATATTCAACACCACTGCTATACAAAAATTATTATAACATATGAAAAATAAGTAACACCTTCCCCTAAATATGAGAATAATATGACTGAGTCAAATAATACCAAGCATCAGTGTACAATATACTATAACACCATATATCTCATTCCAAATGTATTTATAATCACTACCACAATTCATTATGGATGAGTAATACATTCACTTATCTAAATGCAAACTACGAAGGACATAGATTGGATTATGCTTCTGTAATAAACTATGTCCATTAAAGTTTTTGTTAGATGTAATTAGATAAACACATGTATGGTCAATAATGTTCATATTATAATTTTTTAAGGAATAATATAAAGGATACAGTCTGACATATATTTATGTACAAACTTGTGTCAATTATAGGTAGTCTTGGACATGGTTAACTTCACACTCCTATAGTCAATAGTGTTCATGCTAGAAATGCTAAAGGGACATCACAAAGGACACAAATTGGTACACACCCATATACCAGTCTTCTAATTTAATTCACTTTGTTCTAGCTAATAAAGTAATTTTCTATGTAGAAAGCTTCCTTGAGAAGATTCAAATAACTTCTCTTACTTGTAAGGTATATCATCTTCTTCTTTCATTTCTCAATACCAAATAGAACCAAAAGTAAATAACCTAAGTCTCTATTAATTCTTCCATCCTACGATATTTAATAAACTCGCACAGTAAGGTAGTTGGTGTTCCGATATACCCACTGAACAACTAAGAAGTAAGAAGACAATATCACTCCCATTTTCCTCTCTATCTTTATATAGTTTATATGTGTATATTTTATATCTCTAATAGATATATTTAGACATTCATTTAGAATGGTTTCCGGGGTGTTGATTTTATTTAAAATAAATAAGTTGGTGAGGTATATAGTAAGGGACAATATTATATTATTAGTTTATTTTTATGGTATTGGTTGAGTCTATAGCTTATAGCTTAGCTAGGTGATGATTTATTAGTAGATATGTTTTAAATTTTATGGATTTTATGTTTAGTTTGGTTGTGGTTGAAATTTATATTTTTATTGCCAAATTCCATAAAAGAAGGATAAAATCATAATTAGTTCATCATCTCCTTCTTAAGAAGGAAAGAAGAAGGTTATAAAGGCGAAAAGAAAGGTAATTAGCAATTATTATATTAAAATTAATATGACGATTATATAAGGTTATTTTAGTTGGAAACTTTAAAATGTAGGTCGAGAATGAAGTTGTCACCTCTAAGACAAGTCGATGAAATAGGGGTGTAGAGAAAAAGTTATGATATTTGCACCAAACTAAACTAACTTTATATAGTTTGGTGATTGACTATTACTGTTATATGATTATGGGTACTTTCTATGAATATTTATAAAGTTGTTAAATACATTGCTATCTAGGTAAAGTCTTCAAATTGAAGCAAAGCCTTACCCTAAAGCATCTGAAGTATATCATCATTATGAGATACAGTGAACTTTGAAATATAAAGAGGTTTAAGATTAGGAGGGATATATGCTATGATAAGGCTATATTTTCATATTTATTGGGGGCTAAATTAGGTATAATTTAACATCTTTTTAACAGGTTTTATATGAAACATATGATGTTTTCTTATGTTTAGTTTATTTTCTTGTAAGTGATGATTTTGAGGAGAAATCCCATAGTTGATGTGATATTCTTCATAGTTGTTAAATTAAGGAGATATTAATGTTAATAGGAAGCTAACAAAATGTACAACTTTATAGAAGGCATCAAAGATCCTTTCTAGCTAGCAGATGTCAAAATTTTAAGAAGATTAGAGAAGTAGGCAATACAATAATAACACATGTCCATGTTGGGCAACACTTAGATGTGTTTAAGAAGTAGTGAGTAATATGAAGAAACATGGTATGTACACAAGATCATGTTTGACCTATGTTATATAAGACACTTGTATATCTCACAGTGTTGAGCTCTCTATGAATCATTGTTAAACATTACAGAACATAGGCTTATCACAATACCGTATTTGGATCATATTAGGGAAAAATTTTAGAGTACGAGCTCTAGAAGCTAATTAACGCCAATATGGAAGATGGTTTGACCTGTAACATATAATTTAAAGACACACAAAAACATAACTTTACCAAACTTGTGACTTTGTTTTGTAACTGTAGCCTATAAATAATCTTATTAAGGTTCTTTTATCTTAAGAGGCTAGTGACGACCTCCTTTGTCCTTAAGTTGATACTTCTAGGGTTTCTTCATATAAAAGATAGATTTAGATTAAGATCATAGGAGAATTATGAAAACTATTCTAACTCTTTCTTCTTTTCTTTATTTTATATTAAGATTAGTTTGATTTACTTTTGTTTTATGATGTTTAGTAGCCAAATCCTTATTATTAATGCGCAAGTATCTATTGGTTTGTTTAATTTATTATATTTGATCTTAATTGTTAGATTTATTCCTAATTAACATCGATGCACTAAGAGAATAAACACCTTAGATTTAGAGAAAGGGATATCCTAGACTATTATGATAACTGAAGAGATTAATCATATTTAATAAATTTGATTAAGATTAGTTAAGCATGCGAGAGGTTATAATTCCTTAATTAAATATAACTTTTTGTCTCGAGAGGGAATAGATGCATGAGGCTAATTATTATTTCAACTATGATCATTAATCATCATATGATAATTGGAAATCCAAATTAATTGTTATCTTAAATCCTTTTTAGTATTTAATTGCTTTGGTTTAGTTCCATTATTTAATTATTTTTTATAAACTCTTATATTATTTAATTTAATTGCATTGTTGGCTAGGATTAAAAAGTATAATAATGTAGTCATCTTGGGATTGATACTTTATAATACTTTAAAATTATTATTAGTTATAAGTGATTTTCTATACTTGCAAATAGATTCAATTAAGTTTTTGGAATCATTTTTATGGATTATTTGCTTACTATATTATTAATTCTAGTTTTTGTTTTTGTTTTATTTTTATTTTTTCATTTGTTTATAGGTAATCGATGTAAGATAGGAGATCTAAGAGTGATAACTTAGACATGTTTTTTTTTTAGACCCTAAAATTGAGCGAACATGTAGATATAATAGAGTGAGAAAGAAAGAACAAATGGATCCCAATCAAGATAACATCATTGTTACTATAAAGTAATAACACCTCAAACATGTATAAGGAACATTCAGATGCCAATAATTAATGCAAGTTTCTCATACATTAGACTGAATCAAAGGTTGTAAAATTATAAGTTAAAACAAGTCCATCTCCACTTGCTACTGACGTTTTGTGGATCACCTAGGAAGACAATCCCATTCATCAAAAAATTTATTTGATGATCTAAACAATTCCATCTAATAGTCTTGCAACAGATGAGTTGCTTCCCTTACAATATGAGAGATGTAGCAAAGATGTAGTTGATCTTGATCGAGGTGGATTCTTTTGAGTAGTGGAACCAAGTATACAATGCCTTCATATTACAATTCTTCCCTCCATATAAGACCACTGAGATGAGGATGTAGATTCAAAGCTTTGCATAAATGGTGTGTTTGTTTTATAATGCAAGGGTACAATGTAACTGTAGCTAGTATTAGTGATTATATTCCAATCCCACTAGAAATAGTTATTAGTCACCAATTACTCATAAACCTAATTATCTAGACTATCAAATATGATTTATTAAAAAGGAAAACAAATAAAAAGTTGTAGAACACCAAATAATAAAAATGATCAAATAGATAACAATCTATAAATAAGATAGATCCAGGTATCCTCTAGAACTTCAATATATTTTGACATCACTCTAATTTAATGAATGAATTTAGCCTAAGCATTTCACTTAGCATAAACATTTTCTTACTAATGAATTTTTATTTATTTGTTTAATTGTCTTCTTTATTGTTTGTGTATTTATTTACTTATTTTATCTTTTATTTTTATTCTTTACCTTGTTCTGCATTTATTATATTATTTATTTTTATATTATATATTTTACATATTTATTTTTAATTATTTAATTGCTTTTTATTATTATTTTTACATCTATTTTATTTTTAATTTTACTATTAGTTTATTATTAATATGTATCTTTTATTATTTTTATTATTCTTTGTATTTTTCATATGTTTTTATTAGAAACAAAATCTCTACCAATTAGGAGTAATGTTGTGTACTTCTGGACCTTCGTAGACTTTGCATATCAGCGAGACTTTTACTAGGATGTTATTATTGTTGTTGTTTCTAATTTAATACACAACTCTAATTCATCGTAAAAATTCATAAGTTTTAATTATGCTCTCTCTCGATTAACCTAACCATATTCTTAGATTGAATTAATTGAGATCTTTTCTAATCAAGATAATCTAAGAATGCATTAATCCAATTTAAGAATTGTTATGATACTATAATTTAGGAAGATTATGCAGTTCTTTCTCGAGTAACCCATTTAACCCTCATCATTCATATTGTGATCTAACCATACACATCATCTCTCGACCTCAATGTATGAATCGAATTGCTAACCTTCAACTTTTGTTAATGTAATTTAAACTAAAATAAGAATATGAATAAATCTCAAGAAAACTAGGTATTTCATTAAATTAAAATATGAATTTAAAACATTACATCCTAGGATCCATTCCACCTACATCTATATCCTAGTTAATCTATAAATAAACAAGAAAGAACAATATAAAATAATAAAAACAAAAGATTAAAAAATCATCATCGTGATATTTTTAATCTTCAATTCATGATTAATTTTATTGAAATCTTGGTCACTCTTCTAATATTGTCTCTCCACTTAATATTTAATTCTTTTCATTGGATTCGAATTAACTCTTTTAACTTCAAAACTAGTTTGTGCCAAAAGCCCCTTCCGATTCCCATTGCCTTGTATTTTAGTAAATTGAACCACAATATTTTATGCTAAATATGGCCCTAGCACATGGTCATGTATATATCATGTTTTTTTATCTTACACGCTAGAAAATTTTACATAACTTATCACTGCCAATATGAGAATAAGAATAGGATAGTTTGTGCCCCATATTGGTGAACATAGGTTAAACATGGAGTATATTGTGTAAGGAGAAACATAATGTCCCTTACTAGAAAACAACCTCAATATAGGATCTTGTAAGTGTCATGTTATTTGGATAAGATATCACTGGGAGAAATAGGATGGGACGTGGTGTTTTTATGTTCCTACTATGATTTTGAGTCCTTCACTTCTTCCAAAAGTTTCTCCTAATCGATTCAATTCTTCTTTATTCCCTTAAAGAGGTTGAAATAAGACCTAACGCAAAATATAATTCCTTTTAAGTAACAAATCCTTAAAAATATCCAAAACACAAGCATAATGTTACCAAAATTCATGCTAAAAATAAAGTCTCTCTAACATGTATCAGACTCCCCTAAACTTAAGCATTTGCTTCTCTCTAGGTAAATCAGTTTCATCATCCTAAATCAAATAAAAAGCAATTCTAAAAAAGCATTAAACATATCAAGGAAACCAATCATGATTATCTACCATATTTAATTTTAAAGTCAACAAAACGCTAGGCAACTCATTACTTATACCAGTTTATAAGTTGGTTCAATTCATTTCATAGTTTTCAAACTTTAACCCTATTCACAAAATTTAGCTCTCTATGTAAAATAAATATATATGAGAAAAAATGCTTTAACTTTTAAATATATTCATATCCTTTATTAATATAAAACAAATCATTAACTTTAATTTTCACAAGAGTATTTAGGAGCTTATTTGTGAAGTCACCTAGCCTTTTAAAGATAGAGTAAATTTCTTGTCATAAATACTCTCGGTTACTCAATTAAGTCACTATCTTAAAGGGCTACTAGCACCACTCTTTTTCTTTAACCTTTGTATTGGTATGAACCCAATGGAGTGATTATTTAATGCTTAATTATTCACAAATTCCTTTTTTTAGAATAACAAAAATACACAAAAGAAATCACATTTACTCCGTGCATCAACAATTTATACAAAAAGTATTATGATGCTAATTAAGGGACCATTCTCCCAATTCTTGAAGCAAATTGGATTTTCTTATTCATTAATACTCAAAGCTAGTTACCCAAACATTTAAAATTGCAAAAATAATCAAATTCTTAGTGAATTTTCTATATTGATGTGCTTTCAAAGTAAACAAATTTCCAGCAACTAATTTCAGCTGAGAAATTCATACGGTTTTATCGCTCATAGAGCAATCAGGAAGTCTAAAGAGATCATGTCCATAAGATCTCTAATGGATGACTCTAAGCCATTATTTGTATGTCCTTCTAGTCGTTCATCTCTTAATCAATTATAGTAGCCACTCCAATAAAATTGACTTTTGGCTATGAAAAAAATTGTAGCTGAAGGTGCTTAAATCGTTGCTAATAGGAATTGGTGATGATTTAGTTTCGTCAACCAAAATATCATAAAATCCCTATAACTGAAAAATATAGGCGATGTTTTGTGTTAATCGTCACTAAAAGTTTTTACCTACACTTTTGTTTTCATAGTAAAAAACTATTAGTAACATTTTGAGAAATCATCGCCAATACCTTTGACTATGGTTATTTTTCATAGCTAAAAACTATTAGTTACATTTCCAGGAATGTAGTTAAAAGTTTTTACCTACATTTTTTCGAATGAAGAAAAAAGTTTTCATCTACATCTCTGAAAATGTAGCCAAATATTTTTAACTATGTTTTGTAAAATATTGTAGAATTTTTTACCTATGATCTAACGAAATGTTATACTATGTTGGAATAAATTATTTGTTACATTTTTAATCCATATTATTGTATATAATGTTTGGATTATTGTACATAATGTTTCGATTTATTTTTATTGTTAATTTATTATACGAAAAAGTATACATAAATAATTGATAATTTGAAGCATTGTATACAAAAAATAAATATCATTAAATTTCTTCATACACAAAATTTTAATTACAACTTCAACAATTCTTATATATAAAATAATAAATATAGAGACTAGTTTATAAATTATAATACAAATCACTAAACTACTGCAGAAGGTATTAAATTATAATACAAATAGGAATTAAAAGAAAAAAGCATAAAAGATGTAAATAATATCATTCACTTTCATCTTCACTACTATTATAATTCGGGCCAAGTATTTTTCTAAAGTACTTATCATGCTTGGCTAAATTTTTTTGAGTATGTTTTAATTAAGCCTTAAGCATCTTGTTTTCCTCTTCAAAATGTTGAACGTATGTGGATCTTGATGAGGTTGAAACATTTGACTTAGGGTCAAAGCCAAGACCTTTGATGTAACCAAAATGTGTACTAAGCCTGATATTATAAATGTCTTCTACATTGACCTCATACCCTTCAAACATTGATTTTTGTAACCATTCTTGCATCTTATTTTAACATTAAAAAAGCAAAATCAATATTCAATGCAAATATTATTAGTTAGTATTATATAGATAAATAAACTAAAAATTTAAGTGACTTTTATAGTGTGACCCTATCATACTCTTGTGTATATACACTACAACAAAAATGACATACGGTAACATGTGATAAGTGTTATTAAATATGAATAGTAACACTAATGACTATGC
>JANZLD010000235.1:49876479-49889275 GCA_026413575.1 Erythroxylum carthagenense | reverse complement strand
CCGTAGATAGGTATTTTATAACATATTGTCAAAAGTGTTACTGTCTAGTGTTACTGTATGTCATTTTTGTTGTAGTGATAGTTGCTTCTCTTTCCATTTTATGAAAGAAAAATAAAAGGTACAATAAATAATATAGTGTTTCTTGATATAGTTATAACTTGTAAATAAAGATCATATATATTCGTTTTGGATGACTACAAATGATTTGGACCATTGATTGTGAGGTGTTTTCATTTATCCTCTATTGACCTTTGCCTTTTCACATCTTTCCTAAATAAAGAAAACAGTGTAGGTAGTTATTAAATCATTTAACAAGATTAATGGAAGCAAAAGTGAAAGGAAAGAAAACAAACCTCAACTTTGAGAGAGGCCCAATAATCACACAAATTATTCCATTTTTGTTGAGATATTCATTCCGAACATGTCTCCTTACCTCCGCATCAGAAGGAAAAATTTTATAAAAGTGATTCAATCTATAATAACGATCCCTGGTAATTTTGTTTAACAAAGAAGTCACACAGCTTGAAATATCAGGGTTCTCAATATCAACAATTCATCTGTGAATCATAAGTAAAATTGTAATTCATCTTAAAATAATTAAAACAATATTGCATATAGTTAAATAAATTGATAAATTACCACAAATTTATCTAAAGTGTTTTCAAGCAAGTTATCTTTCTTCAAGTCCTTAGCACGCTTTAGTCAAGGTAATTATGTTCTCGTAATAACCTCTAAGTAACTTGACAATTTATAGATTAGATCTTGCCTATAGGATGATCTTGTGAAGTATCAATGTGTATTGACAACTTGCTATTCATTACAATGTTCATTCGTTGCAATTCATAACTTCTAGTAATACCTCCATATCTTTTTTTAATATTAACACTAGAACCTCAAAACAAATCAATAATGATAAGAAAATACACATTAAAAATGTAAACATATATTTAAGCGTAAGTCTATTTGTAGGTGTTAAATATTAACAACCATGTAGATCCCTCTATACTAGTTAATTCATTATTGTTTAAGGAAGAATGAGGTTGTTCCTAACTAATTTTATTGGTGGTTGAGGTCAAATGATGTTGTTGGCTAAGAACTGATTAATTTGGTTAAAGTTGCATATCTCTTTGTTCTATAATTTCGATATTTGTCACCTTGATCCCTTTGTTTCTACCAGGTGCCATTATATTAGATATCTATAAAAATATAATTTTATTAACATCATAATACATCCAATCATCATTAAAAAAGACATTCAATCATTAACATTAATAACATTAACATAACTTAATCATCAACAATTTGCATTAACATAACTTAGTCATCAATAGTACACATTAACACAAGTCAACCATCAATAATCCACGTTAACATAACTCAATCATCAACAATCTACATTAACATATATCAAACATCAACAACATGCATTAACATAACTCAATTATTAACAATCCATATTAAATAACTCAATCATCAATAGTATTCATTAACATAACCTAATCATCAACAATCTACATTAACATAAGTCAATCATCAACAATGCACATTAACATAACTCAATCATTAGCATTACACATTAACATAAGTCAACAATCAATAACATGCATTAACATAACTTAATCATTAACAATCTACATTAACATAACCCAATCATCAGCAATCTGCATTAACATAAGTCAATCATAAAAATATGCATTAACACAACTTAATCATCAACATTTTTTATTAACATAAGTAAACAACAACAAGACCCAATATGATGTAGTAGTAGTAGTAGTAGTAGTAGTAGTAGTAGTAGTAGTAGTGGTAATGGTAGTGGTAGTTGTAGTTGTAGTTATAGTAGTATAGTAATAGTAGTAGTCGTAGTAATAATAGTAGCAACAGCAACAGCAACAGCAGCAGTAGTAATAGTTAATAGTAGTAGTAGCAGTAGTAGTAGTAATTGTAGTAATAGTAATAATAGTAGTAATACTAGCAGCAGCAGCAGCAGTAGTAGTAGTAGTCCTCATAGTCATAGTCATAATTGTAGTAGTAATAGTAGTAGTAGTAGTAGTACTTATAGTCGTAGTCATAGTCATAGTAGTAGTAGTAATAGTAGTAGTAGTAAGAGTTACTAAATCAAGCTAAATCCCTAATAGATAAGTACTACCTATTTACAAGTTTATGCGGACTACAATAGGAATTACAATAATCTCTTTACGAAGGATCCTTTACTTGAATCTTAGTACGCTAAAGGTTTCTATTGTGGGTCATATCCTAGGTAATTTCTAACATTTCCATGTCAATCTTGATTACCTCCCCTAAGTTGTTTTAGGCCTCCTTTTTGTTTCCTCTTACAGTCGTTAGGCACTATCTTCTTACACTTTCTCACTAAAGCGTTTAGGTTTCTTCACTTGACATGTCCAAACCACCTAATTCCTATCTCTCTTAATTTGCCAATAATATTAGCTACCTTTAATTTGTCCCTTATCGTTACATTTTGGACGTTATTTCTTCTACTAAGATTGCACATCCATTGGAGCATCCTCATCAACAACATTCATTAATATAATTAAATCATCAACAATCTCCATTAACATAACCCAATCATCAACAACACGCATTAATGTAACTAAATCATCAACAATCTATATTAATATAAGTCAACCATCAATAACATGCATTAAGATAACTCAATCATCAACCATCCACATTAACATAACTCAATCATCAGTGATACACATTAACATAACTCAGTCATCAACAATCTTCATTAACATATGACAATCATCAACAGTATACATTAACATAACTCAATCATCAGCAATCCGCATTAACATAAGTTAACCATCAATAACATATATTAACATAAATCGATCATCAACAACCCTTATTAATATAACTCAAACATCAATAATGCACATTGACATAAATGTTACCAAAATTAAATTTCAAACAACATAAAGAACATTTTTATTACCTTCAATCATCATGATCAAGATCTTGAAAATCATCATCATTAGTTGCATTATGGTTTAGCTCTTCATCACTCATATATTTGGCCAAAGTGTCATCACTGTCAGATAATTCATCCTCATTATAATCTTTATCTCTTTATACAACAATGATGGCTTATACTTCATTTGCTTATAGTATATTGGGATCAACATCTCTCCTATAGAATGACGATATATCTACATCTTCTATTTCTAAGGCTTCATTACTCAACTTCGATTTAATCTATTGATATAATTCATCACCATCTTTACCCACTGGTCCATTTTCCCTTTCACAAAAATTAGAAAGATTTCGGTGTTAAAACTTTTACACAACTTTCCAATTGTTTCCCAATACAGTGTCGTTGAGGTAAAACACTTTCTTCACTTGACCTGCAAGCACAAAAGGGTCATTATCATACCATGTTTTTCTAATATTGATGCTAGTAATATTGTCATTCGCTTTTATGTTTATCACATTGTCACCAAGATTAAACCATTTGTACTTAAAAAGAACAATTTTTTTATCCTTGATGTAATGCAACTATATTATTTATAAGATGACAATGTAGAAGTTAATAAAATCATCATTATGTTGTCCTTAACAACAACCCCACAATTTTAGCTTATAAGTTGATTGTCACGATTTTTTATGTGAAATATAGCTCTATTAACAATGTAACCTATATATTTTTTCACACATATATAAGGCCCACATGCCAAAGAATATAATGTTATAACACCTCTAGTAATTAACAGTTATGTAACCATATCATATGTACAAAAATATATAATTAAAAGTTAATCTCACCTACAAATTGCCATAAGTTCATACTATTCCATGAATAACTTACTCGAGTCCTAAACTATGATGAAAAGTTGATCTTATGTCTTCCTTCAACATTAACAATTCATTTGCTTCTAATCTCATCTTTCTGTACTCTATTTAAAAAAGTAAATAGATGTCAGAAAATACAGGTTGAATGTTATACTTAATTATGAAAGAATGAATGAAAAGTAACATATATACTTTATATATAAACCAACATCCTCAAATTGTTAAAAATATACCAATAGCCAATTTGAAGTTTGTCTTTAGTTAACTCTACGTATTTTTCGATGCCAAGTGGCCTTACTTGTTGGGAGAAAACTAACAAGCTATCATCCTGATCAAAATTAAAGTTATTTTCTTCTCTATTAAATCTTATCTTAACGTCATTTAAGTACATAGAACAAAACGTCAAGCATTCATTCAATATATAAGCCTTTGCAATAGAGCCTTTAGGTTGAACTATATTACTCATATAGTGCTTAAGAGAACCTAAAAACTTAAACAAAATATAAAACATTAACAGTTTTTACTAACTAATATCTTAAGAAAAAAAGTAGAAGTTAATATAAATTACCTTTCAATTAGGAATATCCATTGAAATTAAATCAGCCCACAAAGTTTTGCCTCTTACGGTAAGTTAATTATCAAATACATCATAAAATCAAAAAAAAAGATAGGGGAATGATAGTTCAAGCTTACATATAATCAAAGCTATGTCTTTTTCCATTTTTCCAAGCTCTTCTACTTTCAATGTCATACATCATAATTTCTTAGAAAACTCACTCAATTATGCCAAAATTAGGGACACGTCCTTCGGCAAATTCCCGTTTATTCCAACACTAAGTAATCGTTGGAGAAGTATATAACAATCATGGAAACAATTTATCCTAAAATTTTCCCATATTAGCATTGACACAACAACCTATATTAGACGCAAACTCATCAAGAAACTTGACTGATTTAAGAAATTGAAAAAAATTTTGCTTCTCTTTTTTTAACATGTAGTATTATGTAAGTGGAATGATGTATGACCTATCATCTCTTCTTTTCAAAGGCAAATATTTTCTTGTATTCATATCTTCCAAGTCTAATCTGGCCTTAATTGTGTCTTTTAATTTGCCATCAATTTCCACCAAAGTACCTAAAATATTCTCAAAAATGTTTTTTTCAGTATGCATCATATCAAGATTATACCTCAATAGTAATTATTTCCGATGCGGCAAATTGAAAATTATGGCTTTTTTTATTCCAATTAAGGTCAACAACACTTCACTTTCGCTTGCTATTACTTGGGTGTTTGCCAATTGTAAATTCACCCAAAAGTGATATTTGGTCAACCACATGATCACTAAACAAGTGCAAAGGAGCTTCACTATGTTCTACTTTTCCATTAAATAGCTGCTTCTTAACCATCTATACCTATATTTCAAGTAACGACGACGTCCCATATAACATATTTTACTTCGTGGCCTCATTAAATGAGTTTGATGGTTACACATAGGATAGGTCATAAACCCGTTAGTTCTCCATCCAAACAAATTATCATAAGCTAGAAAATCATTTATAGTCCACAAAATAGTTGTGTGCATTATAAATATTTCACCTTCAACTACATCATAAGTTTCTAATCCAACCTCCGAGAGATAGTTTAAGTCATCAATTAATGGTTGCATCTATAGTTCCATGGAGATAAATTGTATGGCACAAGAATTACCAGCCACATGCTATAGAAGTACTCATAATACGAAATGTAATTAATATAATTATATATGGTAATTAATATAAGGATATATGAATGTATAGATAACAATTTTAATTAATATAATGATTTATGAATGCATAGATAACAGATAAATTTTCTCATATCTTAGTTATCATATTATTATATTTAATCATAATTCTTTATTTATTATATATAAATTCTATACTATTATATAGAATTTGTATATTATATATAATTTCAATAATATTATATAGAATTTGTGTATTATATATAATTTCTATAATGTATAGAATGCAATATATAGAAAAAGGGTTGTCAAATATGAAGTCAAAATCAAGTTATTTTATGAAATTAAAAACCTAATTACCTAAAGATAGGACATAAATTGTGTAGATAGCACCAGCAAACAATTAGAGGCCTAAAATAAGGCCCATTTGGGCAAGCAATAGACATTCTAGAGAATTCCATTAGGATTTACATTAATTGTCTAAAAGAATTGGAAGGTTTAAGAGAATTTGCTTGGAAACCTACTCTTGCCTCTCTTCACCTTTAGCAAGCAGCAACATTAGCAATAGCAGTAACAACCTAGGCCTTATCCAAACATCCACCGTTCACTCTCTGTCGTCTTCTTCTTTATCTTCTTCCTTTTTTAGGTAATTGTTCAACTCTATTCACTTCTCTAGTTTCCACTTCTACTTTATCTTATGAGGATTGAATTAACTGTTAAAGCGTTTTCTTTTAACACTAACACTATTGGTGATGATGGTGTAGATCCATATTCTTTTATGGAGGCTCATAAAGATTATATGTTTTTTTATTTCTTAGTTATATCACTTTTATCATATAAACTTGTCACAATTAATAGATCACAAAATTAACATTGCTAGATTGTAGGAACAAATTTATATGGGAGTGGGATATTTGTGTGCATGAATGATTATCCAAGATCTCCAAAGTTATTTCCTCATTGTTTCTTCTTATTTACAAAGTTTCTATTGTATGTTATAAGTTCACGTTTAAGATGTTCTCTCTTGCTAATGACTTTGGTTAGAAATAATGCATTATATTTATACCCATGTTCAAAATTAATTTATGGATTGATTACAACTATAAAGATAAGTAGTGAACTTTACCTTGATTAATAAACATTTTTGTATTATTTTTTATGATAGAAGACTTTAAAAAGTTATATGGTATATGTTGTATAATTTGGTAGTCTATTTATATAGGTTGTGACTTATGTTTGGAATAAACAATGCATAAAAGTACTGATTATGTGTGTAATACAAACTTTCTTTTCTTATATGAATAGGTTATAAACTCAACTTTAACTAGTTATACGGACTTGTTGATGTCCATTAATAATCTTAGAAGTGCGTTAGATGTTAAAAGAACATTCAAATAAGAAGTATTCTATTATTAAAGAAGTAAGGTCACTTATTAATCTATAGTATGTGCTATTGGTTTTATTAATCTTTAAGGGTGAGTGGCAAACTTATAATGTGCTTGAGCCGGGGATTTTTGGTTGGTTAAAAAATTAAGTTCTTATGATCTTTGCTTCTTCTATGAATATTGTGTTACTTGCACATAACTTCATATGATTTTTTGTTTCCTTATGTAATTGTACACTTTGCTTCTATATTGTTTATATATGTGATTTTTTTTTTATTCTATTGACTTTTCATAATAAAACTATTAACATAAATTCATCATGAAATGTCGACGTGATAAATAGTTTCTGATGGCATAAATAAGCTCTGATGGGAGGTATTTGGTAAAATTCAGCCTACTGAAGAACAAATCAGTGGACAATAAATTTGCTTACCAAAGTCTAATCACCGCTTGCCTTTAACGACCAATCTTCTTATTCAAGGTTTTTAATATCATTCGAGTTAGCTCTCTTTCTTTATTATATGTATCTCATTTTTTAATAAGAAGCTATTAGATGAAATGTATGATTGTATATACTATATGTTGTGTAAAGCTTCCTTGAATCATCAAGGGAACGTAGATGAAAATGGAGGCAATGGCAATGTCTCGATGGTCCGTACATGATTAGGCAAATTGGAAGTTTTGAAATAATCTTCAATTGTGAAAACTATGCTCATTCGTTGTGACAATGATAGAGTCATTTAATCAGGTATGTATGTGTTCGAATTTTGGTTCTTTATACCATTTCAATTAGCTTTTTAGTTTTTAGGATTTAATTTTTCAAATGATTGTGAAGAAATTAAGGTGATTTTTCTCTATAGTTTATTCCTTAGGTTAAACGTATGGTACATGTGATTCATCTAATTTGTTGTTTCATACTGCATCTGGGAAATCGTTCAACGTATCTTCTATTAGTTTAGTTAAAGCCAAAATTTTGTTGGAAGAGGCTGTTAATAAAACAATTAATGGGGAAGATTTTTTTTGTTTCAATTGATGCCTTTGAACTTGTAAGGAGCTTTCTTGGAAATCTAGACATAGGGAACTCATTTACCTTATCTACCTAGTCTTATGTTACTTGGAATCCAAAAAATAATTATATCTTTTTCTCTTCAACAAAATAGGAATGAAATTCATTATCTTTTTTTCTTTATTTATTGTTTTGTTTGTAAGAATTGTTAAAGTTGTAATTAAAATCTTATATTACTTACTATATATTATTATATTACATTTATTGTCTTTTTTGTAAGAATGATATATCATTATATTCTGAACTTCATGCTAAAATTATTTGAAAATTTTATGACACCATATAAAATTATCAAATCATATTATTTAAAAGAGAAAAATAAAAAAGTATAAATCTATGTTATATTAATTAATTTTGACTTTATAGTTTCATAAATTATTGAAATAATTTGATATTGTTGTTAGCCAAATTTATTTTTAGACTTAGAATCATTGTAATATTATTAAATTTGATTTTTATCAATGTAATACTCAGTTATAAAATGATTAGGTCAAAATTAGTGAATTCATAATTATAAATAAGAGTTATTTTGTAAATCGTCACCAAAGGTCATGCATTTTGCAACGATTACTAAAATCGTCTCCAAAGGCTTACCCTTTGGGGATGATATTACTAGACCATTGCCAAAGGATAAGCCTCTTGTGACTAGGGATGGTAATAGGTAGGGTTCGGTTCGGGTATTATTCTACCCATATTCATATCCATTTTTTATAACTCAACCCATATCTATCAATTTTTACGATTTACTACCCATATTTGAATTCATTTGGTTGTTTGAGTTTTTGGATATCCATTGGGTTGTATAGCACATAAAAATATAACTTCTAAACAGAAAATATAAAGAGTAAATTTTTGCGAACGCTCCAAATCAAAATTACTTTAATAATAATAAGTCAAGATTTTGATTTGTATGTCTTAAAAACCCATAAAATTGGAATAATTAAAATCATAATGTCTAGTACAAAGACAACATATATTTTTCACAATTAAGAATTGGAACAAAGACTGAAATATCCAAAGCTTCAAATTGTCTTTGCGTGAACTTCACAACAGTCAAAACTTCATCTTTATATCATTTGAATTATTATCATTCTATAAGAAAATAAAATATGATGAAAAAGGTGAGTGCTAAGGAGTAAAGTGGGGATTTTAAAGTTATTTCTTGTCATAAAATATAAATATTTTATTATATTTAACCATAAATATTTAAGAAAAAACAAAAAAATAGAGTTAATAAAAAACGGGTAAGATATGGGTATTCATAGTTCGGTTTATCACTATACCCATATTCAAATCTATATCCACATCTATTTTTTAACATCCATTAAAATCTATTTTTTAGCCTCCATGTTTATTTTTTCAGGTCGGGTAGTGTAGATGTTAATCGGGTTGAAAACCTACTGCCATTCTTATTTGAGACGATTTAGGAAAAACGTTGCTAAAGGTTTAACATTTGGCGACGATGTTACTGAATCGTCACCAATAAAATTCTCGCTGAATGGCAAGCCTTTGGCAACAATTTCAAAAATCGTCCCAAACGTTTACTTTTAGCTACGATTTTACCTTCTTGTGGTGAGCAGTGGCCTCTTTCTCACTTTTATCTACTGATATGGCAAGTTCCTCTATATCTTGATTGACATCATCATTTGATTCCTCCTCTAGTGTTGTCTCAGCTAGCTCTGCATCAACTGAGGGCTCCTCTGTTTTGCCTCAGGCTTCTTAGTATGATGCTTAGTCTCCTCAGTCTAATGCTTGAGACTTGGTCTCTTCAGTCTAATGCTTGAACTCCTCGTTTGTTGTTTCTCCTTATGCAAGCTCGGTGGGTTGAATTAGTGGCAGGAAGATCGCCTTATCAAGATGCTACGCTAACCGTACCAAAGATGAGGTGGTGCCTGAGCTACTAGTGTGCGGCTTGTAGGTTGGGGTGGCGTCAGTGTCAGTTTATGCTCCACAACTGCAGCCTCGTCCTCCTATTGGTCAACCTCCTCCATTGCTTGCGGTAGTGCCAATAAGTGGAAAATGATGGCCTCGTGCGCCCGCTCGAAATCCATCATCCTTGTAGCCTGTAGGATCTCTATAGTGAAAGGAATAGAAGTGTCAAACCCTATCAAATTCGGGTGGTAAGGTCGCACTGTGGCTATGTTATGCTAGTATAATTCCTCGAGTAGCCCTCCAAGTACTTCCAGTCCAGTAGTGTCTAGTTAGGCTGTAGGGTACAAGTGCTCCTTGGATCAGAATTCGATACGAACTCCGAATTAATTATAGCTGAGGCTACGGTCTATGCCTCTTGAGTAATCAGGACGTCTTGTTATCATCGACTTAAAAGGTGCATATGAATTCTATGCAATCAATGGAAATGATCTCCCTCACTCACTTGGTCTACTAAGTCGGTCTCCCGTAAGACGTCCCAATCAATATACTGTGGTGGCTCGAATTGCTTGGTGCAATGCAACTGTGACCGTTTTAACTAAAGCTGAGTAGCGAAGTGCAGAAATGGGTGATTCAATGTTATTGCTCATATCGTACCACAGGTGTTGTTGGTGGTAGAACCTCAACTGCAGGCTACTCCTTAATGCCTAAGTCCTGTGGCCCTAGTCTGGAGGCAAAAGCGAAGGCATTGACTCTATGTCTCTTACGATAAGGCTACTCCTTCTCACGCCTTGGTGGTGGGAGTGACGCTCCTCATCTCATTATTATTGTATATCATAAAATTATTAAACAACAAATAAATAATTAACAGATAAAATCAAACTTTATGTACATAAAGATAATGAGTATAGAGGCAGTGGAAGTGAAACAAATAAATTCCATCATACGAAGTCATAAATGAAACACACCGCATAAAGATGCATACATACAAAATCATTAACATTTATCACATTCATGTTCCTCAAATTAGTATATGATTTAAATAATACTACTCATTCTGTAACATCATTTGCACAATCAATTCAAATGAACATTCACTACAATAAAAATAGGTTTTAGCGACAGAAAATAAACTTGACAATGAAAACTATCAGGAAACAAATTTGGTGACGAAAATTGCTGATGGAAAAAGTTGTCGGAGAAACGACCGCAGTTAAAATTTAGCAACAGATAAAATGAATCCATCCAAAATTTAGCAACTGAAATTTTCATTTCCATCGCTAAATTAAGGTAAATTTACCGACGAATTTAGAATATTCTGTCTCTATTTTATCGACGGGATTATAATATTCTGTTGATGAATTTAGCGACGATAAGTTCTAAATTCGTCACTAAATTTATCGACGAATATAAAACATTTTGTTGCTAAACTTACTGACGAAAAATATTATCCATCACTAAATATTTACTGATGGAATATAACAATCCATCGCTAATTAGCGAACGAATATTGTATTTTTGTCAGAAATTAATAATGATAAATTTCAAGTCATTTCTCACTTCCCACCCGAGTTTTCTCTTGATAATCTTGTGATTTTTTTATATTTAATTTCTGTAAACAATCTAATATCCCATGTTTGGGGCTAGACCTTATAATTGTGAACTGAATGTACTGAGAGCAATTAGAGTGCGTTGCTTACTCATGCATCATTATATTTTCACACACGTGAATATTTATTGTTGGCATATTTAAAATAATTGTTCATGCATTCATTGGTGAGAAAGGAGAAGAAATGTTTGAAGGAGATTTTTCTTAGAAAAAATGAACCAAAAATGTGACTCTTCTCTTGCAAATTTCTGCTCACTCATGCAGAAAGGAGAAAGAGAGTTAAACCATGCAAGAACACCTTCTTACTCACTCAATTTTGATTATGCATGAAAAGGAATAAGAGAATAGCATCCCACGCATCATTTCTCACTTTAATCAAGCATAAAGAAGCCATTAAATGAGACTCTTCTCATTTATTTTAAGATGGCTATATGAAAAGACAAATCACCTAATACTGATATGCCAATTTCGATTTTGGAAGATGGAAGATGGTCCATCCAATGTACATCTTTCTTCTTTAATTCAATGAATGCTAATAGGTTACATGCTAATATTAAAAGATAACCATTAAACCATTTAATGGTAAGTTCATAACTCCATTTAATGATGATAAACCATAATAAAGACCATCTTTATTTAGCATTTGAATGTTAAATGTGCAGCTACACATTCAACCCTAATAAAAACGAAATTACTATGCTTGCTTTAAAACATTTGTTTTAATATAATTAATCTAATCAATTATATCAAACTAAATTCTAACCCATTTCTAAATGTACATTTAGGCTTCTAATTAACTATTAATTAGAGCAAGCCCAATATTCAATTATGGGCTTCTAAAGCCTCCATTTATATTTCTTACTTAGCTTGCTAACCTTCCTAGAAGCCAAGTGATGAATCTTATTGGACTTTGATAATTCAAGCTCCAATAAGTCCAGAATTAATTTAATCTCATTAGAATTAATTCTAGCTTGTTAACTAAATGTCATTCTATTAAAGACAATTAGTTGAACTTTTGAATTATTAAATATTATGAGAGCACATATTTTATATCCAATTGCAAATCCTATTTAGAACCTTATTATAGCCATCCACATAACAAAGGGTAAAATTATCATTTTATCCTTATGTTGGTTTTTCCTTTTAGATCTCCCGTTTTACTTTATATGGTGATTAACACACAAGATCTCATCTTGGTGTTAAGACTCGATGGGTAGCTAGTCCATCAAACTACTGGAGTCAGTTTAATCACTAAATCTCCTTAAAACATCTAGAAGTGATGATATCACTATAAACTCTTTATTTGAGTGAATGTTCCCTGATACATGTT
>JANZLD010000235.1:49795076-49816988 GCA_026413575.1 Erythroxylum carthagenense | reverse complement strand
CTTCTGTTTCCTTATTGTTTGCTGGAGAGCAGCAATATACATATATTTCAATGAGGAAAGACTGAGATCTAAATTCTGGCCCAACAACTGTGTTTCATGAATAAAATTTAAGTTATATCATCAGTAATCCCAATTACGAGCTCTTATATTACCCTGCAGTTTAATTAGCTATACTTCTTATAATCTCTAGCAGCTACTTAAAAATTTCTGCGGTGTGTTTTTCTTTTCCTATTTCCGCAATGCACTCTACTTTTCCTAGGCTACTACTCAATAAAACAGGTGGAAAGTCCAGTTCCCAGTAAGCTGTTTGTGTAATTTATCTTCCTACTGCTACGTAAAACAGGCTGAACCTTCTTTAACTAGTCAAAACTTGCATCCTTTTGGTATTCTATTTGGTGATGCTTCACTACCAACTATACGGTTCTCTTATAGTTCTTGGCCATGAATATGTTACCTCTTTTGCTGATCATTTCAACTTTTACAGATACACCTGCATATATTCTCCTCGCATTTGTCTATTTTAAATTGACGAAGTGATATCTAATTTGCTGACTCCAATTGTTGTTCTTCATTGTTAGCTGGAATATCAGATGTTTGGTGCTGCCAAGGAATATATAATGAGTAAGAGGGGAAAAGGAAATATCAAGAGATTGATTGTTTGGTACTAATTGGTTTCGTAGCTTATATAACCCTCACGGTACAATAACAATTTCACAAAAACCATTGCTAGAAACAGACCTTGAAATGTTATGCTAGTACAGCAATCAGATGCTTTCTGTGACATCCCTTTAAGTTGTTTCTAACTTGGTAAATATCTGTGTAGCTAATTGTGGAGTACTGATGTGAACAGGGAATCTGGGGAACATGCCTCTTATTATCATTCCAGCCGTCTGTAAAGAAAGTGGAAGTCCTTTGGTGATGTTGATGTCTGTTACAGCCATGGATTACTTTATGTCTCAATCTCTATGGCAGTATGCCCATTCTCTCTAACGTACATGTGGTGGTTCAGTAATTAGTAATTACTTCTCATCTGTGACGTGGATTGCTCAATTTCGTCAATGATATAGTTCATAATCATTAACGTTTTGTCCTTACATTTCAGATTGGAGCTATCTACATGTGGTCTTATGTGTATAACATCATGCGCGTATACTCAAGAAAGGTTTCTGCAGGAAGCAAACTTGTTTCCCTCACATATGATGTGAAGTCTGTTGCTGAAACGCCTACAACGTGTTGCAAGGGACCATTGCTTCCTTTGAACAAGGAATCAGTCAATGCTGGTACTGCAGATCAGCTTGAACATGAATACACAACACCGGAGGAGAACGAAAAGGTTAATTTCTGACTTATGGATTTGTGAATTTCTGCACTTGAGCATGTCCTCAGAATCTTTTCAGTAAATTCTTCAGACGCAGTTATTGATTTCTTGTCACATCAGTGATGTTGGTGATCCATCTGAAAGTTACACGATCCATATATGGTGGTCTTACAAAATCTATTACATGTCTTTTGGCAGGTTCCTTTTGTAGTACAGTTTAAGCAGGGGTTACAAAGAATTAGGACAAGACTAAACCTCGGGAGTTTATTTGCACCTTCAACTACTGGAGCGGTATATGTTTACTGTACCTATTTTGATCCATTTATTGTGAATCTGCTCTGAGATATACAATCTTTCATCCTTTTCCAATTGTCCCATATTTATGTCTCTCTTCTAAAGTTTTTGGTTGAAGATGTGAAATCATTATATAAATTCCTCATTACCACTGCTGTAAATTGATAAGTTCATTCCACTGCCAGACGACAACATTCTTCCATTAATATTGTTTTCTCGCGCATTGGTAAGCACAAATGCTATGTCTACATATGAGGCTAGGAAATTGGGTAGTATCCTAATCAATCTACAGTTAGTTCCCTTTGTTACCATCTATGGATTCGTTCTGTTGCAGTATTTTTTGAATGGTATGTAAGAAATAGTGGAGGTTTGAAGTAGTAACGTTTTGTTCTGATGTGAGACTAATCTCATCCTCTGCTCCTCTAGAAATGTGAGACAATGGAGCTTCGTAGAAAGTCCAATGAGGAGGACGCAGCACAATTTTACATGTTATAATTCTCAGCAAATACTTTCTACACTTGGTAGCCTAAACTAAAAAGATGTCTTTTTCGGTAGATTGTTGGATTTATAATTGGTCTGATACCTGAGTTCAGGAAGATACTAATTGGTGATACTGCTCCTCTCCGTGCACTTGAAGGTTCTGCATCGTTGCTTGGGTTAAGTACCTTGCCTTAATGCTATGGAGTCGTCTAAATTACTGATATAAGCTTTTTGTCTAATTAAAATGTTATCCTACGTGCAGTGATGCTGCCATTCCAACGGTTACCTTGATTGTGGGGGCAAATCTTCTCAAGGGTATGTAATAATACGTGATGGCGCTGATCTGAAATTTATTACTCGTTCAAGTTGTTGAGTTTCTTAAAACATGTCAAATCTAGCCCAAATCACGGTAATTAGAGACATTGGATTCTCTTCAGGTCTGAAAGGATCAGGGGTCAAGTTATCCATCGTCGCTGGGATAATATTGGTGAGGTATATCTTCTTGCCAATTTTTGGGATAGGCATCATCAAATCTGCAGTTCATTTTGGGTTTGTGCCATCAGATCCACTGTATCAGTTCGTGCTTCTGCTTCAATATGCACTTCCTCCAGCAATGAACATAGGTCTGATAATTTTTTATTGGTTTCTTTGGAAGTTTGGAACTTGGAAACTTGTAGGCGTATTTGTTGTCTTAATTTGAATCTTTTTCTTTTTCTTTTGGACGTTGATATGACAGGCACAATGACCCAATTGTTTGGTGCTGGTGAAGGGGAATGCTCCGTGATTCTGCTAACAACTTATGCCTTGGCCTCGGTTTCACTAACCCTTTGGTCTGCATTCTTCACGTGGCTCGTGCGGTAGCTTAACTCTTTTTGCTCCTTTTTCTTTCCTGATCAAATGGAGCTTCTATTCTTCTGTTTTTCTCCTACTTACATAACTTTTGATTGTACATGCCAGTCATTTCATCTGCACGTAGAGCCAATATCTTTCAATAAATTGTTCAGATAACTAGTGTAATATATAATTATCAGAAATGCTAATGTAATTTATAATAATATGTACAATAAATTTTAAAAGAATTGTTTAACTTGAAGACTACACATTGACTATTATAAGTTATTATTGTTTCCTAAAATTTTATAATAAAATTTATAAAATTGACCACGCTATAAAATTTTCCTTCTTGTCATAAAGAAAAACATCAAAAAATGTAAAATAATTCCTTTGTTGATTGTGCAATCAATAAAAGGTTGATCAGCTAAACTAAACATGTGTACCTTAAAGCTTGAGGGTGTGTCTAAGGTATGATTAAATGATTTGCAAATGACAAATTAGAGAAAATGTAGCTTAATTCAGGTTAAAGCAAAACTTTTCCATGAAAGTAAGACGAAAAAACAGAATACCCATGTCAAGCTTCTTATTTTCCATCCATGGCTTCAACTCTTACGAGTCTGTGTTGTAAGTTTCAATATCTTTAAGAAATTCTGTATTTTTGAAATTTCTAAAGGTTATTTCTTACTTTAGAAACTGTCGCTATTACCATAATTGAAAGGTAACTTATTTAGATCATTTTTAATAGAAACATACAGACATATGCTGCAATTATGTAATCAATATTTCGAAATTATGAGACCTAAAGATTAAAGAAGATTTGACTATTAATAATAAATTATATGATTTAGACATAAGTATATATTTTTAAATTAATTAATTGTTAGCTCAAGCTATAGGTTTAATTTTCATAAGAAAATAAAATCATACGATAAATGTTTCCTTTTTTGTAGGAATCTTCTTAACGAATTTATCTTATTTATTTCACAATATCCGAAAGAATCTTGTTATCATTGGAGTTATTTCCTTTTATTTTTAATGAGTTAATTCTTAAAAGGAAATAAACTCATAAAAAATTCACATCCTTTTTCGTAGGAACTTTCTTTATGAATTTACCTAATTATAAATGGTATATTGAAGTTATTTATATTTAAATCTATCTAATTGACTAAGAATGCAAGTGAATCAAGGGCTAGTTAAAATAAATGTTTACTTAAGGAAGAGCCACTATTTTTGTCAAAACAAATTAGAGTCTTTAAATATATCTATAGCATCAATTTTCTTGAAAGTGATATTATTGTCAAATCTCTTGTGCTTTAAAAGTGAAAATTCTTTTTGAGAGAGATCGTTGAAGCTTATATCGAGCAAATTACATTTTCATTTGTCGAGAGTTTGTAGAGGGTAGCTAAATAATACTAGTTTGAAAGGTTGGAGAATCTTGAAAAAAATATATTCGTGAGCTTGAAGAGGCTGATCAAATTACTACTTGAGATTTTAGTGAAACATTTAAGTTGGATACTTGGAGACTAGGCGTAGGCTTGAGTTGTAAGTTGAACTAGTATAAAATGACTGCGTCATTCCTCTCTCTCTTTTTAACTTTTAAATTTTCACAGTATATTGCTTGTGTTTTCATATTTACAAGAGGCTCCTTTAGTTTTATAATGGTCTCCTCTGTTTTCAACTTGCAAGAGGTTCTTTTAAGTTTTAACAGGCATATTCTATTTTAAATTGTTTTAACAAGATTAATTGTTTAGCAGGCTCTAATCGTCTAATAGACTCTTGTCGTTTAACAAGGTTTTATCATCTGACGGGCTCTTATTGTTTTTAAATTTTAACAGGCCCTTTTCATTATACGAATTGAGAGTAACTTGCAATTTTTTTTAAGTCACATACAATTCACCCTCTTCTTGTGTATATTTACTTTATCATTTGGTATCAAAGCAAGATTTTACATTTTTGTGTTTTACAGCACGTGATAGATCATAGCAAATATTTTGAAAAGTTTTGAAGGATAATCTCTCTTAAAGCTTCCTTACTTCAATGTAAGCAACTACTCATATTAGAAAGAGAAAATCAACATATGCCAGTCTTCAATTCGTAGTGTCTTACAATTTGGAGAAGCAACTTATAATGTGGATATGATAATGACTAGATGGCGGTATAATTTAGTTATAACATTCAATGCTACCCAATTTTATTATTATTATTTTATGGTGGAGGATATTATCTTACGGTTTAAGATATAAAGCTCTTTCAATTGATGATTACATAGGCAAACTTCTGAGTAGCTTTATTTAGAAATAAAAAGTTATTTGGATAAAAGAAGAATGATTTTGGCTATTTATGAGTGTTCAATCATGTGCGATGATTGGACTAATAGAAGACATGAGCCTAGTATTAAATTTTTAGTTTATCTGCAAATGAGACAATGTTTTTGAAACCTATTGATGCATCTGGCCTTGTAATGAATGCTGATACTCTATTTCAAATATTTGATGAAGTTGTGAATAAAATTGAGTAAGAAAATATTGGTCAGTTCATTACTGACAATAATTCTGCTTATAAAATAACTAGAAGAACATTGTAAAGTAAATATAATTCTTTTTATTGGACTTTCTGTGTTACATATTATATTGACCTAATGTTGAAAAATATAGGAGATATTGATTATTTTCTTATTATTGATGAAACTTTACATAAAGCAAAAAAGATGACCAAGTTTATCTATAATAGTAAATGAGTTTTGAATTTAATAAGAAAAGATTTCACTAGTGATATTACAAGATTTGTATCTAATTTCTTATCACTTCAGTGTTTTATTATGATGAAGAAAGAGTTAAGATAAATGTTTACAAGTGATAAATATGTTGCATCTTAGTATGCTAGGTCTAATGCTGTATTAAAAGTTTCTAAAATTATACTTACAAATAACAAATTTTGTCCTAATATCAATTTATCATCTAAGTTTGTGAATCTTTATTGAAGGTACTTCATTTGGATAATAGTGATAAGAAGGTAACAATTAGTTATTTTTATAACGTAATAGAGATGGTAAAAGAAACAATTAAGGCCAATAAGAAAAATATACATTTTTTGTACATATCTTATTTTGTTGTCATCAACTAGAGATGAAAAGACAACTTTATTCTCTGTTGTTTGCAATTGGGATATTTTTTAATGTTAATATCTATTTTAGATCAAGTTTTAAAAAAATTGAAGTTAAGAAGAGAATACTATTAGCTATTATAACAACTGTTGCTGATAAAATGATTAACCTAACGACTTATGCCGTCTGAACTTTTGGCTTGGACAAGAATAAAGTCGTGATGATTTATCATTAAACACCCAGCGGTAGGATATACGGTCGGGATATGACTTAGGCCGTTTGGTTGCTTGCTTCTTCAAAAACTTACAATGACATAATTTGCCCGACATTTTTTAAAAGATATTCACTCCAATTACTTCAAAAATTGCTTAGAAGCATATTCTTTAAAAATTTTCAATCTAATAACTTTTCGTTATCATTTTTACCTATTCTTAACTGGTAGGTTTTAGTTAGAATTCTTCAGTAAAAGAATTATTTAAACTTTGCAATTTAAATAAAAAGAAAGACTTATAAGAATAAAATAATATTAAGGATTCAATTATAACCTTCTAAAAAGCTTTAGAACGCAAATTAAAAAAACGAGATATTTTTTAATTAATGATAACCTATTTAGCTTCTTCACCTTTACTTTCATGTTACATTGCATCCCCATCAATCATCCAATTTAAAATACAACCTTAAATATACAAAAGCAAATATTACATGGAATGACGACCATCTGACTTTTCTTGCACATGTCTTTGTTCTTGAATCGCTTCTAAATCTTCATCATCTCCCTTTCTACCCGCTTGCTCTTTCCAATATGCTACCAATTTTTTCAACCGAGCGACCTCTTTCGATGAAATATTTTTACTTGGATCATTCACGATTGATCGTACTCTTGAAGCATACCTAAATACGAATAAGAATGGAAGGAAATGTCAATAGCAAATAAGCAATCTAAACCGTAAAGCCTGAGATTAGTGTATAAGAACAAAAAATTAGGAAGCTTACATTAAAGAATTATAAGTCTCATCCAAATTTGACTCTGCAGGGGACACGTTAACGAACATTAGTGTTTTTGCATTACCACCAAGAGAATCACTCATTAACATTGTTAATTTGTGATTTCTATATGGTATGTGTTGGCCACCAGAAGACAAAGCACTGATCACATCCCCAAGTGCTGAAAGAGATTTATTGATACTTTGTGCTTCTTTCAGTTGACAACCTGATGAGCCAGATTTTTTAACTCTTTCTGAACCAGCAAGGTCAACAAAACTTATCTGCACTTGACAAAAAATGACACTTTGAATTTGAGATTAAAAGGAAAAAGACAATAGGAAATCTTAGAAGAAATGACTTAAATCAGTGTAGCAAATCAAACTACCTTTCCCCTTGCAACAGATTGAGTTTGTAGGTTGGTACTCTCAATAACAATTGAAAGTACCAAATGAGATCTCGAACTTTCTAGATTCATTTGAGTCCCAGACGTATGTCGTTGTTCGTATCCTTTTTGGATAATGGTTTGGAGTTCCTCATATGTCGTGATTGACACAACTGTCACATTTTCTACCATTACCATACCCTGATTCAAATTCGAGTACATGAAAAACACAAACAAAAGCCACCACATTAATAGAAGATGTAAAACTGGAACTGAAGAATTTCCCCACACTTAAAAAGGTTTTGTGAATGAACAATCACCTTTGCATCTTTCTTGATATCCAGCTTTGAGGGCTTCACATTCTTTGGCAATAAAAGGTCTACTAGAGTATCTTGATACAACTCTACAACATATGCCTGCAACATTTTGTATTTAGTAAACTTACATGTTACAAAAGCCAAGCGCTCTAACAGTGTTTCTCTCTCATTCATTTTGATTTTTTGTAGTAAGGCGATAACACCAAGAAATTCTAACTTAGAATACGGAATCAAACAGATAAAGGATATAGTTAGTGAGACAGTTACAAATATTTCAAATTATTGGCTGAAGCAATGTTCCTAAGTCAAATTACCTTCAATGAAAATGAGAATTTGTTGCTATCACGTCTCAAGATTTTAAACAACTCAGCAGTTGCTCGTGGTGTCAATCCAGGCTCACTTTCAGAACCATAGATAGTAAATGTCTTTCCAGAACCAGTTTGGCCATAAGCGAATATGCAAACATTGTATCCGTCCACAGCAGATTGTACTAAATACTAATCATATTAGAAAGGAAAAAGGAAAATTTTGCAAATTAGTTCCGGATAAATGAACCTGATAAATCACAGAAGTCTGGTTAAACTCACTCTTGTATCCTCAAATACATCTTCCTGCATGGCTTTGCTATCAAACACTCGATCATATGTATGTTGCTTCACTTTATCATCTTTCCATGGATGTTCAATAGTAAACTCATCTGAGCTTGTAAGGAGGTCTCTTTCTTTTTCATAAATTTCTTTATCATTTAAAGGTCTTAGCCGACAAAATACCCTGATCTTCCCTTTCATATCTAAAGAAAATGGAATAGCAAGTTAATTTCACTATAAGAAAGCATACTTGAATAATAATATAGAAGTTATGCAATGACTTAAATAGTCAAACAGAAGTTATGGAATAGCAAGGACATTAAGAGAAGACCCAACAGCAGCATTAGAGTGGTGGTAACAAGAATGGACCATTGAAGTCTATGTGATGTAATTCCTTATTAAGGTAGCCTAGGATATTACTTGCATCTGTTGTTTTCCACATTAACCTATTTCATTCCCATTGTGAGAAGTATCTTTCCCTATCTCTTCTCTACCAAAGTTGATCTTCTTTGTTTTTTTTCCTTAAGGCCTACAACCCTGGTTGTTAGAATCACTATCTCTCTTCACTGGGCTCCGGGTATTCAGAAAATTATGGATGCATATGTTGATGTTCTATTTTCACTCCTACTCATCTTGCCAGGTAAAGACCATCGTAGATCAGCTACTCAGGTCTGAGATTACTAAGAACAGGAGAAGGTCCTCCTATTTGGCAACATGGGATGCGGAGATATAGTTTACTGGAAGAACCTTTTGATTTAATGCTAAAAGAACATCTATAATCAACTTTTGGGTTGACAAACCCTCTAATTACATAAAAAAGAGTAAACTAGCGGAGGGACAAGTTCTCAAAACTTTTTGTTTCTAATTTTGGGTCTTCATTGTGAATGTTGACCATGCAGTTTAATCCCAAATATTATATGCTAGTATATACTGAGTGTTAAGGTTGCTTAACCTTCTATGGTATTAAAATAGCGCTTTCGTAAAACTTGTTCTTCCTTGTACATAATTTCGAGCTCAGCAAGTTGGGCTGCCTGCATCTTCAATATGGTTGCAGTTTGTTCATTCTTTCTATCAATGTCCTGAAAGTAGTGAAACTTATAAGGTACAGATGCTTATCATTAATGAATCCGATGGATATTTGTGAAACACCCCAGTCAAGTCTTCTATTTGAACAAAGTTTATACACTGAAATAAAGATTCATTAAAAGATGATACCTCTTTCATTTCTCTCAATTCCTCTAATTCCTTCAAATTATTCTGCATGATAGTTAACTCCCCATTCCTTGCTGTAAGAGTTGATTCCAAAGCCACTAACTTTTGTGTTAACCCCTCTAGGTTCTTCTCAAGCTCTGTCACTTGGAGCTTTAAAGATTTTCGTTCTACGTCAAAGTTCTTTTCAAGAACTTCAATCTGTGTAAAGAGAAATTAACCAATTTCTTACAAAGTTCAGTTAAATAAAACTCGAGTTTTTGTGATTATACCTGTTCAATTTTCTTCTTCTCAATTTGAGCAATCTTTTGCTCTAATAATGATTTCTCATTTGTCAATCTTTTCACAGTTTCTTTTGTTGCATTCAATTCTGCATTCCTTTGTCTTGACTCATCCTCGAGCTTGCGGGATAACTGCATCACATAGTCCAAGTGATTTCTCCTTATCAAAAAGTTCACCGGAGCACACAGTGTGAAAAACTTAGTCCCAGTTTAATAAAATCAACTAGATCAAGAAAAATAAATAAATTTATAACAAGCCAATCTAGGTAACATGATTTCACCTGGTTGTCTGAACCAACCGCGTCCTTCTTGGTTTTACTCTCAGTTGTTAAATTAGTGAGGTCGGCTAACCTTTTCTCCATATTTTTCTTCTCCATCAATGCAGCCTAGCACATAAAATTTCACCAAGTTAGAATATTCAAGAGAGATCTACGTAGGATAAAAGAAAGAGCTAAGAACTCTGGATGAATTACACTAACCTGAAGTGCTGTATCTTTTTCTGAAAACAGCACCTTGAGTCTTTCATATTCACTCACAACCTCTGCTATATTTTGTTGCTCAGTTCTCAAGGAAACTCTCAAGCTCTTCAATTCTTCTTGCAATTCCACTTCCTGCTTTTGCTTCTCATGCAATTCTTCCAATAACTGAATCAATTTAACCCATAATTCAATAGAATCTAAAGGAAAATATTTTTATTTGTTCTTAACCCAATTCGTTTGAAGAAATAATGAATCAACTAAATATCAGTTCAGGTTGCTCATCTAAGGCTACTTTACACTTAGCTAAAGCCTTGGCATAGCTCTGAACAAGCAAACGATACTCTAGTAAGTGCTGATAAATATAAATATCAAGTAAACTAAACATGCAATCTCAAACATGAAAACCAAGGCACATTCATGTGACATTGTTGGTAGTGAGTGGTAAGAGAGGTACTAGGTAGATTACTAGTTCCAATAATCAATATATTTCAAAACTAAGAAAAATGAATTCTTCAATCTTTAGCCTCTTCATCTTGGTCAGAAGAATCTTTGAGGCCTCATACACAGCACCTTAAACACCATAAGAATTCATCATTATAATTAGATGGTACAAAGAACCACTTAGCGTTTTCTAAAATGAATTGAAGGCTTACTTGATCAGTTTTCTTCTGGTATTCTTCCATGCTTTTAGACAACTCCTGTATACGACTTTCATACGCATCTGCATTATGATGCTTAGCATTGCTAGAAGGATCTCCATTCATTGGGCTGCTAGCCACAGACCGAGCCTTGGAATATCGACGTAACATGACATCATTTATATGAGTTTGAAGAGCGACACAAATTTCTTCTCCCTGATAAACTAAGAAATTTTAGTTGCATCAAGAGTACATATAGTCAACCAACGATGGAGTAATGAATTGCAAAGTTCCAACAAAGATGATGTTGGAATTATATGACCTGCTTTGTCTCAAACTGGAATATATGAAGAACACCTGCAACTCTCATCTTAAAGAATACAGCAGTATTGCTACTACCAAACTGCATTATGTCCCTCAACTCTGCTGAATGTAGGTACTCCTTAGGGACTGGACGGAAAAAGTGCACCTGTGGAGAAATCAACAAAGCAATTTATGCTAAAATCTACAGTTTTCTGTATTGATAAGCAGAATAACCTTAATATCAATTGTAATGGCGCAATTAACCATGTTTATGAACTGGGGACTTACTCCACGTTTATTAATGCCCAAAATGATCCGTCCAGGTAAAAGCCCAATAGGATCATCAATCTTGCGAACACCAAAGAAAATTGAATTCCCATATGGAAGTGTCCTCAATATCCGCAGAAACTGCTGTCTTGCATCATCCTTGGTCAGATGTTCCTTCATGGAAAAATAACTTTAGATTTAAAATATTTCATTCAAGAATATTATAGCTTCAATAAGATGCTTTCCAAAAGTAAATGCAAATTCAAAAGCTATTAATTTCTTGGGAAAGATCAGTCATGCAAGAGTCAAAGTACGGAAAGTGGAGTTCTTGATCTCTCTTCTTTCCTTACCTCTCCTCGCCAACACACGCCACCTCAGGCAACTTCTCCATCTTTACAAATAGAGTACGAATGACTTATAAGCTTTCAAACTTTAAAAACGAAGATAACGTATCGATAAAAAGAGAACTAGAAAACAAACGCTTTTGGTTCTTATTGCAATGAAGTAGCATTGAAAAACATCTTTATATTGAATCATAATATGACTGTTAAACACTATGAAGTTCATCTTTCACTAATACCAATTATGTGAAGAAAAAAATCAACAAAAACTGGCAAACCCTTGGTTGAAGCCTGGGCAAATGGAAGTTGTAAAGTCAAGACCAAGGATAATACATTTCAAAGAGATAGCAAAGTTTCACAAAAATTGCAGGAGCAGCTTAAATCAAGCAATCACATCAATAACAGTCAGTTAGAGCAAATTGTACAGCAAGGTCAAAACTCTAATTATGGCAGAGTATACTTCAGAAAAGAAAGTCTGAACTTAGATACTTTAACAAGAGTTATGAGAAACACTCAGATACTGGTTCTTACCATTGATCGATAACGAGAAAGAATATCCAGTTCCCATTCTCGCTTTGCTCGGGTTATTGCAATTTGTCTCGGTAAAAATCTTTCAAGGAGAGAAGTCCAGTCACTGGAAAATGAAAACCTCAGCAGATTAAATATCACTGAAACAAAGAGTAACCGGTTACACAAAATCAATCACTCTCAGAAAACTAAATAATGAAAGCAGAACCAAATCAAGCACAATAAGTCAATGTCAACAATGGGAATTACACCCCTAACATATAACTTCATCTGAATAAGGGAACAACTACTGACGTGCATGATTCAGGGCTACCGACAAATCCAATCTCAACCAATATTTGCAAGGCAGACAACTGTGCAGCATCATCCCTTCCAACAGGGTAATTCCCTAATATGTAGTCATGCTGCAACTGTAACAATACAATCATGGACAAAAATTTAGCAGCTAGAACATATACAAGATGTAAAATGAGCTTGAATAAACAAAATAAAACTGCATACTAAAGTTGAAGAAAAAATCTAATAGGGGTTTACGAACTTGAACATATGATAGTTGCAAAAACATTGGATCTGTGACAGCCTCATCTGATTCACGAAATAGTTTTTTCTTAAATGTCAGTTTGCAGTGAACAATTTCTCCTTTACTTCGATCCTTGGCTGCCTTGAATTCTGCCAACAAGTCCCCTATATATTTGTTATCATCTAACCCAATATATTCCTCTGCATGAGAAGAAAGTGTGAGATTAGATTCCTGAAGCAATTTATATCTATTCAGGTTTAAAGTGAAGAAGATGCATAGTACATACCATTCCCAGGATCAGATGATTTAGAACCAGCAATAAGTTTACGGCATTCAAAAAGGCTGAAGCTAGAACATGCTGAAAGTCTAATTATCCCTGCAAGTTCCTGGAGAAGAAATAGTGTTCATTAGTGTAGAAAAAGGCTTCCAACGTAGGAGAGTAACAGAAAGAGGTTAAAAGATTGTCAAGATTTTACAGAAATTATATGCACAGGCAATGCTGCAACTTTTGACAAAACTATGATCAGCCACAAAGAAATGATCATTAGATTCCTGTATTCTTGTTTTACCTTCATTAAACAGGATGATTATTGTATCAAGATAAACAAGCACTTTGACTCATCACATTATCATGTTTGAAGATGCTCAGTATGATTTAGTCTAACTCCAACAGTGATAAGTTGCAGGAATCAAGTAGGCTCATAAAGGACAACAATGAAGGTATGTTATTTCCTCATATTCCAGAAGGCTACAAGAGAAAATCCCACACTGCATTGAATTTAGTTGAACATATGCATGGTGTGGCCCAAGTTTAAACATAAGAACTTGCACTAACCAGTAACCAGTCCAGTTTGAAATTGGAAAAATTGCAACATAGGCCATCAGAATGTTTCCATCCTCATCTTCGATGAGCACCTATAGCTACCTTTATAAAAGCGTGCATGCAACAAGTAAAATTAAAGAGGCATTAAAGTACCTCAACAGCATCAGACACTGTTGTTGCCATGTCATAAGTGATTTCTTCAAAAGTTTCGTCCAAAAAAAACACTATTGTTGTAAGTTTTCGACCGGTTAGAAGAGCTTCAATTTCCTCACGTCCCGGTATAGTATGTCTTGGACCAGCTTTAACTGAACGCTTCAAGGCATTCAATGTATTTGATGCAAGGATTTGGACCTCAGAATCAGTATTCATACCATATGCTACATTATGAACATATTCCGATAAATATCCACCAATGTCCTTGCTGGGAGGCATAGAAGATGCACATAAATACATTAACTCCCATGCTTTAATCAACCATTGCCTGCAAAATCACCAAGCTTTGTAATTAAGTGGTTAGCAGTTACAAGGTGAATGAAATTAAAAAAGAGAATAAAAATTTACAATGCACACTAGTCTACAAGCCCTTCCTCGTAAGCAGAAGATAATTAAAGGAGATCGAATGTCCTTAATTAGAAATTTACTGATTGTCGAAGGCAGAAAACTAAACAAAAAGAAGCATGAGTTAAGACATACTTGCCTGTCAGGATTATTTCTAGTCTGTTTAGAAATCTGGGCAAAAAGTTCATCTCGAAGTTCTGCACGCTTCAGTGTATGCTTGTACAATTTTCCAACAAGTTCAATTCGCTCATCTAAACTTGTTTGAGCTGCTCGATCAGATGAATCCACTCCCATGTACTTCAAAATTATTAGGAATAATTTTGTAGCTCGGCTGATGAGGTCACTATTAATTTTGAGCAATGAAGTTGGTATAGGATCCTGCAATGAAGCTGGAACTTAGCTTTGCATAAGGTTAGTTTGCATAACAACATTATTGCATAAAGGTAATATGATGCTGCAACCTTTTGGAAACACAGCATATCTTCAAATGTGAATTTTTCCCGAACTTGAGGGCCTACTGATTTTTTAGAAAAGAATCCACGTTTTCCAGTAGATTGCATCTGTTTCTGCATCATCCTTAAAAATCCTTCAACCTGCACAATAGAATCACATGGTAGGTTACAAATGTCAAAAAGTGTAGAGATTAAGCAAATCTTGCACATTCAGTACAGAAGATTTTGTAATAACAGTTGCATCTTCGTCATGACAATGTTATGTACCTGAAATTTTTCAATCAAGGGTATAGCACCAGCAAGTTCCGCTGGGACAGAAGTTGAGAAGACTTGTGTACTGTAAGAAACAATTAAATACAAGCATTAATGTTTAGAATCTATACCAAATTTGCAAATGGAAAGCCTCTATTGAGCGCTGTAAAGCTTTTTAATTTCTAAAAGCAACAAAAAAAGATAAATAAAAGCGAAACAGGAAAAAGGTAAATTAAGTGGACTGGATCATGTGCAAGTTTTCAACATAATAAACAACAAAGCAAGTATAAAACAGCTTCAAATATAAGAGATAAAGAAACTTAATCAGGATGCTCACTGTGTTTGCGAGAAATTGGAACCATCACTTTCATATCCATCTCCATTGGAGACAGAGGCGGAAGAATGCAAAGAAATGTCATCATTACCATTGGCCGAGCGAAAAGAAGACATACTCGTTCGTAAACTTTGAGGCAGAGAAGGCTGCATCTCCATTTTCATAAAACAAAACAAGCCTAATTACGTCTTAGTCACTGCAAATCGAAGAAAAACAACAGAATTTATTCGTTAGCACAAAATGTTGTAAGGCACATTTATGAAAACCTAACGATGAACACGAAGAAGACGCATGCACCAGAACTAAGCATCATCGATCTTAGGAAGGGACATTGAGCAAAAGACAGATCCAGCAGGAGAATGGAATAGTCAGATATATCGATTACCTCCAAGCCGACGCGAGAGAGATGGATGGATCTAGCGAGTGGTGTAGAGCCAAATGGCGGGGCAAGAAGCGGAGACGAAGAAATGATGTTTGTTGAGAGAGTCACGAGATAGCGAGTGTGAGAGTCTGTATTAAATGGGGGAAAATCAAAATGGTTTTTAAATTCTAAAATTCCTCCAACTTTGTACAGTAAGTACATCAACCCCTCCAAAGACCGAATTCAAAAAGCAGTAGGTGTATGTATAATGCTTCATCTCAATCTAAATCTGGTTGTTAGAACTAAGTCGGATTCTATTTCTTCTACATTGTGATATCCGTATCCCCCCAGCACTATGGTAACGTTTTCTCTTGTCGTTTTCGTCAGTTTGTGAGCAAGAAGGCAGATGCTCGGCCCAACGAGTCATTACCGAATGATTTCTACTTCCTACAGCTTTTGTCCTACCTATCGGCTTTCGAATTCTGATTATTAAATTAATTTTTAAAAAACCAAGCAGAGAGATTGGGCTTCCAAACTTATTTGTTGTACTGTACTCATCCGCCTACACTTGTTGGACTTGCTTACCATCTCCCGCCCGTCGTCGTCAGTTTGTTGGGTGAAGGATACAAAGACTCGTGAAGAGGCGTTGCAGGAGTGAAGTAACATACGTCACAATACTCTACAATTTTCAAATTAATTGATAACATATCAATTCAAATTTGAAAGTTAAACTCAATTTAACACATTTTTGAAAATTAAGACTTTCGAAAATTTTAAAGGGTTATATTTGAAAGCTATTTTTTAAAAAGTAATATAATTTTTAGTTTTCAAGAATTTTATAAGAAGAAAGATTAACTCACAGAGGGCTGATTCACTTCATACTTGAACTTTTTAATTATAGGTGTAGTAGATTATTCGTATCCTGATTACATATATACAATACAAAATGAAAATAATATTTTAGACTTCCACTGTATAAAAAAGCTAAATATAGTAACTATTTATTGCAAATAAATGGATAAACAAAAGAGTAAAATGGCAATTACACAGAATTCAATATAAAGAGTTAGACAAAGAAATAATTCTGGATTCAAGGACACGAGAGGAAAAATGGAAGCTCTGGTGTGCAAGAGATTGGGTGATCCTACGGTGGGCGATGAGAATAATAGCCCAATAGTAGTGAGCAAAACTGAGGCAATCCCACAGGTAGAGACACCCACGGGTGTGAGGGTGAGAGTGAAAGCCACAAGCTTGAACTATGCTAACTTATTGCAGATTATGGGCAAATACCAAGAAAAACCTCCACTGCCTTTCATACCTGGCTCCGATTTTTCTGGGATTGTAGATGCCGTCGGTTCCGATGTCACGCTTTTCAAGGTCGGTGATCGTGTTTGTTCTTTTGTTGCTCTCGGTTCCTTCGCTCAGTTCATCGTCGCCGATCAGTCTCAGCTGTCTGTATTCTGTTTCAATTTCTTATCTTATTTTTTTGTTAGTTTTTGATTGCATATGTGGGAATTGTTGATTAATTATGAAAAAACAACACAAATAAAAGTTTCCCAGTTCCTGACGGTTGTGATATGGTGGCTGCTGCTGCATTGCCCGTAGCTTTTGGTACCTCTCATGTTGCTCTAGTTCACAGAGCTCAGTTAAGCACTAATCAAGTATCCCACCTGCCCTTTATTCATTTCTTAATTACTCACCAATTTTATTCACTTGTTTGATTATCACAAGTCATTCACTGGTTTGCTTGCCCGTTTTGTTAATGTAGGTATTATTGGTTCTCGGTGCAGCTGGAGGGGTTGGCTTGTCGGCTGTTCAAATTGGGAAGGTCCGTGGTGCTATTGTCATTGCTGTTGCTAGGTATTTGCTTCTTTCGTCATCATCGTTGTCCTTATTGTTGTTAGTTCATGATAGGAATTAATATCATACGCATTTTATTATTTATTGTATTTTGGGTCTTTGAACTTATTGCCTTATTGCTAATGCTAGCAACTGGTTTGATCACGTAAAGCTTCTGTTATGTTTTCAATTACACAGGGGAGCTGAGAAGGTGCAGTTTCTAAAGTCTCTGGGAGTTGATCATGTGGTTGACTCAAGCAAAGAAAGTTTAATTACGAGTGTCAAGGACTTTCTTAAGGCTAGGAAACTTAAGGGGGTTGATGTTTTGTATGATCCTGTTGGTGGCAAGACTACCAAAGAATCTCTGAAGCTTCTGAATTGGGGAGCTCAAATTTTGATTATTGGCTTTGCAAGTGGGGATATACCTGCTGTCCCTGTTAACATTGCCCTTGTCAAGGTTTTGCATTCTCTTTGTTCATTACTGCACTAGTTTGAGTTATATTTTTATTCTGTGTGGTGCCTTGGTTAACAGCGAAATAATTCTAACTAATATCTGTTCTTTTCTTTTGAGTTCGGTAGAATTAACCTTAGGAGAGTTTGTGATCGGATGTGGGCTATTAAGTCCAAAAGTCTGTGGAGTTCTTGTTTCTAGTAATTTATAGAGGAGTGATAGTATCACCAAGTGGCTCTGTATGAGCAACAAGCCCTGAAGTATTTGACTGACCTGAGTTCTGTCCTGTAAATTTACTTTGATTTCACAAGACTGGCAAACTCGGATGCCCAAGGACACCCATCTTTTCTTTTTGTACTAACAAGTTTTAGTTAGGTGCAAAGGATGTGGTTTGAGAACAATTGGTGCCACAAGCACCAAAGGAGTTATGATGCAGGAAACCCAATTTCCAGGTTTCATTTTAAAATTTTGTAGGGTGTAGCAGAATAATTAGGAACTCTTTAAACTACTTAAAAAAATAATAACTGGAAAGGTGCAAATTATAATAGTAGTAGTTTTACCAGCAAAGTTTTCTGAAACTGGTATTCCGCCTGTTGAAAAAGTTAGTCTATTCTGCCGAACTACATGATAGAGCATTTAGCTATCCTTTTCTCTGCATTCATGAGTAGCTTTTGCTTGTCTGTTATCCAGAACTGGACTGTACATGGACTTTACTGGGGTAGCTATAAAATACATCGACCTGTTGTGCTTGAAGATTCTCTCAGGGAACTGCTCTCCTGGGCTGCAAAGGGCCTTATTACCATCCACATTTCTCATACTTACAGACTCTCAGAGGTATGGATTCCCTTGCAAGGCCATCCCACCTTGACCTTTTATTTCTTTTCTTTTCACTTCTACTAATATAGTTAACTGCGCCCACAATTGCTTCCTTTGAAACCAGCCAGAGCATCCAGCAACTTAATTTTCTTATGCAGGTTAGCTAGCTCATTAATTAACAGCTGCCAGGCCCATATAACTCAGTCCAATTCTAGCTTACTAAATTACTAAATTTTAGCTAGAATTAGGTAGCTTCTCTTAAGATTCTTTAGTTAACCATATTAGCATGCATACATAGCTTTAAGCATATAGTTATTTTCTCTCAAAGGGTTTAGGTTAACTGTGCCATAAACCTTGCTAAATCATATCGGGGTGATACTCTTTCAGGTACAAATTACAAGATAATGAGGTTTGATAAAAGGCATACAAAATGTGTCAATGCCATCTTCGATACCCAGAGTGAAGCTAAAATGAGATTAACATTGATTTAGAAACCATGTAAAGCACACACGATATGATCTCTTTATTTCCAGGAACCATGGCGAACTTTGTCTTCTATGTAATGCTGTAATGTTGCATATTCTTGTTAATTTATTATGTTCTTTAATGCCCTTTACAGGCCAGTCTCGCCTTTTCTTCTATCAAAGATCGGAAAGCGATTGGAAAGGTGATGATTATCTTGGATGATGAAAGAAGTGTAAGGTCTAAGCTTTAGGCCACGCTTAACTCAGCCAAGAGGCAGTGAAGCCCTTTGGATGACATAATTGTCTCCTTTCTATTGCTTTCAACCTCGTACGCTCATGCTAGTTCTTGTCGAGTAAGGGAATGATTGATTCCACAAAAGATGTAGCTAATATTGAAACTGCGTAAACTTGTCACTTTCTTGCAGGCTGCTTCTAATACTTGACAGCGTCAAAAGAAGGGGTATATTTAACTTATGCCCCCAAATTAGTTCTAATTGTATGCTGCATCAAATCCTGTTTATGTGTTTCCGTATCTGTATATACATTCGCTTCCCAAGGAAGGCAAACTTTCCCGAGTTTAATGGTCACGTAGTTACTCTCAAACAACATTTAAAGTAGCATGTTGACATTCTGCCGTTCGCTCTACTACCATGACAGAAGCAAAGGAAGCATAGGTTGATCATTAGTTACTCTCCAACAACATTTAAACTAGCATGTTGACATTCTGCCATTCGCTCTCCTACCATGACAGAAGCAAAGGAAGCATAGGTTGATCATTTCTTTCCTAATGTAGGAAAGGTCTATTATGTTCCCTTTTTTCTCTTTTCACTGCCAGGTGAATTCCACCTTTTGGTTACGGATGATGCAAGTTTATGAAGGCTGCCATTGCTGTACAGAGAAGCCAACTTTGGGTCTGGCGTTAGATCTTCCCCCGTCGACCACGATCCAAACATAGTACCCCCAATACCAACTTAAGAGCACTGTACAAAAGATCCATTTGGCTGCCAACTTTATTTGATTATCTCAGAAACGACTCACATGCCATTGCTAGGGATATTAAACACATTAATAATACCCCACATAGCAGATGAAGCAACCACACCGTATATATTGCTCGGTTTATCTACATTAGAATCAATTTGTTGTTGCTCTGGTTATAAGGATATTCGCATTCATGGACATCTGGGCAAGAAAAGCATATGAAATACTCTCGGGAAGATTGTTTACTCCACTACCCACATCACCACTCCTCTAGCTGCATCTCCCCACCGTCGGCTGAAATAAAATTCCATGAGTTGAAAAGGATGAAGTTTATCCAAGAAGAAATGAAAACCCTACCGACCATAGAAAGTTTTCAACTGATATTAAATAACCTATAATTTTCTTGCAGTCCCATCTCCAACAAACTGAATGGAGATCTAGGAAGTGAGTACGGGAATGAAGGTTGGATAAATTAGGGGAAACAAGAAGCTTTGCAACAATTCAGAAAAAGTACGTCTACGGGGAATCTAGAACGGGAACCAATGAACCATTGTCATACTGTCGAATTAGGACTGCTAATAGAACAAGTAGGCAATATGAGTATTTGAGGAAATAGAGCAGGTAGGGAACCACCTTCAATGGTTATACAAACAGAAATGGACACCCTGAATGTTACTAAATATATGCTTCTGTAGACAGCCGGCGCTTCGCTAACGCAGCATAATTCACGCATCGGTACACTCGGCAACCGTTTTCAATCAGATGTAACATAACATTCTGCTACTTCGGTTTGATATAACTAATCTAAACCCCGTGTATGGTTACTATCCCCTTATATGGGGATAGATATATACGGGGATAGATAACAAAATAAAATAATCCTGTGATTCATATGTGTTTGATTGATGTTTATGATTTTTTGTTCTCTATCTCCAGTTGACAGAGACAAACTAATCCTGTCAATTTCAAAAGTGAAAGACAAAAGAAATTGTCTTTGTCTCCGTATAACGAAGATACTATCCAAGTTACCTCTGATTTCTGTCTCTCCTACACCCATCTCTCCTTTGTCGCATGCTTGGCACCGCTCTAGGCTTCTCTGTTGCACGGTGGGACTGTCTTTGTTGGGACCCGATCTTAAGACCGGACCCCAATCGGGAAAAAAAAAGGAACGATAACGGAGGAATTCGAATCTTAATGCGAAAGAACGGATGAATACAAATGCGAACGAAACGAACGGATCAGAAATCATAAGAGGACACGAAATCCAAAAGCGGAATCGAATGGCGAACAAAGCGAAAGAACGGAAATCGAAGCTAAAAGATGCGAAAGTGAAACGAAAGCGAACATAAACGATAAGCAAATCGAATACGAATCGAAAGCAAAACAAACAAACGGATCAATCGAACTGAATCATATAGCGAAACAAAGCGAAGCAAGCACGAATCGGAAACAAAAGTGGAAACATATTGGAAACGAATCGAAACGGAAACATAAGACGAACGATTCAAAAGCGGTACAAATGATTCATTCGAATTAAAACAAATGTCCAACATCCGGGAACAAAATCTTAGAAATAACTATCGCGTTGGAAACCTAGACTAAGACATATCCGAAATCCGGTACAAATTTTTTTTCTTTCCCATTTCTTTCATCTTTAATCAATCTCATACAAATCAAACAATACAATTTCCCTTTTTGGAAATTTATCCTTAATCT
>JANZLD010000235.1:49736862-49747978 GCA_026413575.1 Erythroxylum carthagenense | reverse complement strand
GCTATGTTTATTCGATTTGTTCTTTCGATTCCGCATTCGCTTCGTCTTCGCTTCTGTTTCGGTTGGGATCCGGTTTCCGGATCGGGTCTCAACACTACCCATCAAGTCTTAACATTAAGATGAGATCTTATGTGTTAATCACCATATAGAGTAAAATAGGAGATCTAGAAGGAAAAACCAACTTAAGGGCAAAAACGGTAATTTTACCCTTTATTGTGTGGATGGCTATAATATGGTTTGTTATAAAGTTTGCAATTGGACATCTTATTTCAAACATGTATTCTTATAATATTTAGTAATTCAAGAGTTCAACCAATTGTCTTTAGTGAAATGATATTTGGTTAATAAGCTAAAATTAATTCTAATGAGATTAAATTAATTGTGGGCTTATTGGAGCTTGAATTATATAAGTCCAATTAGATTCCTCATTTGGTTTCTAGAAAGATTATCAAGCAAAGTAAGAAATATAGATAGAGATTTTAAAGCCCATGATTGAATATTGGGCTTACTTTAATTAGAAGCCCAAATGAACATTTAATATTGGGCTTGACTTTGGTTTGATTTGATTAATTAGGTTAATTAAATTAAAACAAAATTATTAAAGAAAGATGGAGGGAATATTTCAATTTTTATACCTAAATGTGCACATTTAGCATTGAATTGCTAAATTAAAGATGGTTTTTTTCATGCTTTATCATCATTAAATGGAATAATGATCTTATCATTAAACAGTTTAATGGTTGTCTTTTAATGATGGCATGTAATGTAACCTTTTATCATTAAACAGTTTAATGGTTGTCTTCCTTCTTTGATCCATAATCGAAAATGAGAAGGTCTTATTTAGGTTATTGGGCTTTTCATATAGCCATCTTAAACAAATAAGAAGAGTCTCATTTATTGGCTTCTTTATAATTGATTAAAGAATGAAGTGATGCATTGGATGCACATCACTTCTTTGTTTGATGATAACTGAAATTGACAAGGAGAGTAAGAAGTGTTCTTGCATTTTAGACTCAATTTCTCCTCTCATACATGCAAATATGACCTCCCACCGAGATATAGTTTGTAAGTATCTTTAGTGGATGAATCAAATGGTTACACACTCAACACATTTTACCAATAACCTGCCCATCATAGCTCTGTTGGTAAAAGTATAGACAAAATCATGGCGCTTCTCAAAAAGTTACGCATGACGATGCTTGGCAGTTTTCTGAGTGGGAGGATCCCAATATTTCTTTTAATGGATAAGATGGCTCATCGACACTTAGTCCATTATAGATCAGAAAAATAATCGTCATTTAAAGTTTTAAATTTTTAAGTTTTTTAAATGTATCATCATACATACATGCATCATGATTTTATGCAAAGTTCCAATATTATTGACTAGTATGCTCATGTTTTAATAATTTATATTATTAGACATAATTAACCACAATATGAATCCACTCACTTTGCTCTTGACTAATAACAAATTGGAAAATGGAGAGAATTTTAATGAATGGAGACATAAACTTGACATTGTTCTTCAATATGAACGAAATTAATGTGTATTAACAGACAATGAGCCTACACCTCTAGGTGTAATTCAACTTCTGAGAAAGTCCAACAATACGAGCGATGGCAGAATGTTGATAAGACTACAGAGTGTTATATTCTAGGTTCTGTTAGCAAAATGTTGCAAAAGCAAATTGCATGCATGAAAACTGCTAGTACAATGGTCCATCACCTACATGAGATGTTTGGTGAGAGGAACAGGTCTGCAAGAGTGAAAGCTATCCAAACCTTTTATAATCTTAAACAAAACCTGGTGCACTAGTGTGGGATTAAATGTTGAAGGTAATCTCTATGGTTACTAAGGTAGATGATTATGATCATCAATAGCTTAAACTCATCTTTTCAATAGTTTAAGTTGGACTATGAGCTTAACAATAAGAATTACACCTTGAGTGAGTTGATGAATATCCTCTAGAGTACGAAGGAGATATTAAATATCAAGGCTAATGGGCCAGAAGCTAATGTAGCATTTTTTTTCTAAGCCCAAGGGTGAGGGCAAGTAAAACAAGAAGGGTTTAATGAAAAAGAAGGCCTAAATAGGGGTCAAGGTCTAACCCATAAAAAAGAAGGCCAAAGCGGACACCAAGGGAAAATGTTTCCAATGTGGTGAGTATGGTCATCGGAAAAGAAACTATGAAGTCTACCTTAAGTCCCTTAAAAGCAAACAAGGTATAGGTTTCCTAAGTTTGTTAGGAACTAGAAATGTGGCATATTCTGATTCTTGGATCTTAGATTCAGGAGCCACTAACCATGTTTGCAATTCTTTACAGAGGTGCCAGCAAAGGAAAAGACTATATAAAGGCCAGTTTTAAGTCAAGATAGCAGATGGATCCTATATTTTAGCAGAATCAGTGGTAGTAACTATCTTAGACTATCCTAGTAGTCATAGGTTATATATGGAGGATGTATATTACATCCCAATGATTGTAAGGAGCATGATTTCAATTTTTGTCTAATAAAATCTATTTATCCTTATATTTTGAAAATGTTTTTTCAATATATGATAATAAGGATTTTATATGTAATGGGATAATTAAATAGGGATTGTTCTTTGTAGAACCTATGATAGGCTTACTAAAAACCATAAAATTAATAAAACCAAGACAATCCAATGACTCTAGTTTTAATTCAAAATATCTGTGGCATATAAGAATAGATCATATCAATCAGAAAAGACTTGACAAGTTAGTGAAGGATGGGATCCTTGCGAGTTTAGATAATAATACATTACCCATATGTGAATCTTGTATTGTAGGTAAAACGACCAAAGCCTCATTTCCTTCCAAAGAAAACATATCTTAATCCATGTTGGACCTGCTACATACTGATATGTGTGGGCCCATAAATGTACAAGCTAAAGGAGGTTATGAAATATCCATTATAGATGATTATTCTAGACATGGCTATTTGTATTTGATGCATAAAAAGAGTGAGTCCTTTGAAAAGTTCAAAGCATTTAAAGTTGAAGTTGAGAAGTAGCTAGGCAAGCCATTAAAACAACTTCAATCGTATCGAGGTGGTGAGTACTTATCTAGAGAGTTCTAACAATTTCTAATTGACAATGGAATTATTTCCAACTTGTCAGCTTCTCAAGCACGTCAGCAGAATGGTGTAGTAAATATGAGGAATAGGATTATATTAGACATGGTAAGATCAATGACATCCTCTGCTAGCCTTCTAGGATCATTCTGGGGATATGCTATACAAACGACAACTTATGTTCTTAACTTTGCACCATCCAAATCGGTGCCTAAAACACCTAAGAAGTTATGAACTGGCCAAGTTCCTTCATCACGGCACTTAAGGACTTGGTGCTACCCAAATCATGTTCTAAAGTTTGAATCCACAAAAATGGAACCAAGATTAGAAGTGTATTTGTTTGTAGGATATCCTACGGGTACACGAGGGTACTATTTTTATAGTCCTTAGGATAGGAAGGTATTTGTCTCGGCAAATGCGACCTTCTTGGAGGAAGAATTTGTGAGAAATCACAAAGGAAGAAGTGAAGTAGTACTAAAGGAGTTAGTTATTTCTTCCAAACTAAGAGTTGATTTGGATATAACAGAACAAGATGTCGAAATGGATTTAAAAGTTAAATTAGAAGAGTAGCCTGAACATCAAGTAGTACCTAGATGTAATGGCAGGGTTGTAAGGTAACCAGAAAGGTATCTAGGTCAAGGAGAAGGCATAATAGCCATCTCAGAACAAGAAGAAATGGATCTCATTACTTATACACAGGCTATTAATGATGTTGATGTAGAAAAATGGCTCAAGGCGATGGAATCAAAAATATATTCCATGTACAACATTGAAGTCTGGATCCTTATAGATCTACCACTAAATGTAAAAGCCATAAGGTGTAAATAGATCTACAAAAGGAAAGAGGTTTTAATGGAAAGGTAGAGACTATTAAAACTAGATTGTTAGCTAAAGGCTATACTCAAAAAGAGGGTACAGACTATGGGGAGACTTTTTATCCAGTTGTCATGCTTAAGTCCATCAGAATTCTTTTGGTCATAGCAGCCTATTTCAATTATTAAATAAGGCAAATGGACGTCAAGACCGCATTTCTTTTGTGGGATCTTAAAGAGACCATTTATATAGTCCAACTAGAAGGATTCATTACGCAAAGTAATGAGCATAAGGTATGTAAATTGTAGAGGTCCATTTATGGGCCCAAGCAAGCATTTAGGTCTTAGAACATTAGGTTCGATAAGTCTATCCAAACATATGAGTTCATACAAAACTAGATGAGTTGTGTGTTTATAAAAGGATATAAGAAGGCAAGGTTACTTTCCTAATCCTATATGTTGATGACATTCTACTCCTTGGGAATGATGTAGGAATGTTATCTACAGCTAAGGGATGACTGAACGAATAGTTATCAATGAAGGATTTAGGAGAGGGTAGCTATATTCTAGGGATCAAACTTATAAGGGATTGTAAGAAAAAATTGATAGCCTTGTCTCAAATAACCTACATTGAGAACATGTTCAATAAGTTTACCATGCAAGATTCCAAGAAGGGTTTCACACTTACTAGAAATGGAATCAAACTATCAAAGAAGAAAGCACATAAGGCCTAAAAAGAGGTCGAATGCATGTATAACATTCCATATGCTTCAGCAGTTGGAAGTTTTATATATGTTATGTTTTGTACTAGACCAGATGTCTATTATGCAGTAGGACTTGTAAGTAGATTCTAGTCCAATCTAGGAATGGAGCATTAGATTGTGGTTAAGTGCATAATAAAGTATCTTCATAGGATGAAGAACTTAATGCTTGTTTACTCTAGAGGTAACCTTATTCCGATAGGATATACAAATTTTGATTTCCAATTAGATGTTGATTCAAGGAAATCAACTTCTAGTTCTATATTTGTTTTAGGAGGTGAAGCCATAGTCTGGAGGAGTATTAAGCAATCTTGTGTTGCTAATTCGACTACAGAGGCTGTGTATGTTGCTACTTATGAAGCAGCAAAAGAAGTAGTCTAGCTCCACAAGTTCCTGAATGATTTGGAGGTAGTTCCTAAGGTAGAAAAGGCCATTATACTTTATTGTGATAATAGTGGGGCAGTGATTAATTCTAAAGAACCTTAAAACCATAAAGCTCCAAAACACATTGAGAGAAAGTATCATCTCATAAGGGAGATAATACAACATGGTGAGGTGAATGTGGTAAAGATTCCCACACAGCAAAACCTTATTGATCCATTTACGAAGACACTGTCTCAAAAGGGTTTTAAAGGTCATATAGCAGGGATGGGAATGAGAGATATGTCAAACTTGTTTTAAGGCAAGTGGGAGATTGTTGGAGATATGTAAATATAATGCCCTAGAAAGCAAACGTATTTACACATAACTTAATTTTCTTCTAGTTACTTTTGTAATGAAAATATTTATTATTAATAAAACAAAAGAGTTTGGTTTTATTTATATGAGCATTATACATCTAATCATACGGTACCAGGATTCTTTTGTAAGTGATATGGGAAACATACATACTATTAGAATCTAAATTAGTTAATTCACAATTGAATAATCAAGTCGCTCCCTTGATTATAGTTCAGACTATAGTGTTACAATTTATCTTCATTTAAGCAAAAGAGTTTACATCAAGGGAATGATAAGTTTCATATCATGATAGTAGTTGATTATCGATGCACTATTAAATGAATCCAGAATCAAGTATGTTTTTAAAGAATAAAATGAGTCGTTACTTTAATCTTAAAAGATGCACCTTATCATTCTTTTATTATAAACCATAATCTTGATGAGTGGTAAACTTATATGTGTTTCATTATAATTCTTGATATGATCAAAGTGGATTTTTATAGAGTATCAATCTAGTGTCTACATGTTAGAATTATTAATTAGAACATGTAATAGGGAACATTCACTTAAATAAAGAGTTTATAATGATATCATCACTTCCAGATATTTTACGGAGTTTGGTGATTAAATTGGTGCCCGTAGTTTGATGGACTAGCTACACATCAAGTCTTAACACCAAGATGAGATCTTGTGTGTTAATCACCATATAGAGTAAAACGGGAGATCTAGAAGGAAAAACCAATATAAGGGCAAAACGGTAATTTTACCCTTTGCTGTACATATGGCTATAATATGGTTCATAATAAAGTTTGCAATTGGACATCTTATTTGAAACATGTATTCTCATAATAGTTAGTAATTCAAGAGTTCAACCTATTGTCTTTAATGGAATGATATTTGGTTAATAAGGTGAAATTAATTCTAATGAGAATAAATTAATTCTGGGCTTATTGGGGCTTTTAGGAACGTTATAAAGTAAAGTAAGAAATATAAATAGAGGTTTTAAAACCCATGATTGAATGTTGGGCTTACTTTAATTAAAAGCCCAAATGAACATTTAATATTGGGTTTGACTTTGGTTTGATTTGATTAATTAAATTAATTAAATTGAAACAAAGTTATTAGAGAAAGAAGGTAGGTAGATTTCAAATTTTTATACCTAAATGTGCAACTGCACATTTAGCATTGAATTGGTAAATTAAAGGTGGTTTTTATCTTACTTTATCATCATTAAATGGAGTAATGATCTTATCATTAAATGGTTTAATGGTTGTCTTTTAATGATGGCATGTAATGTAACCTTTTAGCATTCATTTGATTAAAGAAAGGTAGAGGTATATTTGATGTACTCTCAATTCCTTCTTTCATCCATAATAAAAGAGGTCTCATTTAGGTTATTGGACTTTTTATATAGCCATCTTAAACAAATGATAAGAGTCTTATTTATTGGCTTCTTTATGATTGATTAAATAATGAAGTGATGCATTGGATGCACATCACTTTTTGCTTTCATGATAACCAAAATTGGCAAGGAGAGTAAGAAGTTTTTTAACTCACTCTCTCCTCTCATGCATGCATAGCTGAAACTTAAATGGAAAGAGTCTCATTTTTTGTTTATTTCTTCTAAGAAAAATCTCCTCAAAATATTTCTTCTTCTTTCCCGCCAAAGGATCTTGTTAACCAAGTTGTCCAAGAAGAACACGTGGTAGATCGGATTGGTCGAGGATACAAAAACAAGGAGAGGATACGATGATAAAGGAAAGGATACAAAAGAGTCAAAGTTATAGCAAGGATTTGGAGAGGATACAAAAACGAAGAGTCAAAGCTGTGGTAAGGAGTCGATATATTTCTACCACCTTTTTCTTATATAAATTATTTTCCTTATACCGTATCATATATGGCTAAAACATGTTGATTTGGTTATATTATTTCCACTGCATTTTGATTTTGAAAAAGTTTTGAAATCTACCATTTTAACCAAATCTCGCATGTTTTTGTTTTCAATCCAACACCGTTTTAGCCAAATCTTGCATGCTTTTGTTTTTGATCCAACAATTGATTTCAGAGCCATTTTATTATGCATGATTTCGGTTCTTATATGTGACGTATGGGTTGGCAATTAAATTTTGTATGCTCCATATTTTTGTGTGATAGAAAAATATATGGTGCATGTTTTGCTCTTTTGATTGTCCACAGAATATAGTTTTACCTTGTAAGTTTTCTTCATTTGGTTTGTAATAGGGATAGTGGCCTATCATTCTCATCTTTCCTCCTTGTCTTCATTTTTCTATTTTCTTTGATTTTGTAATGTACAAATTTCTGTAATATTGAAAATGGAGCAACCATGGATTGAGGAGAAGAATAGGTAATTTTCGATTTTATGAAAATTAAAGTGATAGAATTCTTTGAGTGTCAGATTTTACCACAAACAAGTGCTGAAATTTTTGTTTTCATATTGCCAAAGTTTCAGTTTTGATGAAAAATAAGTGCTGAAATTTTTGTTTTCAAAGTGATTAATTTCAATTTTTTGAAAATGTCATTACACATTTTTTTACCAAATAGGTGAGCAAAGAGTTCAAAGCAGAAGATCCAAGTCTAAGATTTTTCATTATGGGTCAAAGGGCCTTGTAATTGTTTTTTATGTTCTGGGATGGACAATCAAAAGTAGTGTTATTATTCATAAGATGAATGTATAAATGGATGGATGTAGATAATATGTGATATTATGTGATAGTGTGCCAGTTAGAATAATTGCCAATCCTAGGCTTTGCCATGCATTTGTTATGTGTGAGATATATAATGAAACAATATAGGATGTTTAATAAATTGCATCTAGATAAGATGGTATGTATTAAAACTTAATGCCTAAAAAGTTTGAGTAGGAGAGGATGTTCATGTGAGAGTCCACGGTCTCTATATGATGGCCCGTTTGCAAATGGTGAAGTGTTACTACCCATCGCAGGACATGAATCCTAGATCTTACATGGTTTGGGTCTCCTAAAAGGATAAGTCCACTTATTGGTAGCAAGTGTGACCTCCCACCGAGGCATGGCTTACAAGTATCTTTAGTGGATGAATCAAATGGTCACACACTCAATGTAGTTTATCAATAACCTACCCACCGTAGCTCTATTGATAAATTTATGGACCAAATTATGGCGATTCTCAAAAAGTTAGGCATGAAGATGCTTAGTAGTTTTTTAAGTGGGTGGGTCTTAGTTTTTCTTTTAATGGATAAGATAGCCCACCATCAATTAGTTAATTATAGATAGGAAAATAATCATCGTATAAAGTCTTAAATTTATTAAGTTTTGTTAAATCTATCATCATGCATACATGCATCATGATTTTATACAAAGTTCCAATATTGCTAACTAGTACACTCATGCTTTAATAATTTATATTTACAGTCATAATTAACCACAATATGAATCCACTCACTTTGCTTTTGACTAATAACAAATTGAAAAATGGAGAGAATTTTAATGAATGGAAATGTAACCTTGACATTGTTCTTTAATATAAATGAATTTTAAGTTTATTAACGGACAATAAGCCTGCACCTCTAGGTGGCAATTCAACTTTTGAGAAAGTCCAACAACAAGAGCGGTGGTAGAATGCTGATAAGACTACTAAATGCTATATTCTAGCTACTGGCAGTGGAATGTTGCAAAAGCAAATTGTTTACATGAAAACTACTGGTGCATCGATCCATCACCTAAATGAGATGTTTGATATGAGGACTAGGTTTACAAGAGTGAAAGCTATCCAAACCTTTCATAATCTTATACAAAAACCTGGTCAACTAGTGTAGGATTATATGCTTAAAGTAATCTCTGTGGTTACTAAGGCTGAGAAGCTTGGGACAGATATGGATGCGGACACCCAGATGATTATGATCATCATTAGCTTAAACTCATCTTTTAATTAGTCTAAATTGGATTATTAGCTCAACAGCAAGGATTACACCTTAAGTGAGTTGATGAATATCTCGTAGAGTACGAAGGAGTATTAAATATCAAGGCTAGTGGGCCCGTGGCTAATGTAGCATCTTCTTCCAAGCCTAAGGGTAAGGGCAAGAAAAAGAAGAAGGGTCCAATGAAAAGAAGGCCCAAACAAAGGTCAAGGTCCAACCCATGAAAAAAAAAGCCAAAGTAGACACCAAGGCAAAGTGTTTCCAATATAGTTACTGGAAAGAAACTGTGTAGTGTACCTTAAGTACCTCAAAAGCAAACAAGGTATGGGTTTCCTAAGTTTGTTAGGAACTAGAAAAGTGGTAGATTCATCTGATTCTTGGATATTAAATTCAGGAGCTACTAACCATGTTTGCAATTCTTTAAAGGGTTCCAGCAAAAGAAAAGACTATATAAAAGCTAGTTTCAAGTCAAGATAGCAGATAGATCCTATGTTTTAGCAGAATAAGTGGGAGTAATTATCTTAGACTTTCCTAGTAGTCATAAGTTATATTTTCAGGATGTATATTACATCCTAATGATTGTAAGGAACATAATTTTTAAATTTTGTCTAATAAAATCTGGTTATTCCTTATATTTTGAAAATGTTGTTTCAATATATGAGAATAAGGATCTTATTTGTAATGTGATAATTAAACAAGGATTGTTATTTATAGAACCTATAACAGGCTCTCCAAACATCACAAAATTAATAAAACCAAGATAATCCAATGATTCTAGCATTAATTCAAAATATCTACGGCACTTAAGAATGGGTTATATCAATCAAAAAAGACTTGACATGTTAGTGAAGAATGGGATTCTTGCAGGCTTGGATAATGATCCATTACGCACCTGTGAATCTTGTATTGAAGGAAAAATGACCAAGGCCTTATTTCCTTCCAAAGAAAATATATCTGAATTCACGTTGGACCTGGTACATACTAATGTGTATGGGCCCATGAACGTATAAGTTAGATGAGGTTATGAGGATTTCATAACCTTTATAGATAATTACTTTAGACATGGTTATTTGTATTTGATGCATAAAAAGAGTGAGTCCTTTGAAAAGTTCAAAGAATTCGAAGTTGAAGCTGAGAAGCAGCTAGGTAAGCCATTAAAACAACTTCAATCAGATCAAGGAGGTAAGTACTTATTGATAGAGTTCTAATAATTTCTATTTGGCAATGGAATTGTTTCTAACTTGTCGACTCCTCAAACACATCAACAGAATGGTTTAGTAGAGAGTAGGAATAGGACTCTATTGGAAATGGTAAGATCAATGATGTCCTACACTAGCCTTCCATAATCATTCTAGGGATATGCCATATAAATGGCAACTTATCTTTTTGACTTTGCTCCATCCAAATCGGTGCCTAAAACACCTAAGGAGTTATAGACTAGCCGAGTGCCTTCATTATGGCACATAGGGACTTAGGGCTACTCGACCCATGTTTTAAGACTTGAATCCACAAAGATGGAACCAAGTTCAGCGGTATGTTTGTTTGTAGAATATCCTACAGGCACACGAGGATAGTATTTTTACACTCCTCATAAAAGGAAATTATTTGTGTAGACAAATGCAACCTTCTTGGAGGAAGGATTTGTGAGAAATCACAAAAGAAGAAGTGGGGTAGAAATAAAGGAGTTAGCTACTTCATCCAAAGCAAGAGTTGATGTTAGCCCCAAAAAAATTTTTTAAAATTAAGCATGATTAGCTTAATTAAGTAAGTTATGTTAGCATTAATTAACTTGACATTAATTTAATATATGATAG
>JANZLD010000235.1:49675115-49686562 GCA_026413575.1 Erythroxylum carthagenense | reverse complement strand
TTTGTAATCTTCGACTTCGACTTGTATTTATAGACTTTGTCTCCAACTGCTTCTTGATTCTTGCTTCTTTGATCTTGCTTCTTTGATTTTGAAAGAAACGGTTAATCAGTTGAGTTCTGTAACTAACTCGAACTGACTCTTGCATCTGCTTTCTTTTCTTCTTTTGCGTCTGTTTTACTATTCGTGTCTGCTTTGCGTCTGCTTTGCGTCTGCATCTGCTTCTGCTTTGCTTTGCTTTGCGTCTGCGTCTGCTTTGCTTTGCTTCACGCCTACTTTGCATCTGCTTTGCTTTGCTTCGTCTGCTTTTGTTTTTCTTCGTCTGTTTTGTTGCGTCTGCTTTTCTAAATACTTTTATTTGTCTCTTTTTGTTATACATCAAAATCATATTTAAGTAAAGTCACTCTGACTTAACAATGTATTTACACATTACATATAATTACACAAATTCCCAATTTACAAACAATCATATTCAATTCACATCACATAAATCCTTTGAAACATATTTATGTTTATAAGGACATATTCATCCTTAAACACGCCATACATTTAGACATTAGACACATTATTTACTAACCAAACATTCCTTAAGTAATTACCTCAATTAACAATCCATAACTAAATTAACTTTTACTCAATTAATCTAACCTCAATTTAAGTTCATTTCATACCTTAAACAATCTAATTAAGTCTCAATGTACCAAATAAAATTACCTAACCTTATATAGGTCCATAATTCCACAAAACCAAGATTTTCACCTTTCTAACCATTTCCCACGACCGTGGGACTGTGCCTTATAAATCCCACTATCTTGGGATAAGTGAACTGAAAGTTCACTCACCTATAACCTTCAGTTTGTTTCCAAAACTTAACTTCTTCACTTCTATTTGACACACCTTCACTAAAGTCCATCAATTTCACTTCAAATCTACCTTATTCATACTTTAATACCTCATCAAATTCATGTCTAAACTAATTAAAAAATCATTCATTAAGCATCTCACAATCCATGATCTTTCAATTATCAACATCCAAAGTAAAAGCTATCAAGCAAGTATCATGTTCTAGACCTTAATTCATTATCAATTCAACACATATTCTATCCAATTCAAGCATCCAATTTATTATCAATTCAATACATATTCTATCCAAGAAAGGAAAGGTAAGTCATCTCTTTCCTTTCTTCCACTTCTTCATGAAAACATGTGAAATGGTTCAGCTAATGACCTTAACTTAGCATGTTTACCTTTCTTTTGCTTGCTTGTTTACATGTTTGTTTGATTTTTTTGGTTTCGAATATGTTTGGTTTGAAGTTTGTTTGAGTTTGAACTTGTGTTCTTTTCAAATTTCTTATTGAATAGTTGATTTTGATGTGATGGTAGGTTGATTGAATGTTAGGAATACATGTTAAGCTTAAAATAAGAATAAGAGGTTTAAAAAATGGATAATCCACGATCGTGGGAATTAGGTTGATTCCCACGAATGTGGGAAGGCTTTCCAGAAACTTTCTGAAGCTTTAACCTATGATCGTCAAAATGGACCCATTTTCCACAAGCAAAGGAAGGCTCTCTAGAAACTTTCTGGAGCCTTAACCCATGATTGTGGAAATCATAGTGATTTCCATGATCGTAGGATCCTTTGACAGAAACTTTTTTAAAAACTCTTTTTTCTTCTTCTTTCTTCACTTTCCCTCACTTTTTCCCTCTGCAGCCGACTCTCTCACTATCCCTAGTTTTGGAGATCATTCATTTTTCTCCTAGACTTTGGTATTTTCTTCATCTTTTCCATCATTAATCACTTTTTTTACATTTATTTCACACTGCACTATCAAGAATACAAGGATTTGGTGAGTTCTTATTTCCTTCTCTCTCTAAAATGTACTCCCTCTCTCTTTTGCATATTTTGGTAGATTTTTCTTCTTCAATGGCTCCAAAGAAGCTTGTTGCTCAGAAATCCATTGACCAATTGCATCAACAAGTCTTTGGAGAAGGTAAAACTGATATAGTGGCAAATTTTTGTGCCCCATTCCCAATTTCTTTGGAAGACGAAGGTATGTGATTTCGGGACTTTAAAGATAGAGAATTACTGCCTTCCAGATACTTTGATTTTGAAATGTTAGAAACTCTAGACTTGAGGCGTAATATTGAACGATTAGCTGCGAATATTAGTTAGGGTCAGTTAATTCATTATGATGTACCGATATACCCCATAATGACTATTGAATTTTTTACCATTGTGTGTTATAATCCTAAAATGGATACATTTTGATTTAGAACAGGTGGTCATGTTTATAAGCTTGATTATATAGTCATTCGTGCACTTTTTGACTTGTCAAACACTAAAATTTTAGATGACCACATGATGACTTCTATATGGATGACTATTGGAACGAGTGAAAACACGTTAAATTCTAGGAATGGACCAAACGGCTTAATTCGTAGCACTGAGCACTTATTATTTCACAAATTTATGTGCTTAATTGTCTTTAATAAAACTAAAAGCAATAATTGTTATGCTAGAGAACTTTTCTTTCTTTGGTGCATGGATCATAAAGTTAAAATAAATACCTCGTATTGCATTTTTAGGTCTATTGTGAGTTGCGTTAATAAGAAAAGCTTATATTTTGGTATGGCTTATATTGTCACTACCTTCACTTCATTTTGTCATCTTGATGTGGATATTGTGCATACTACTAACTATGATGTTTTTGATGTATCATATTTAAGACACTCTAAAATTTTAGAGCTCCATTCTATAGAGCTTCGAAATTCTCAGATGCGTAATGTGGTTAATAACAGGAAGAGCAAGAATGCAGCCATATCTCATCCATCCACCTCTCTGGTCCCACCAGAGCTCCAAGAAAAAGTAGTTTTAGAGGAACCAACAATAGTAGCAAATGTTGATCGGTTTCACCAAATTCTTGACCAGATAGTCACAAATCAACAACAAATGATGCTATAGGTCAATGAGCTTAGAGACCAAAAGCAACAAGTACACAAGGAGTAGAGGTACATGAAGAAGAAGTTCCTCAAGTTCATCCAAACAAAGAACATTGAAGTCCCCTCTCCTACGCCTTCACCACCTCAATCCCCATAAGTTTTCTTACCCTTCACTTTTTATATTGTTTTATTGACTTTGTTAGTTATGTTATTTGTTTGCTTAGTTCATGTTGTGCTTGATGTTTTAATTTCATTTTATGGTTGCCTTGTCACATTGAGGACAATGTGCTAACCAAGTGTGGTGAGGTGACATTTGCCTTATCAATTGCATTGTTTAAATTTGTTTTATTTACCGTTTAGGATGCATGTTTTAGGCATATTAGGTTATTATTTGATGTTGTGTTGTGTTAAGCAATGGAACCACACTTGAATCATTTTTTATTTATTTTTTCATGATATTCTGTCATGCTAGTTAGAATAAGATTGAATGCATGCTTAAACTTGGATTAGGCTACTTGCGTACAGAGTGAATCATGTTGAGTAAAGAAAAGTAGTTGGTTGCATAAGCTTACTCAAAATGTGACACTTGAGTAATAAGGTAGTTTAGAGATGTATAATGAATTTTCATTTGAGCTAATGTGAGGATTGAGCTTATATGACTCCATCTATAGTCATATAATTTTTTTAAGAGTGTGATGCCCCTTTAGGTTACTACCTTTAGAACTTGCTTTGATTTAATTTGAGTCTACTAGATGCATGCTTAATAAAAATGATTAAGACCGTTTTTGTGATAACCTTTAGCTTAAATGACCTACCCTTGTATTATCCCTTGTTAGCCCTGTTGAGCCTTAACCCTTTTGTGTTTTGAAAACACCTCATATTAAACCTCATTAGCCTACCCATTCATAAGCTTAGTAAAGTATTAAGTGATGCGCTAGTTTGGGATTTTTGGTAAAAATTTCATCTTTCTGAGATGAGTTTAGTTATACTTCTACTCCTCGATCACATTATATCTAGTTGCTATGTTGTTTGTTGATTCTTCAATTATATAAAGGTAAAAAAGTAAGAAAAGAAAAGAAGAAGGAAGAACATTTTGGGTAACATCAATAAGTGTGGAGTAGTAGTATATTTACATTTGTATATATTAGAATATGTTTGGTATCCCTTTGTTTACTTATTACTTTATGAATGCTTGTGTTAAACCCTTTACCTCTTTTGACCCACCTTAACCCTTACCACATTACAAGTCGAAACAAGCCCTTTTGATCTATTTATGCATGTAATCATTGTCAAGGAAATTTGGTGTATTAGCAAGCCTATGATAGTGTACTTTCCTATAGGAAGTTTGGGAGAAACACTAATAATTAAACTTGAGAGAAATGGGTGAAACCGTGAGGAAGATTCATTTTGCACTTATACTTATCTTTTGAGTGATGATGCCATAAATTGAGTTTGCTTATGTACACAATGCCGGCCTTGGGCAGGTGCCCTAGAGGCCCACCTTCAATGCATTTCAGCAACATTTTTTCAACATTTTTTTAGTTAGAAATGCTGTAAATCCTTAGTTATCAATCAGAGGAGAAGAGAAAGTTAACTTAAATAAATAACTTACCGAGAAAGTTAACGTTATCTAATCTTGAAAGCTAAATAATTTCCTTTATTAGCTATATAACATTAACTAGTTATATTTATGAATACCTTTGAAGTATTTGAGTATATTTCTTACCCTCTAATTTTTTATTTTCATCAAAATATGAATTTAACATACTACAACTTAAAAATTGATGGTAAAAAATTTCACAATTTTGCCTTATGAGTTCTAAGTGATAATTTAAAACTAAAGTTTTCTATTTTTAATGTATTTTTAGTTTATTAAATATTTGAATATATTATAATTATTTTGTAATTTATCATTAACATGACATTATATTAGCATTTTAAATTAGAACATTAATATTAAATGATATTGCGTTTGTTTGTATTTCTCCTTTTTTATTTTTAGATTACTTATTATTTATAAAAATATAATTAAAAATTAATAAATAGTTTAATTTTCGTTATACTTTGCCACAAGTAATGTAATGATTGTTGAATTTGTGCTCTTATAGAGGTTCACATAAGTTTAGTGATAATATGACTAAATCAAATAATTTAAGTTACGCAATTCAAAGATTACATAAACTGTTTCATTTATTATAAAAATTCATATAATTCTATTAAACATGTAATGATAATTAAACAATAATAAAAATTATTTGACAATTAAATAAGACCATAAATAGTTGGATGTATTTGATGATTAAAAAAATTATTTGATAATTAAATAAGACTGTAATAGGTTGAATGATTTAGCTATTTTATTTACCGAGAAGGATATGTTAAACAATATTGATTTTTGATAATATTATTAATGATTTTACATCTAGAAATGCACGAAGAAATTGTTTTTTATAAAATCATGATATTTGTGTGTTTGTTATTGCTATTCTCTTAGCGTTTTGCTGTTCAATTTCTACTATTGCTATTTTGTTGTTACTGTTACTATTTTTAGTAATTTTATTGCTACTAAAATTTACTAGATATTATTAGCTGATGTTATGATTACTTAATATTTTGTTGAGTGTGTGGACTTATAAATTCGGTCACTTATATATAGATATTAAATTTTAATAATAAAAATATGCTTTTAAAATTTACACGTTTATCTATTGCCAATTTATTGGGGCCCTTTTTTAGTTCACCCAAGGCCTATAAAACGTTAGGAACGGTCCTATATGTACACTATTAAAATGTAGTCATGATATATGTAATAGCTTAATACTTCAGTTGGTTAAACTTTGAGGGATTTCATGTTTTGATCTTTATGAGAATGAAGTGATAGAATTGATTAGTTGTGTTTGATTTTTCTTAAGGACAAGCAAGGATTTAAGTGTGGGGAAGTTGATAGTTGTGCATTAGTATGTGTTTTTTGGTATGTATTTCTTGCATGATAGGTTATTATTATTGTATTTTAGGACTTGTTTTGTGTATTTTTGTTTAGTTTGATCTTCATGGTTGTTCTTTTATGTTTGTTTGATACTGGTTTAGGGTAGGAATTGATCATTTTGTTGTAGGAATAAAGGGTGGATACCTTTGTGATTGAACTAACGACTAAGAGAAGAGAAGAGAAGAGGAGCTGCTGAAAAACAAGAACCCACGACCATGGAAAAGGGCATATTTTCAATAATCATTGGAAATCTATGGAGAAAGTTTTTGTTAAGTTAAACCATGATTGTGGGAAGCACAAGTATAATTCCCACAATCTTGGGAACTGGAAGTTGAAGAGACATGTGGATTTATGTATTTTTTTAGGTTTTCGTGGCTTTATAAGACATAGAATCCCAAGAGCCGCCAGAGGATCGTGGAACTTACTTACTGGAGCTAAAAGATACATTGATAGCCTAGAGATAGGGGAGATTCAAGGTTTCATTCCCGATTGGGCAAAGAGCGTCCCGTCATCCAAATTTTCTAGATTGGGCAAAGAAGAGGAGGAGTTGCCCCGTCCAGTCTTATTTCAATTTCTTTCTCTTCTAACATGTTTATCATGGATTATTTAATTGTTGGGGATATTATGGATATTATGATTGACTAAAACAATTTTTAAGGTTTGTTGTGGAACTATTTATGAACCTTTGGTTATTGATTTAATGGTATACATGTTTGTTTTATTTATTATGCTTAAATTTTTTAATAAATAGAGAGAGTGAGCTTGGTAATCTGTGTTAATTGTACAATGAGAGTTGACAATTAATAGACCTATAAATAACATGTTACTGATTTATTAGGAAGAGATTTTAATAGATCAATACACTACCTATAGGATAGCTTCATATCTAGTTGAATGTTTAGGAGAGGCCTTGTATATCGAGAAATTCTAAAGTTAATTCTAATTTATTTAAATAGTGATATTTGGTTACACCTTGAGAGAGGGTAGCTAGAATTTTTAGAAATCTTGGGCCAAGTATAAACTGAATCAATTAATCAGAGGGGAGCAAATAGGGATAATGACAAGTTGTAATGCTTAATCTTGATTTTCTCTAAGTTAGTTTACGATTTTGATTTGGGTTGCCTTGTTCCCTATTATTTTTAGTTTCTCTTTATTTTACTTATTTTTTTTAATTTGATTGAATCGATTTCTTAAACAAATAATAACTTGAATTAAGTGGTACCTAAGTACAATCTTCATGTGATCGATACCCTCAACTGTAAATACGACCCATATACTTGCAGTTTTGAGTAAAAGACTAGTAGAGTGTTTGGCATTTAACACTTACCCATGTTAAGTCCATTAGCCATGGTTTATCCATTTGAGCAACCACTAAGTCCTTAGTCTATCAGGCACTTAGCCTTAGCCATGTCAGCTCGTACAGAGTCTGAAACTCTACCAAAACTCATACCATGCTTGATCTAACTTGATAAGTGACACGACCCACCCTTTTTGGGCCGTGTTGGCACTAGGGAATGGGTAGGCTTAATGCCACCAAAATCCATAGTAAGCCTAACTTTTCTATATTCTACTGAAAATCCGGTGTGACCTATTCATTTGTCTGGTTAATACTTATACCTGCTTAATAAGTTGTAACAAGTAAGGGTCCAAATCTGCAATTCTCACATACATTAACTACTTATCATTTGCCAATCTAAAATCATTTCATATCATCAACTGACATCATTCTCATTAACGTAACATATCCATACATGTTTCAGGTGCAAATGATTATGAAAAACCATGGAGTAGCTAGAAGTATCTGCACTAAACATCATGCCAAAAACATTACTTGTCTGATTATCCAAGCGAGTCTCAAAAGGCTTGGATTTCTCTCTTGCACGATCTGCCAATCCCCTGGAATGATGATAGTGAGAGGTGAGTCTAAAACACGACTCAGTGAGATGTAAACATACTACCATGCTTGTGAGGCTAAGTAACACAAGGCTAGCTTCACAAGAATGGTCTGTGGAATTCTAAGCAACAATATATGGCATCAATGGATAACCAGGTAGTAATATCAAATGTGGCAATCACATGAGTATCAATAATAAAGCTGAATATGAATTGTTCAAAGAAAACATGAATCTAGTTTCTGAATTCTTTTTTGGGTTCTGGGTTCTTTCTAAATTTTTGGTTTCTATAGGATTCCTAATTCTGAGCTTTCTCATTTCTGAGTTTTGATTTTCTGAATTTCTTAGGAAGAGACAGAGGCATGCTAGTACGACATATCTCCCCTTTTCTGATTCTAGACAAGGTTGGCCTAACCTTGCCCTTGGAGGCCTGCCCTCTTCAAGTAGGACCCGGATCTAACCCATCACTGGCGGGTTACTTATGTACACATAGTCTGATAATATACCCTATTAGCTGGGTATTCTGTGAACTCATCAATCATGGCTAACATGGAAAACATGATTCATCAAAGAATCGCAATCAATAGGTTCAACAAAATAAGGGAACCAGAAGGTGCAAAAAATCTGAAATCATCTGGTCAATCTAGCATACAATATGCTAGACTCATCTACATAGAGTCATATATCAAATAAGTTATATGGATTCGAGAACAATTCAACAAGCCGCAAGATAAAGAAAAGATTACCACACAAGTATAGTAGCAAGATTATATTCACCTCAACTATCTCAGTAGTTCTGATTCCTTTCCAAATGTTCTTGAACTTGAGAGGTACTAGGTACGACTTCTAGTTCTATTCCTTGTCTACTTTCACAAGCTATTGGGTAACATGCATGAAAATTACATATACCCGTATTATTCATTCTCACATAAACCTCATTTCTTAACACATATCAGTAAAAAGGGATGTTTATTCACTAAACCATCAGCATAGGTCTCATTCGTGCAGGTATAACTTTTTATACATAAGTCCAATGTTTTCCAAACTTTCCAGACCTCTATTTAACAAATAAATTCACATTTATTTTTTTATGACCATGTTCCAATTCGGTCATTAAGGAATCCAAATCTCCCATTCACAATCAGTCTTAATATTCAGTCATGAGTTGGACCCTTCCTGTCTCAAAACCTTATAATTTATTCATTTCTCGTCTAATTATGGTGATTCAAAGCTTAATTTTCAATAAAATTAGATTTCTATCACATATCCAAAGACGGCTAAAAAATGATATAAATTGGATTTAATGTGATTTTTACAAGCCTATCATGTTTCTGTTCTCTTCTGTGTCACTAAGGTTAGCAACGCTCTCCACTTATTCAACCATATCTCACAGAATACATATCCAATTAAAATTTTCTTTATACAAGACTTAGATGACACATTTTTGAGCCTTTATTAAGCAGAACTCATCATCCAATTCTAACTCTAAGGTCTTCAAACAATTAACTTTCATTTCTCGTTTCAATCCCACTGGTATTCTGAACCAGTGTCAATTTGGGGCCTCTTACTTTTATTTAGCTCACCCTAAAATCGTGAAAAAATTCAGGGAGACATTAGACATCGTATCTACAACTTCTATGTTTTGAGTTTCTCTAAATTCACAATTTAAACAGATAACTAAAAATGTACAAAGAGGACCTACGAATCTGTCTCCATTGACAGCTTGAACTTCAAAACCCCAGGTTTTGATTTAGCCCCCCAAATCACCACAAAAACGAAATTTCTTCATATTAATGCATCATTATACATCAAAGAACAAAAAACCATCATCTAAAACATCAAATCCATACATTCCATGAAGTGGGTTTCACAAAAGAAGAGAAAAACTAAGCTTAAATTGGTAGAACTAAGCATTGGAATGGAGGCTTAACTTTTTTTGTTGATAGAATGGCTTGATTCTCCTTCCCAAACTTGTTACAAGGGGTGGAAAACTTGGAGAGGAGCTCCCATGGTGGTTGTCGTGAAAGAGGAAGGAGGAAGAAGACAAGTTTTGTCTTATTCTCCAACTTAGCTTCTTATATAAGCCTCACGTCCACTTATTTACAAAAATGCCATTATTGCACTGGTTCTTCAGCATCTGCTCGTACAATTTCCTGTGACCACCGAAAAATGTTATACCTCATTAATTTGATTTCACTAAAAATTATTATTCATTGTTCTGTGATTTTAATGACATCAGTCTCAAATACCGATTTATTTCAGTATACCGGTTAAACCAGATACCGGGTGTTACATTCTCCCCCCCTAATTAAAAATTTGCCCATGAATTTTGAAAATTTACCTTATTGGGGAACAATTGTGGATATTTGGTTCTCATTGATTCTTCTATTTCCCATGTACATTCCTCAATTCTTTGATTCTGCCATTAGACTTTAATCATTGGAATCTCTTTATTCCGCAATTTTCTAATTTGTCTGTCTATGATGGCAACTGGAGTTTCTTTATAAGTAAGATTCTCTGCCAGTTTCACTTCTGGGGTTTGTGAGATATAAAAAGGATCTAGAATGTACTTTCTTAACATTGATATATGGAAAACCGAATGGACATAGCTAAGATGAGGAGGCAAAGCCAACAGATATGACACATTTCCGACCCTTTCAAGGATCTCGAATGGTTCAATATATCTAGGATTTAGCTTCCCTCTCTTTCCAAATCTGACTACACCTTTCATAGGAGAGACTTTTAAGAAAACTTGATCACTTGGTTCATACTGTACGTCCCTTCTCTTAGAATTGTACAACTCTTCTGTCTACTGAAGGCCATTCTTAATCTTTCTTGTATCACAGGAACTTTTACAGATGTTTCTTGAATTAGGTCTGGTCCCTCTAGCTGTTTTTCTCCAACTTCTGTCCAGCATAGTGGAGATATGCACTTTCTGCCATACAATGTTTCGTAAGGTGCCATTCCAATGGTGGAATGGTAGCTAATGTTGTAAGCAAATTCTATTAAAGGCAAATGACGTTCCCAATCTCCACCAAAGTCCAAGACACACATTCTTAACACGTCTTTGAGTGTCTGGATGGTTCTCTCTGATTGTCGATCAGTTTGTGGGTGGAATGCTGTACTAAAATTTAGCTATGTACCTAGGGCTTTCTTGTAGTTTTTGCCAGAATCTAGAAGTGAACTGTGTTCCTCTATCATAAATAATAGACATTGTCACTCTATGATACTTCTAAGTTGTACTATAAGTGGTTTTAACAACTATAAAGTGGGCTGACTTGGTGAGTCTGTCGACTATAACCCAAATAGAGTCATGCTCCTTAGGCGTTCTTGGCAATCCAATCACAAAGTCCATGGTAATCCGCTCCCACTTCCATTCGGGTAGCGGTAGCTCCTGTAGTAGTCCAGTGGGCTTCTGATGTTCAAATTTAACTTGTTGACAAGTTAAACAAGTGGATACAAACTGGGTTACATCTTTCTTCATACCCAACCACCAATATATACCTTTAACATCATGGTACTTCTTGGCAGTTCCAGGGTGAACACTATAGGGCTCATAATGTGCCTCATACATAATCCTTTGTCTTAGCCCATTTATATCAGGTACACATAACCTGTCACCACATTTCAAT
>JANZLD010000235.1:49662379-49675015 GCA_026413575.1 Erythroxylum carthagenense | reverse complement strand
ACATTTATTTTGGTTGGAAATGAGAATGAGAATTCAAGTATTCTCCTTTTGAGTATGATTGTGTTGCTTTATAGATAATGTATGAGATTGTGTATGATTTTTGTGAAAGAGGAATGTGCATACGCATGTTCTTCATTGTTGAGTTTGAATTGGTTATTTGTTGTGGAATAGCATGCTGGAGATTTGAAGGGTGTATGAGATGAATTGTTTAAGTTGGAGCTCAAAAGTACTGAAAGGTACTTGGTAGTGGGTGAAAATGAAGGGAATTGTGTTTTGGCAAGTCTTCCTAGGTGTAGGAATGGTGTGTAGAGATTCAGTGGAAAAAATGTATTGATCTAGATATAATCAACCAAAGTGGTCTTAATAAAAGTTGTAGCTTATATTTCCAACTTTCTAACGCTATAAAGTATGATATTTTTCGATATCGGAGCTGGAAGTTATGATCGATTGAAGTCTTGATGTTTTCTACGATCAATTTTTAGGGGCAATCACTTTGATTGAAATTTTGACCTTTATAGAGGCAGAAATTGCTCTTAAGATCTTCAGGAAAGTTGTAGGTTGTCTTTTTATCTTTCTGTTGATAAAAAGTATGAAATTTTTGGGCAATGGAGAAAGAAGATATGATTTTTAGAAGTTATAATGCTGTTCAGGATGAGCTTGTCAACTAGTCACTTTTACGTAAACTTTTGACCCCTTAAAAGACCAAAATTGTTTTTTAAGTCCTTCATGGAAGTTCTAGAACTTCTTTTTAACTTTCCATTGATACCAAATTTGCAAATTTTGGAGTTCTGGGTCAAAAGTTATGAGTTGAGGAAGTCGGGATGTCGGAAGAAGAAAGACCAAGAGTTTCCAGTCAATCATTATAGGATTAATCGACTAATAGTTTTCGACCAGTCGACTAATCCTCATGTTTTTACTTGAATTAGTCGACTAATAGTCTTCGACTAGTTGACTATTGTCATGTTTTACTCCCTGACCTGACCTCTCTCCACTCTTTTGCTTATAACTTTTCCGTCTGGCCTCCGATTGACCTGATTTTTGAAGCGTTGAATTTCTAAGACATTCCTCTACCTCTCAATAATAATTTGTAGGTTTTGATATTAATTTGAAAAAGATTGATTAAATCAAAGTGAGAGGATTGGTTAAAAGAGTAGGAGTTGGATATTTTTCTGAATATGCTTCAGTATTTTGGCGATATATTGATCTGTAGAGATCCAATTGAGTTGATTCTTATTTCAAAATAAACTAGAGATATGGATCTACAAATTGTCTGAAGGAATTGAATTTCAATTCAGCCCCTAAGAGTTTCAATGTCTGAAGTGAAGTTAGGTATAGGGTTCGGTCTCGGATTAGAAAGAGCTGAAAGTGTTTTAGTCATAACTTCTTTATTTTTGAACCAAATTGAGTGTTTTTGGTGTCTTTAGAAACTTAAGACACTGGGGAAAAATTTTGTGAAGAAGCCGGCCAAAATTCCTATTGAAAGTCCCCCAAATATGCTATGTAATTTATGAGAAATGAGCCCTCATAAATTCCGATTGAAAGTCCCCCAAATATGCCATGTAATTCTGATTGAAAGTCCTCCAAATAACTTCCGAATGTTGGAATTTGGGAACGGGGCCCAACACTTTAAGTGCTAAGGGGTTAACATTTGACCACTAAGCATATTGCTTAGTCCCTAATTCTCTTGGCTAGTAAGAAATAATTTTAGATAGTTAATTTTTGCATAAGTTTACATTGATTTTTTCTTAACCTATTTGAACTAATCATGGCCATTAAATTTAACTTACTAACCTATAATTTTTGCCTACAAATATACACTTTTTAATCAATTTTGATAGTCTTTTTCTTCAATTGGTAAGAGTATTTTATGATCCATAATTTTTAAGAGAATTACCTTATTCTTTCCTTCATTTTTATGATTGTTTCTCTTCTTTTTCATAATTTATGATAGGTAAGCACCTCAAATATATATAGGTTTAGGATTTTAAGCATTCTCTTTTTTTATTATACCACTTTTTGATAATTAGTGGAATTTTCCCCTTACCTATGGAATTAAGCTAATGCCAAACCATATCAAATTGTATGTTTTCTAGTTTTTCTTCTTCTATTTATATATATTTTTATTACACTTACTTTCCCAAATAAATATTTTTGTTCCATAGTAATTTAAACCTTTTAAACTAGTATCAAATCATTACTAATATTTTTTTTGGGATTAGTTACTATGAAATAAAATTTGATATTAATAAATTTGAGAACAATATGAGTTTTACTATATGGCAAGTCAAGATGCAAGCAATCTTGAAACAAAACAATTTGTGTAAGGCATTGTTGGGAAAAGGTTAGTTGCCTGTTATGTTGGATGAAGATAAGTGATATTTGTAGTTTACATTATGTTTTGGTATGTTTTTAGGTGTTGATTAGATGATTTATGCATGTTTAGGATTAAAATTATATTAATGTGATGATGTGCTGATGTTTTTGAGTGTTTTGTGGTTTAGAGCAAAATATTGGACTTTAATTTTGTATGCTTGAGGTGTTTTAATGTGTTTGTTAGTGTATGAACTCAAATGAAGAAGATTGAAGGAAGTTGGAGAAAGCTTGGACAAAAGGACTAAGGTCACGATCGTGACAGGCAAGTCTCCCCCAGGGCCACGATCGTGACAAAAGAGGATCACACTTAGTCACGATTGTGACACCCATGAAACGATCATGATAGAAAGCAATTTTCCTAAGTCACAATCATGACAGATGCTTGCTAGACGCTTGCCAGAAGCAAGGATCTCCTCTTATTTTGATATTTGGAGGGTCTTTTTAGACCTTTTGGCTTGGGTAAAACCTAAAATTTACCCTTAATGACAAAAGAACTATATAAGAACATTAAATGAACCTAATGAGACCTAGCCTCCATTTTTCCATTTTGAGAAAGAACGTAAGGAAGAGAGAAGAAGAAGAGAAGAGGAGAGAAGCTTTATCCAGTTGCTATCCAACCGCTCCAACCCAACCATTTCAAGTTTTTTCTATTTCCTCTTGTTTATTTACTTCGTCTTAATGTATGCCTTGGGTTTGAGGATGTTGTTAATGATGTTCTGACTTTATTTTGGGATTGATTCTTAAATCATTTTGTGACTTATTTGCTTTTGATGCTAGTGAAATGTTTGGGTATTATGATATTTATTATTTTTGCATACTTTGATAATAAATTGAGAGATTGAATTGATAGTAACATGATCAGGTTAGTTAATGAGAATTAACAAACTAATAAATCACATAAATATCAAATTGGAAATTATATGAAAAGAGATCTTGTGTGAGGACCCAATTGTCTAATAGATCGATTAAGAACTAATTAGAGATAGGCTATTTTTGTTAATTGAGAAATTGCAAAATCAAAATTTGAATTCAATTAAGGGTTATTAATTAGGTTTTAGTGATTAGATCTTGAGAAAAACCTTCAGAATTCTATGATTGATACTGATTTAAACAAAAGTGATAAAGGTAGCAAAATGATGATAGAATTAATCCTATCTTCTCATAATAGTTTATCTTGTCTTGTTAGGATTTCTTATTTGTTAAGTTAGTGCTCTATTTTGGTTTAATTATATTAATTTTGAAATTTCAATTTCAATCAATCTATACTCAATTGCTTAATTTTCTATTTATTTTTATTTTCATTTTAATCACATTTTTTATAACCTTAGACAAAGTTAGGATTGAATTAGTTTAGCTAATTCTTCGTAGGACTGACGCCTTAACTACTATACATTATGATCCATGCACTTGCGAAATATTAAGGGTTTTATTTAAGTAAAACTTGCTCAATAATAAGAAAATAAAGATTAATGAGATGGCCCAAGTTATCGTTCAATTATACTTGTGTAATCAAGCTCTGCATAAAGTCCTTGATCAAAAGACAACTAAGGATTTATGGGACAAGCTGGAGTCTTCATAAATCATAAAGAATCTTAACACCAAAATGATTACCAAACATAATTTGTACACCTTTACTATAGCAGAAGGTACATTGATAAAGTCTCATATTATCAACTTTTCTTTTATCCTTCTAGATTTGGAAACTATAGAGCTAACATAGAAGGAATAGGATCCTATGTTGCTTCGTTCGTTGCCTTGATTTTACAAGAAATTTATAGAGATATTAATTTACAGTTCAAGTCTCTAAAGTTGAAGGAGGTCAAAGCATCATCCTATTCTAAAATGCTCTTTCACATGTAACTCTCCATAAGCCATTTTGATAGTCCATTAGAGGGTTTGGTTTTAAAAGGAAGGTCCTCTATAAGAGAGCCTAATAGAAATAATTGATCGAAATTAAAATCAAAGTAAAAGAATAGTCACCTAACTTATAATTATTGTAAGAAGAAAGGGAACATTAAATTTCAGTGTTTCTAGCTTCAAATCAAGAACAAATAAAAGAGTTAGAAAGTTAAGAAGCCCATTAAAGCCATTGTTGTATAGGATGAGGCAGAAGATAGTGATATCTAAATTGTGACTAAAATGTGCCAAATCTAAACAAGGACAAAATTTTGATTTGGCTTGTCCATTCCATATTTGTCTTTATAGAGATTGGTTTTCCTTTTATACACTTATAAATGGAGGAGTTACATTAATGGGAAATGATCATCGTTATAAGGTTGTTGGCATCGATACTATTAAAATTAAAATCCATGGCGGTGTGATAAGAACATTGATTAAGGATGACATCTTCCTAATATAAGAAAGCATCTCATCTCTTTGTCTACTTTAAATAACTGTGGTTATAGATATTTTGGTGGTCAAGTTTTTAGAGTTTCTAAAGAATGCTCTTATGTGATGAAAGCAAACAAAATTAGTAGATTGTATGTTTTACAAGGGTTTACCATTATAGGGTTGGCTGCAATTTCCTCTTCTATGTTAATTTCAAATGTGACCAAGTTGTGGCACATAAAGTAGGACATGTTAGTGAGAAGATCTTGACAATGTTAAGTAAAAATAGTCTTTTTGATAGAAGCACTTCAAATTTTGGAGTTTTGTGAATATGGTATTTTCGACGAGCATAAGAGAGTTAAATTCAATATAGGTTTCATTAAACTAAAAGGTACTTTAAATTATATTCATTTAGATATTTGGGGACTAGCTTATACATCTTCTAAAGGTGGTGGTTGGTGCATACTTAGTGTCATCAATGACTACTTTAGAAAGGTATGGGTTTATTTTCTGAAGAATAAGATCTTTGCTATTATTAAGCAATGGAAGGATTTGGAAAAGAAATAGATAGGGAAGAAAATGGAGTGCCATTGAATTGATAATAGGTTAAAAGTTTAGTGATGTTAGTTCAACAAGTTATGCAAAGATAAGTTAATCATAAGAAATCTCAAATTTAAATGAAATTTATAATAAAATGGTTTAGCCAAACGTATAAATCGAAAATTATTGAAGAAATTCTAGTGTATGTTTGTCTAATTCTAGTTTAGTAAAGGAATTTTGGGTAGAAGCTTATTCTAAAGCTTGCGATTTGGTGAATCATCCTCCATCTACATCAATTGAATGTAGGACTCTATAAAAGGTATGTTTTAGTAATCCTGCTAGTAATTCTAATTTTAGAATGCTTGGTTGTCCTGCTTACATTTATGTTAACAATGAAAAATATAAACCTAGATCTAAAAAGATTGTATTAATTGTCTATCCATAAAGTGTAAAAAGATATAAAATTTGACTTCCTAATCCAAATTCAACCAAAGTTGTTATTAGTAGGAATGTTATATTTAACAAGTCACTATAAGAAATATAACTACTCACCACTTTTTTCCTTATATTTTAGAATTCGTACCCAAAAGTAAGTATATTGATAGAATTTTCTAAATTTTAGCCTAATCAAGCAGTACCCCAAAAAAGATTTGTGGGTTTTCTTAAAGACTATTATCTCCATTTATTTTTTGTAACAAAAGCAATTTTGGAGACTAAGCTATGTCAATATTTTACAGCCAAAAATTCTTACCCACTTTTATTTTAACTACGAATTATATTTTGTATCCAAAACAGTTTTAGTAAATGGGTTATGTTTTTATTTTGTAGGTAAAAATTATTAGCTAAATTTTCATAAACAATGTGAAATTTGTTAATTTCCAAATGGTAATATACTCTTTATATAACATCGTTTCCCCTATTATAAAAATAGAAACATTCTCTATAAAATGCCATTTCAAGAACAAAAACACTCATGTTTTTAGATGTTCTAAATTGAAGGACTTTAATAGATTTTGTCTCCCCCATCCTCTGTCTCCTTTATTTCACCTTCATCCATTTGTTTGTTCCTTGTTTGTGACTTATAAAGGAGAAATGTTGATTTGTCTAAGAGCTTTAATTAGCAAGCCCTAACTCTCTTCTTTATTCTTACTTTATCTCTGACAAATTTCCCTAATCTAGTTAACTATTCTTCGAAGAGAAGATTCTTTAATCTATAATAGGGAGGCATCTAGTTGTGTCAAGGATCCAAAGGTTGCTTTGTACGTTAACCCATAATTCTCTTCTTACTATATAATACTATATTTATAAACTGTAGGTTCGAAGTGTGAAGTGGATAAGTAGGTTTATATGGTAAAATGAGGTTTCTTTTGCACTTTGCACACATATGGACATGCCTTCTATGCATTTCATCTATACCAATTATTATTTTCATAAAATAGTTTATATAAATAGTTGCAAAAATAAAAATGAAGATTCTTTTTCTTTTTTTGCTATATTTTTTAATTAGAGAAAATTTATTCATTTAAAAGAATTTGATAGATAATAACACATTGTCTATTTGCTTTTGTTGTTTGAATATACCAAAGAGTCATTGAACCATATTTAGATAAACAAAACTAGATGTGGTTCTCATATTATAAAATGTCACTTCTACAAAATTTTGACATTGAGGGACAATGAATACTAGACCAATCTCTTCATTATCTTCAAGTATGATATACTATTATTCTTCTAATACCAAAGTTAATATTTCAGCTTATAAAAATACGAAGAGAAGCCTTAGAAAAGATAAAATAAATGAAAGAAAATAGAGCCCATAACACTACATTACTGACGTATTAATTCCATCTAAGTTGGGATAAGCAATTTATCTTAACAAATAGATTTGTTTACCACTAAACCAATTGGGAAATTTTTTATTTTTACATAGAAGATTACTGTTAACAATTAGATAGTTGATGCAACTAAATAACTCTTAGGTAAACATGACTAACCCTAGGTTTAGTGCTTCTATAATCTTAGTTTGAGCTCATGATGAGCTTGAACCATTGAAGTTGAATATTTGAAACTAGAAAAGAACTTATGAAATGCTTATATTGAAAAGAATGGATGAACTGAGAAAGTGGAAGAAGTGATCTATTTACTTTCCTAAATGACTATGCGATTAAACTTAACAAATATCTAAGGAATATATCATCTATTTGCATTATTCATCTTAATTTAGTTCATTCTACAACTTGCCTCTCCCAAAAAAAGTTATGTCCAAATAATAGAAAAATTACAAAATAAACCTAATTACCAATTGGATTATAAGGTTTTTGTAATAGTGCTCTTATCTTTTAGATAAGGAATATTTGTCATTCATTATAGCAGACAAGATAGATAAAAATCTCACTTTAAATAAACATAATTAAATTAATCTTAATATTTACAATTCTTTACTAACTTGTTCTCAATCCATAAAGTGTTTTACAACACTTATGATTACAAGTGCACATAAAATGTAGCAAGCGGTTATTCTTCCAGTCTTTATCCAATTGTAACAATTGATAAAGCTCATCACAAAGTCCCTATAGCAAGAGTAATAAGTTAGCCTTTTTTAGTACTTTTTAAACTATTTATCAATAACGATGATAAAAAAATACATTTAAAAATAAGAATGTCTTGTAAGTTGAAATTATAATATAAAATCAAAATCAAATATTTAGCAATCGAATAAATATGCTGCATCGAATAATAATTGGAGTTCACAACTAGAATACATGATAACTTACAACTCTTTGATTATCATTCAATTATTTTACTTGGAAATATCTAAATAAAATAATGTTAAAAATTACGAATTTGATATAACATACTTCATTTTTTAATAATACTATAGCATAGTTTGGTTATAATATTTGTTCTTCTTCTATTCTAGGTTTTGTTATAGTTATATAGTAATTGCATTCTTTGGTAGAATACAAACCTGAAGTGTCAAATTTGATTTCCATTATATTATTTGTAATATAAATAACATTCACTAATCTAGTAAATGAATTACAATTGTATATCTTCATGGAAAAAATTTGGATGACTCATCCATAATGGTCTAGTTAATACTTAAAAGGAGTGAAAACTCATGAAACTTGTAAAAGATCAAATTGATTTAGAATGTGAAAGGAGTATGTTGTTTATTTTGACTTAGATGTGTAGAAACTAGAGAAACAATTAGAGGTTTAGGTGGAGAGTAAATCTTCTTCACAAGTTGTATCTAAGCAAGGCCTAGTTCAGTTACCCACTTCCAAATAAGAGGGAAAACCAAAAAAGAGGAGGAGCATTCCATTTTCATAAATATGCCACAAAGAAGAGAGAAAAATGCCTCCAAGGTTTATAGATGATGTTATTGTTGCCTATATTACTGCACAAAAAATTAAAGGAGCTAGTGATCCTTCCACATACTCAAAAGTTGTTTCTTATGATGATTCTGTCAAATGGATGATTGCTATGCAAGAGGAGGTGGAAGCTCTCCATAAGAATGGAACTTAGGATCTACTAAAATTGCCTAAAGATAAGAAGATTATTGGCTACAAGTAGATCTTTAAAAAGAAAGAAAGTACTCAATATGTTAAGGATGTTAGGTTTAAGATACAGTTGGTTACTAAAGGTTATTATCATGTATACGGAGTTAAATTTAATGATGTTTTCTCTCTTGTTATTAAAATAGCTTTATTTATAGCTTGCTTGCTCCAGTTGCTATATATGATCTAGAGTTAAACAACTAGATGTTAAGACTACCTTCTTACATGGTAAGCTCGAGGAGACAATTTACAGGCAATAACTTGAGGGTTATGAGATTGAAGGAAGACCATTTTTTCTTGTTAAAGAAATCATTAAATGGTTTAAAACAGTCTCCTCAACAATGTTAGAAGCGTTTTGATTGCTTTATGATTGGGTAAGACTACTCCAAAAGCCAATATAATAGTTTTGTATATTTTAGAGATCTTAGTAATGGCTCATTCATCTATTAATTACTTTATGTTAATGATATGCTTATAAGGATATGTTTGAGATCAACAAGTTGAAAGGAGAGTTGAGTGAGGAACTTTAGATTAAAGATTTGCAGTAGCCAAGAAAATTCTTGGTATAGAGATTTAAAGAGACAGAACTACAGGTGAAATTTATCTAACTCAAAAGAGTTTTATTGAGAAAGTTTTAGAGCATTTTGGATTGAAGAATGTCAAGCCTATAATTACTCCACTTACTGCTCATTTTAGGCTTTTAGTATCACCATAATCTGAGAAAGATATTGATTATATATAACATGTTCCTTACTGTAGTGTTGTTGGTAATATTACGTATGCTATGATTTGCCCCCATCTATAAGTTATACATTTATTCAGTGTAGTTAATTGATATATGACTAATTAGATAAATAATAATGGTAGGTTGTGAAATAGATTTGGAGATATTTGAGGGGAACTATTAACACTTGTTTGAAATTTAGTAGAAGTAAAGAAAATGTGGTTGATTATGTTGATTTAGATTATGCAGGTGATCTTGATAAAAGAAGATCCATCATTGGTTATTTTTTCTTATTGATTGTGCTATCAGTTGGAAAGCTTCTTTATAGTTTACAATGGTGTTATCCACCATAGAAGCTGAGTAAATGACAATGGTTGAAGGTATAAAGGAAATTATTTGGCTATAAGTTCTATTTAGTAAGCTCAATCCAAAGTTTGAGATGAATATTATCCATTGTGATAGCTAAAGTGCTACTCATTTGACAAGGGATTAGACGTTCTATAAAAGGACAAAGCACATTGATATAAAGTACAATTTAGTTCAAGATGTAATCTATCTGGGTAATATCATAGTTAACAAGATTGGTAATACAAATAATCTAGCTAACACGATGACTAAGCCTCTTTCAATAAGCAAGTTCAGTTATTGCTTAGCATTTGTAATTATTGAAATTACCATTAGAGGCTTTTCAGAGAGGTTGGGTTGAAGTTAGTGGCAATTCAAGACAAGGTAAAGATTTGTTACATGGCTCTTTGCCATTATACTTAGACACCAAGCATATTGTTTGGCTCCTAATTCTCTGCGGTGGCAAGAAATAATTTTAGATCATTGATTTTGCTTGTCTTATAAGAACTAATTGTGATTATTAAATTTAACTTCTTGTCTAATAATTTTAGCCTATAAATGTAGGCTTTGCAATTAATTTTGACAATTGTTTCTCTAATTGGTGGGAGTATTTTATGGGCCAAGATTTGTGAAAGAATTACCTTGCTTTTTTCTTCTCTTTTGTGAGTGTTTCTTTTCTTTTTTATGATTTGTGAGAGGTGAGCATATTGGCAACATTTGAGTTTAGTGTTTTGTGCGATCGTTCTCTCTTGTTATTGTACCTCTTTTTAATTATTAGTGGACTTTCTTCTTTCTTTCATCCGGGGAAGTAGGCTAACATCAAACTATATGAATTTAGATATTTTTGCTTTTTCTATTTCTCTTTTTTTTTTCATATTTATTTTTTCAAATAAATTTTTTTGTTTCACTATAATTTACCTTATCATATAAACTCCCTAAAGTACGTTCTTACAACAGCTATATTAATGCCTAACAAAAAAATTTAACATTAATTTTGCTTGTTGGAGCATTGATGTCCATCAAACATCCGACTTCATAGCTTTTTTCATGTACTTGTTCATAGTTTCACTTTTGCTTTATCTCATCCTCCACATGTTTGGAGGAATATCCATCTAAAACTGATAAATGACATAGTACTTACTTGTGTGTCTTGAATTTTGGATTCCAACTTATCCAACATGGACGAGTTGGACCTATTTTATTCATTAACATATGTTGTCTAATCATGAGAGTCAGTGCTATTTTATGATGTACCAAATACCAAAAATTAAGAGATTGGAGAGTTTGTGGATGAATTGGTGTGATTCATAAATGTTAAATATTGCCTAGTTAGATAGATAAGAAGAAAATATACAGCATATGTGTAGCACCCTACTCTCTCAAGACCCGAACCCGATATTGATAGGTGATATTTGAGTTCGTACCTCACGAGGGTGGTATGTTAGAACACTCAATCAATCAAAACTTAGTATATTTTTTTTGTAAAAATTTACTCACGCGTATGCAGAAATCAATAATTGAAAAGGCCCATTCTAATCATAAACTTATTCAATTGCATCAATACAATCATTAATATTTCAATAGCCGTTTGGACCCTTTCATAAATATAAAACACTTTAGTCATTTCGGAGTACAAATTTATACAAAAAGTTGCGAAAAATAAAATTTAATACAAAATAGAGAAATACAATGTAGACGCCAATTGATCCCGACCTCTATCCTTCACTTGAATGCTATAAATATAATCTCGTTGGCCTAACGGGGTATTCTTCTAATCCTGAAAAATATTTGCAAATTTTGGGTAAGTTTCGCGAACTTAATGAGTGACCATCATCGATGGCTCACCCATTCACGTAACACATAATTCACATCATTATATATTTCACACTTCACATTCAATATAATTTAATTACGCATAGTATGCATATGCAGTGCACATGAAACCCACTTTTTATTTGTTACTTTGTTGTGATCGAGTGCCTAAATTGTCCCATATAGGGCTCATTATAACTGTCCCATATAGGGCTCATTAATAACTGTTCCATGTAGGGCTAATTAAACGTTGAGCTTGAGGCTCTGAATCACTTTTGAGCTCAAGACTCTTTTTCACACATTGAGCTTTAAACTCTAATCGATGGCTACTCTGGTCACAACAGCCATTATGTTTCATGCATTCATGACATAGAATTCATCACTTACATTTGTATGCTCCTATTCAATCATATTCGCTTATGATCAGACCGGAGTCTGGCATTCAACATACAGTTGAGAATTCACACTTTCACTTGCATGCGAATACACATTCCGAAAACACTTAACAATCACTTCAATACACTTAGTTCATCCAATTCACATTCAAGTAGCACTTCAATATCCAAGTCAACCATCACAATCATCTGACCTCCTGTCCAGAAACCAACCTAATCAATCACATTTACAAAATCATTCAATAGTCAAATAATAAAAGCATTCAAATAACAAACAATGAAGTGAGACCATCTCGGTCTACCCACAGTACGCTCCAGATTAGCACTAGCTTAAAGATCTGGAAATATTTGAATGCAGACATTTATCCTGTACATCAATATGCAAAACACACGATGCACACATACATTAATAATTGCACAATTATAAGCATTCATTTATGCATAAGTGCGTATATAAAATGTGTACCATGCATGCTCATGACAATTGTTGGACCCCGAACTTTAATTGGACGTCAGAATTATTAAATGAGGAATTAGTGATGTTAAATGTTTATTTGGG
>JANZLD010000235.1:49617943-49631727 GCA_026413575.1 Erythroxylum carthagenense | reverse complement strand
AAATCTCCCTCCTTAGCATGATTTTCTTCATTTGACACCTAAAACACTTGAAATGATAAAATCAATGTAAGCTACGTAATTTAGACATCAAATGAGAATAAAAATTAAGTGTAAAAGTATAAAAAGATAAGAAAATATGAGTGCATCATGTTTCATGCGATTTCACTTATAGTTTATTGACAATTTTTATAAATTTTCTTCTGTCAGGTCCCTCAAATCTAGGCTAGATCTTGTCTCCTTTATCCGCCATAACTGTATTAGATGATGTATGAGTGGTGGATTGTGAAGCATCAGCAATTATAGGTGATGTTTTATTTGCAACTGTAGGCCCTAGAGTTGGAGGTTGTGACTTAGTTGTAGCTGGAAGCTGTGATGGGCCACTTTCATAGTAAGTCCGTCCGAACATGCCTCTGAGCTTGGGCAGCATGAACTTACGCTGTCTCTTTAGTCCCATATTTCTACTTGAAATTCTTTGTTTATTGAATTTTGTAGAAATATAAGAAATTGAATCCAAATCCAATATTTTACAGAATATATGTAAAAGGAAATAAGGTGATTTGTTGAATATCATAACTTTGAATTTAGTTATGAGAATAATTGTTATAGTCATAGTACAATAATATATTTAGTTTAAAGCACAGTCTAGTGTATTGTAGAGATACATGACAATGATATAATTATTTTGTTAAATTTCAAGTGATATAAGAGTCAGTAAAGGTAAATGAGTCCCGATGGTTGGATTCCCAAGAAGGTTTCTAGCATGTTCGAATGCTTCAATGGAAATAGTAAAAGTTTTTCCCTAATGTGTTTGGTTTTGAATACCTTCTTGTAATAGTGTTTTTGCTATTGCTAAACTTGTAGATGAAACGTTCGAAAACGGTTTATCTACATCATAATGGGAAGGAACTTACATATTGTCATAATAGAAACTTGGTAAATGAACCTATCCTGAATACCTATACATACGTGAATTTCAAGATGAGCTCTGTGGAATTGCCAATTTTTCCAAAGCAACTAATTTTCCTAATCCTTCATCGATTTGTGTGTCATTGCTCCCGCCTCCTTCGGCATACATGTCATCTTTGAGATTCATGAAAGCTTAAAACAAGATGTAGTATATACCATGAAATGTGAATATAACAGCTTCATAATGGGAAATGAGATGTATATAATAAGAAAAGTGAAATTGTTCAGATGATACTATACACATTGAAGCAGAAGATCGGTCATGGAAGGCAAATGATCATTACTTAAAGAAGTGAAGATTGTTGCTGCATCCATTATTCCTTCAGCAGGGACAATGCTGCCACATTCCTCCCAATAGAATGAATTACTACCATCTGGAACCAAATGCCAAGTCGACATTCCTTGATTAAGAATTTGAATCAAATATTTCATAGAATATATTGAAAAGTTTGAAATGATTTTCCTTGTAAAAGGAAATAAAATATTCCACTACATACACAAATTAATCGCTATTATAACTTAATTGTAAATTACAATCATCTTCACTTTCTGAAGAATAATAATCAAAATCTGGCTCCTCTTCAGATCTTTGACCATCTTCCTCCTCTCTAGATGAAATTTCAACATATTCGTTTGATGGATCGTTCAAAGGTTCATTATCATCATATGTCACAAATGCATTTATAAAATAAGCATCTTCCTGAAATGCTTCACTTTCAATTCTCTTTTTTGCTTTTCCATGTGATTCAAAAACACCTCTATGTTTAACTTTGCAAACCGCCAACCAATCTGACTTATCTCATCGTATGCTGAAAAAAGGGACATAACACGCCTGTTTCACTTGCATAGGCAAAACAAAAGGTTCAAATTGTCTTAATCTTTTACGGTTATTGATTTCAACAAGATTGTATTGGCCATGCACTTTTGTTTTAACATTTGGAGTCGAGTCAAACCTATCACACTTAAATATCACAGTTCACTTGATTAGCAACGTAGGGTACTCAACTTCAAGTATCTCAATAATTTTACCTTAGTAATCCATTAATTCTCCTTGCATGAAAACTCTACTATTTATTATTTCCATGCTATGACCATGAGATTTTGTATGATATTTGTATCCATTAACGAAATACACCGGATATGATTTAACAGTTTATAGAGGTCCCTTAGCAAGATCACAAATGAACTTGTTTTCTATTGGATTTTTCAAGGCCTACATAAAAATAAATTATCATATCAATGATTACAACCACTTATTTCAACACTTAAATCTTATAATTCAATTATGAGAATATTTGTAAGTGGAAACTTACTTATCTCTCGAACCATCGTGTAAAGTGTCGTCCAACCTAATTATTTACTTCATCCCATGTGTTGTCTGGCATGATCTCACGTAACAATACCTTGTATAATCTAATTACATTATTATTTATTTTAGTTATGGACAAGAAAAAAATTGAAAATCGATATAATAATGTTCAACTTACTGTACGAAAGGTTGAACCTCTTGATAGGTCAATAAAATGTAACTATGAGCAGCCTCAATTTTTTGCTCTGTTAACATTCTTCTTGTTGCACGTCCATATGCTCGCCCAGGATACATGAAAATAGATATGTTACCATCAACATCACTTGTTCCTCCCCCATCGTCATTACGAGAAACTTTTCTTTCTCTTGTGTGAACATATGGTGCAAAATAATGTCCACAAAATGTACTAGCTTCCTCCACTAAATAAGCATGACATATAGAACCTTCAACTCTAGCCTTGTTTTTGACATGTTTCTTGAAGTGATGCAAATACCTATATTAGAAAATATGGTTATTACAATGTAATAGTTAAAACATGTTATAACTTCAAATACAATATCTTGAATTTGAATTACCTCTCAAATGGATACATCCATCGATATTGAACTGGACCAACTAGTTTTGCCTCTTGTGCTAAATGCACAAGTAAATGCTCCATACAATTGAAGAATTTTGGATGAAAAATTCCTTCTAACTTACAAAAAATTACTGGAATCTCCCTTTCTAGGATTTCCATTGCAATGTACTTGATTTCAGATGATGTTAAACTTTTGAAAAAAAAACTTATTTCTATGATCACTTTCCAAACCTTATTTGGTAGCAACTCTCAAAATGCGATTGGAATTAACCTTTGCATAAACATGTGACAATCATGACTTTTCAACCCAAATAATTTGTACTTCCTCATGTCCACACACCTTGCTAAGTTTAAAACATAACCATCGGGAAACTTTAGACCTTTCAACCATTCACACAATATTTCCCTTTGTCTTTTTTGTCTAAAGTGTAACATGCTTTCGAATATTTACCAGTGCAAAGATCTTTATGTAACTCATTCCTTCTACAAAAAATTTGCAAATTAGCTCGTGATTTTGCATTGTCTTTCGTCCTCCCTTCAATGTTCATTATGGTATTGAAAATATTGTCAAAAAAATTTCAATATACGTCACATCTATAATATGATGTATCAAATTCGTTTTCCAATATGGCAAATCCCAGAAGATGCTTCGTTTTCTCCAACTAAAGTTTTTACTGATGCTTGTATTAACTTCATCAGCTTCAAATTCTGTAACTTTTAGCAAGCCTAATTCATCAATCTCCTGTAAAATATCTTCACCAGCTTTGTAAGGGGGAGAAGGTGTTTTTTACCATCCTATTCTTAATGAATTTATATTTATTACGTCTAAATGGATGATCTGGAGGAAGAAATTTCCTGTGATTGTTAAACTAACACACTTTGCCCCCGTTTGGAAGATAAAAGGCATCAGAATCGTTGCCACAATAAGGACAACCCAATTTTTCTACTATGCTCCATCCAAAAAACATGGCATATGCTAGAAAATCACTAATGATCCACATTAATGTCGTTATCAAAACAAAATTCTATTTTAGAGATACTTCAAATGTATGAACACCATATGCCTCAAGATGTTGCAATTATGATATCAATGGTTATAAGAAAACATTAATTTTATGCTTCAGATTTGAAGGGCTTGGCATAATCACTATCAAGAACATATATGCGTCCTTTATACACATCCGTGGAGGCAAATTATAAGGAGTTATTAAGATTGGCCATGATGAATAATGCTGGCGCCAAATTGACCAAAAGGTTGGAATCCATCAGTTGACAATCCCAACCTTACATTTCGACTTTCTACTTCAAACTCAAGATGGGTATCGTTGAAATGTTTCCATGCCAATGCATTTAAAGGATGACTCATGATTCTGTCTTCCTGTTCGTTTTCGTTATGCCATCTCATGTGCGATGCAATAATATCATAAGCATATAGTCTTTAAAGTCTCGGAGTTAGCAAGAAATAGTACATCTATTTCCAAGGTATTAACTTCTGTTTCATTGAATACTTTCTACGCTTGAACCTTGGGTGACCATAAAATTTGCACGCTTGTAATTCCATATCATCTCTCTAATACAACATACATCCTAATTTGCAACAATCAATCTTCTTAACAGGCAAACCAATACCCCTAATAAGTTTCTTCATACTGTAAAAACTATCAACCATTGTATGATCAGGAGGCATTGATTCATTGTACCACTTAAGAATTTTATCAAAACTTCGGTTTGAAATATACCCTTCAGACTTTATGTTCAATATTTGCGCAATTGAAGACAATTGGGTCATTGTGTCACAATTTGGCCATAACTCTTGGTTTGCTGACTGAAGTAAGTCAAGAAACTATTTTACATATGGGTTAGGTTCTTTTTCAAGATTTCCCATATTTTCATGAAAGGTATTACCGCTTGCATCATAAACCATTTACATGTACAGATTTCTAGTCTCATCCATATATTTATTCTAAATCCAATCCCCCTTCAAACTTATTGAAGTTTACAGACGATTCAACTTGATTACTTCTTAAGCTGCTACAAATGCCAACTTCTCCGTGTTGTGTCCACTCAAAATAATTGGGGACAAACCCTTTTTTCAGCAAATGCCCATTAACTTCATCAATGGGAAGGAAATATTTGTGTTTGCACTTTTTACATAGACATCTGATCTTTGGCCCAACCATATATGCAGGTTGAGAACATGCATAATGAATAAAAGCTTCAACTCTTAATGTAACCATCACATGTTAATCATCTATACATCCAAGATCTATCAACATAACTCATTTTTGCAAAATTGTTAACGTAAAATAGTGAGTTCATAGTTAGTATCCTTCATGCTCACTAAAGTTTACAGAACATCTAAGATAAGACATGTGAGTGAAGACAACAAGATCTAGTTGTGACTCCTAAGCTCCTCATATTTTTCACCAATAAGCCTCACAAGAGCAATCATCACAGATTTTGGGTTAAAGTTTATGGGTTCAAATCTAAAAAACGAACTTATACTAAATATCTCACATATGGTTCTAATCATATATGTGAGAAGATCTTTTCAATCATTAAAAGTCCTATATTAAATATTTACTACTATCAAATATAATAAGTATTCATCAAAATATGAATACTTATTTTAATAAATTGTTTAAACATATCGCTAGTCTTCAAAAAATGCATGCAAAATTTTGCACATGAGAAGTAAAGAGAAGCTAATAACGATGGAACCAAATGAGTTCCTACAACCAAGAACAAATTTGTTCACAGGTTAGAAAGTGGGAAATATAACACATTAATTGCCATGAAATATTAAAATCAATCAAGGTCATTAACTATACTGTATTAATTCAATCATCATTTAATACAAAAGGAGCTCTTGTTTTAATTTAAAAACAGTGATGTCACATTTTATGAGGACCCTATTGAAAATTTGGTAGAGTTTTCCCTATAAAATAGACACCCCCTTTTTGGAAGAAAGTTCAATCCTTAAAAAAATAATACACTTTTGTATCGACCAGTAATCACAACTCATATTGGGTCTCCAAACTATATGTCTATTTTCAATTCAGTCCACATTTACATCGCAAAATATATAATAATATTTTAAAAATGAAATAAAAAATATCAAATTTACATCAACCTACTTAAACCATAGATATAAAGCATAGGTATGAGAGTTATGCTGAGTAATAACAAGATGAAGAGATTTTCATAATAGATTGTCATTCATTAAATAGAGAAGAACAAATAAAGAATATAAAAATTTGTACATAGCCTACTTATAAACATATAATTAAATTAATCTTTTTATTAAATAATTTTTTGTGTAATATTAGAGTCTTATTTGATTGACATGTCTTAAGTTATAATATTTCAAATTATGCTCGATTTGTAGTTTATGTTGACTTCCATATAACAATTATTAGAAAAGCCTAAACTTGTAATTTGATCCTTATACTTAGCATTCTTTCTAATTTTCTACTTATAATAAATATTCTTGTTTTATTTCATTAATCTAAGAATTGGTTGTGATTTGGTGTTTCACTAAAAAATACTTCCATTGATAAAGACTAGTTGAATATTTGTTAACAAATTATAACAATATAATTAAAAGTAATATCGTTTATTTGAACACAAAATAAAAATTAACAATCTATCATGCTATATCCCTAATTCTTACTAGGTTTAACTACTAAACATCATGAAAATAGAACTAAAACAAAGTAATCTTAATATAAAATAAAGAAGATAAAAAAAAGAAAAGAAGAGTTATCATGATCACCTTTAATCTTGCTCTAAATCTTTTATTGATGCAAAGAAACCATAAAATAACAACCTAATGTCAATATAGGTTTTCACTGATTTCTAAGATCCCCTATGTTAAACTAAAAAATAGCGTTTATAGTTAGTGTTACAAAGTAAAATCCTGATTTACTTAAACTTGTGATTATCCTCATAAACTGTAAACAAGAATTAGCACTAGATCAACATCAATACTAATTTTGCTTTTATTCTAGAACTTTTATGCAACTTAATATAGTGTTTAACTGAAGCCTGACATTAAGTTGTAATCGGTGCTAGTTTTATTTTATAACTTTCTACGTAAAAATTTGATGATTACGACACTAGTTACATATACCATTATGGCATTAATTTTTTACTAATTCTCAGTCCCTTAAACCTTATGAGAGACAAATGCCTATCTCCTTAGCGTATTTGATGCGTGTTATGTATTTTCCATTAACCTTTCTACTTTTTTGACATCTTTGAGATTAAATTAACCTTCAATGTCTTCTATAAAATTATTTCTCTTTGAGTTAGTTTTCAAATGATTGAAAAATCTCCTCGATTAGACAATTATGAAGAAAATTGTACTCAATTTTAAGATTTCTCCTCAAAATCAGCACATATAAGAAAATGAAGTACATATAGGAAAACATCATATAATATATATGTGTAATAAACAATTTAAATCCTAGTAACATATAAAATACATACTTATCAATGTTCATATATAGCTTAATAAGTTTATGATTAATGTGTATGATGGGAGATTAATCCTAAAGGTAGAGGAAGAGGAAGTAGTTTTTAGGATATCCAAAACCCGTAGGCATCCACTTGTCAAATATGATACTTACTTCTCTATAGATGTGATTGATATTGAAGTTTCATATGTTATTTAGGAAATAATCACAAAATATCCATTGGAAATATGTAACATGAAAGGAGAGGAAGGTAACATGGATAACCTTATTCTAATAGAGCATATGCCATATTTCGAAGTTAAAGAGGAATCTTTGAGGAGATTAAGAGACCTACGAAGAATATAATCAAGTCTTCATTAAAGGAGACACCAAAGTGATGAGCTTGAACAAGAAGTCCAGTTAAAGGATCTGTAAAGAAGTGATTATTGGGAGGAAAACTAATGATTTATGTGTTTAGTTTCAATTTGATAGATTTTAGGATCTTTAGTATTAGTATTATATTTTTTTTTTACTTGGAATTAGTTTTGTTGCATGTTTTTTAAGTTAAAATTAGTTTTTAAGTAATATACTTAAGTACATTTTGTTGTTCTTTCATTATTAGATCGAGAATATCTTACTTAGGATGAGATTTAGCTAAGTTTTACAGAATATATAGGCAATAAAGTATCCAACACAAATCTGTGTTTTTCCATGTGTTATATAACATCCTTATATGTCTTCAAAGAGAAAGCCAATAGCTAAGGAGAACTAGTGACAGATGAATATTACGGATTATTGATGTCATTGGATAAGGTTGGCATTCTTTTATGATACAAAAAAAGTACCCCACATTTTCTAGTTTTTTACTGTTTTTCTATGTAGTGAATTTCAAGGATGATGCGCAACTTAAGTTTAGGGGAGGGAATAATCTATTTATACATATTGTTTTTGTTATAATTAGCTTTAATAAGGAATAATTCTAGAAATATTTTTAACTTTTAAATAATATTGATAAAGATGTTTCATTATAAGTTTAGTTGTTAGAAGTGATTTGATTTGAATAGATAAATAGTCAAGAGTATTGATAATCAAGTTCATTTTAATTTGCTTTATTCATGTCATTGAAAAAATGTAAATAATTGAGCATTAAATAAATACATTACTGACTTCAAATTAAGTAAAAGAACTGAAGTGAAAGAATAGTGTTTATAGTTATTTTGAATAGTAGCCTAATTTTATATGTAGGAGTATTCATGACAAAGTGTTTACTTTCATACCAAAAGGTTAGATGATTATTCAAATAAGCCTTTAAATGATCATATGTTATTTTAAAGCTAGTGTTTTGATTTTCTTTGAAAAAGGGTTATGAAAATATTTGAAGGTTTACTTATCTTTATCACGTATGTTCACTTTATATATTAAGTTGAATTTTATGGAATGAGTTGAAGTTTGAAGGATTGTGGAGTTAAATTAATTTATTACTTGATGCAAATATATAAATACCCACTAAATTGATGAATTTTGCAATTGAATGAATAATTGAGAGCCTTAATTAATCTAATCGATTTGTTAAATTCATTCCTAGAGTTGCCACCTATTTAAGTTAAGAGTGATAAAATTGATTTATTTAAAGATACATAAATGCTTAAGTGTGGAAGAATTTGATAAATGTTAATTAGATTACATTTTTATCATAGTTTTTAGATAATTTTCATTTGAACCCCTATATTTGTATAGGTTTGGTACTCAATACGGATTTTATTATGTTTTTAAGTATCCTTTTAATTCCTCAATGAAAAATAAATGACTTGTCCATATTTGGGTCATATTGGAGCAATTTTGGTATGATTTTAGAGGTAAAACTCATAACATGGGTCAAATATATACCCATATTTTACTTATGATTGCTATTGATTTATTTTGTTTCGTTGAGAATTTGTCACTTGACTAAACATGGTCTAAACATGAAATTGTTTCTATACCATCAAAATTTTGTTCTGAAGATAAACCCTTAGATGCACATTTTACTATTTAAATTGATTGGAATAAGAAGATTTCATGTAGAATTATTTTTATTTTTGTCTTTTTATTTATTATTGAAAACATGAATTGTGGATGATTATTTTATATTTTTAGAAAGGTGAACCCTAATGTTATCCTTGTGAGGACTGATTCAATATTATTTATGAAGTAAGATTTATGTCGAAATATCTTTCAATATTCTTAATTTATAAATTTAATGTTAGTGATTAGATATGATATTAATTTATGTATAGAAGATTTGAGAGAACCTATATGTAAGTTGACCATGACTAAAATATTTGGAATTTTATTAGGTATTAGAGATAATCTTATATAAAATCTTCTAATGTTAGGGTTAATCTTTTCATAAAAAATTACATAACATAATGCATGCTTAAGAATTTTAATTGAATAGAGATATTGACTTGAATATATGATGCAATCAGTACAAAGATAGAAGTTATATCTTAGAAATCATTTCCAAAGAAAATGGTTCACTAGTAATTAGACCAAATACATTATAGATAAGAAGAACTTATGTTAGTACACTTATTACAAAGCATTTTACATTTCTAACATTATTTATAGCTGATTGGTTTATGCCATCATTCTAACATTATTTATAGCTGATTGATTTCACATCTTAATAACCAAATAGAAAAAGAGTGAATGGAACATCTTCTGATGAAAAGAATAGGAGATAGAGCTATGGGTTTGATTATGAGAATATGCCACGAAATATAAGCATATATGTAACATTTTTCTTTCAAGAACTTTATAACCATGTTTAATCATATATGATTTAATAATTTTTTAAGCATCATTTATTTATTTTATTTGAAGTTTCAATGTAAACTTGACTAATTAACTTAGAAATCACAATATCATCTATAGAATAAAGTCTCACAATGTATAATTAGTTACGAGTGAAACAAGTTCGTAAAATGAGAATTTTAGATCTTAACAATCTGGAGTCATTATATTCATATGTTACAATCTAAGAGGAATGATAGAAAAAGAGTTTTAAAATCAAATTAGACTAGTTTACTAGAAACTTAATACTCTCAATTAAATTACTAGAACATATGTTATATATTAATGGGTTGGATATATATATATATATATATATATATAATTGTATTGGAAGCTAGTGCTAGCATTTATATACACATTTAAATTGGATGAGGAGAACACTGCTTAGGATGATGAATTTACAATACAATTGTAAATATAAATTGGGAGCTAGTGCTTATCCTTAATAGAACTTTCATGAAACACTTTATAGGTGAGAAACTAATACCTAACTAATAACAAAACTTATACCGTTTTCCATTCTTTACCATCATGAACACATTTAAATGCACAATAAATAATCAATAATCGAAATATAAGCAGATAACCCAAACGACATCAAAAGAATTTTAGATACAGAAAAGCATTTAACAACAACAATGAAAGTATAAAAAAAACCCAAGTGTTAAGCATTGACTATTAACCTCAACGGACAATTAACCAGAGACTTATGAAGTGGAAAATGAAGAAGACGACAGCAATGGAAGCAGACAGACAGAGACAGCATATCGATGGAGGAGAGGAGGTGCGCATGGGCTAGTTGGGGAGATGACCTCTGGTGGTTTAAAATGTTACCAAAATGACGTCATTTTGGTTAAAAACAAAATGATGTCAATTTGGTTATGTTTTAAATGTTTAAAACATAAGCAAAACTATGTCATTTGTTTAAAATCCGAATGACGTCATTTATGCTAAGTTATAAAAACTAAACGATGTCGTTTTGCTTATGTTTCAAATGATTGTAACTTAACGTAGACAACGTCATTTGTATTTAAACCAAACGACGTCGTTTTGCTTATATTTCATACATTTGTAATCTAACATACGTTTTGGTTTATATCCAAAAATTTAAAACATAACCTAAACGACGTCGTTTGGATTTAAACCAAACAATGTCATTTTTGTTATGTTTTAAACATTTACAACTTAACATAAACAACGTCGTCTAGACTTTAACCAAACGATGTCGTTTTTGTTAAGCCATAAATGTTTTTAATTTAACGTAAATGATGTCGTTTGGATTTTAACCAAACGATGTCATTTTTGTTAAGCTACAAACATTATACCACCAACTGAAAAATGATGTCATTTGGTTAAGTCATCCAAAACAACATCGTTTCGGGATAACCAAATGATGTCGTTTTCGTTCAGTTGGAAGACGACGAATTACAACGACATTTATAGATAGAATTTACTGACAGATTTTGTACCATCGCTAAAGTTTATTTCCCAACCAACTTTGCCGACACATATCGGTTTTCTGTTGGTAATTACCGATGGAATATATTCTGCCACTAAACTTCTGTCGCTATTATGTTCTTTTCTTATAGTGAACTATTAGCGATGATTTATATTCTTTATAAAAAATGTCATCAAATCTCTGTAACTGAAAATTATAGTCGACATTTTCAGCTAATCGTCACAAATAATTTTTCCTATACTTTATTTTTATAGAGAAAATTAACTACGCTTACAAGAAACATAACCAAACTTTTTAATTAGGTTTCTAGAATCGTAGAAAGTAGTGAAATGTTTTTAACTACGTTTCTGAAAATTTAGTCAAAAAGTTTTACTTACGTTTTTTAAAACATAGCAAAATGTTTTTAGTTTCATTTTGTAAAATGTAGTCAAATTTTTAATATACATTTTAAGAAAATCATTAGGGATGAACAATGTGGCCTGGTCCGCTTGGCCTTACTAGGGTTGACCGAGCCATAGGTCGAGATTGCTAAGCCTAACAAGAACGTATAAATCAATGTCATTTTTTAAAAATCCCATTCATGGCCCGTTAGGCTAGGGATTAGGCCATGGGCTAAGCAACCCTCGATTTGTCTGGTTATGGGGTCGGGTAACCTGTAGGTCAAAGCGAGCCAGGGTAGGAGCACGCTTGGACCCAGCCTGACCCATTGTCATCCCTAAAAATCATATATCATATTAAATCATAATTATTTGTGACATTTTTTATCCACATTATTATTAATGGAGAAGATTTTAATTACAACTTCAAAAATACTTATATACAAAATAATAAATGCAAAGATTAGTTTAATCACTCAGTCTCGTTTTTATTTTCATTGCTTATATAATCTGGACCAAGTAATTCTTTTAGGTACTTTTCATATTTGACCAACTTTTTCTAAGCAACTTGTTTTCCTTTTCAAGATGTTGAATGTGTGCTAGTCTTGATGAGGATGAAGCAGTTGGCTTAGAGTCAAATATAAGACCTTTGATATATCTGGATCATACATCTAACACCTTATTACAAATGTCTTCTACATTTATCTCATTTCCCTCATACATTGATGTTTGTAATAACTCTTGCATCTTATTCTAAAATTAAAAAATAAAATGCAACGCAAATATTATTAGTTAGTATTATAAAAATAATTAAGCTTAAAATTTAAACAAACTTTTATACTTACACAATTATTTTGCGTTTCTTTAGACATCCACTCTTGACCTTTCTTATAGCGAGTGAGTTTGTAGAGTTTGATCCTATCATACTTTTATCCATGGATCTCCTTCTCACTCTATTTTATGAAAAAAAACATAATGCACAATAGATAATATAATGTTTATTAATATAATTATAACTTACAAATGAATATCTTCCATATTTATTTTGCACGATAACAAATGATTTGGAGCCTTGGTTGTAAGGAGTTTTCATTTGTCCTATGTTCACCTTAGCCCTCTCACATTCGTTTTAGAACACATCCCCTTGCTTTCGTATCAAAAGGAAAAGATTTGTAATACTAATGCAATCGATAACAACAATCTTTGTTCCTTTATTTCAACAGTGAAGTGACACAGTTTCAAACATTAGGGTTGTCGATATCAATGACTTTTAATTTCATCTATAAATAATAAATAAAGTGTAATTAATCTTAAAATAAGTGAAACAATATTGCAAATAGTTAATAAGTTAAAAATTTATTGAAACTTTATCCAAAACATTCTCAAGCAAGTTGTCTTCCTTTAACTCCTTAGCATGCTTTAGGCAAGGTAATTCTATTCTAGCAATTATCCTAAACTCATTAGACAATTTTGTTGACTAAATATTGTCTAGAGGACAACTTTGCGAAGTATCAATATGTACTGACAACTTGCTTTTTATTGCAACATTCATTTGTTGCAACTCACAACCTTTAGTTATACCTCTACCGATTTTTCTTATGATCGTAGTTCTAACAAATTAGTAATGATAAGAAAATCCACATTAAACATGTACATATATATTTAAGCATAAGTTTATTTGTTAGTGTTAAAGATGAAGTGAATCACACGTTAATATATTGAACAATAATATGATCAAGATACACAAGAAGGGGGGGTTGAATTGTGGTAGACTTTTCGTTAATCCCTTCAAAGAACAATTACT
>JANZLD010000235.1:49594138-49607624 GCA_026413575.1 Erythroxylum carthagenense | reverse complement strand
CTACTTTTCATTTATATATTTCTCTTTGTTTGTCATCAAAATTATTTAATACGTGAAGTCTGGTTTGACTTAACAAAAGATTAACAAACTTGTAAATCCCTTTATACTAGTTGAGGTAGATGGAGGTTGTTGCTGACTTACTTCATTAATAGATGAGGTCAATTATTGCTGTTAGGTAGGAATTGATTGATCTGACTATTGTTGGGTAGGAACAATTTTGATACGTGTCACCTTCTTCCTTTTATTTCTACCAGTTGCCATTATAATGGATATCTATAATTCAAACATCAACAATCCACATTAATATAACTCAATCATTAACAATCTGAATTAACATAACTCAATTATCAACAATCCGTATTAAAATAACTCAATCATCAACAATCTGCATTAATATAACTCAAACATCAACAATACACATTAACATAAGTCAATCATCAACAATCCTCATTAACATAACTCAATCATCAACAATCCTCATTAACATAACTCAAACATTAATAATTTGCATTAACATAAGTCGAACATTAACAATCTAAATTAACATAACTCAAACATCAACAATGCGCATTATTATAAATGTTACCAATATTACATTTTAAACAATATAAAGAACATTTTTATTACCTTCAATTATCATGGTCAAGATCTTGAAAGTTATCATCATTAATACATTATGATCGACTCTTCTTCATTATTATGTTATACCAAAGTATCATCATTATCATATAACTCATCCTCAATATAGTCTTCATCCCTTTCTACGATAAGATTGACTTATACTTCATGTTCTTTTAGTATATTGGGATCAACATCTCTCCCATGGAATGTGATATAATTGTAAGGCTCCATGATTTAGCTACAATTCAATCTCTTGATATACTTCATCACCATCTTCACTCATTAGATCATTTTTCCTTTCACAAAAATCAAAAAGATTTTGATGTTGAAACTTTTCAACAACTCTCTAATTGCTGCCCAACACAATGTCGTTAAGGTAGAATACTTATTTCACCTGACTTATAAGGACAAAAGGGTTTAAGTCACCAAGATTAAACTATTTGCACTTAAATAGAACAACCTTTTATGCAAAACTAATAGAGAGTTGAGGTTAATAATATACAACATTTCAATTGTTATATTAACGCATAATGAGCAGTAATGATTTCATTTTTATTTCAAAAAATAACTCATTTAATAATGTCAAATATTTTAAATTCTTTGCATTAATATTTAGTTAAGTTCTCTAATTTTGAAAAAGTAATTTGAAATATCTTTTCATTTAAAAATGACATCACATATTAAAAATAAATAATTTTTGTATATGATTATTTTTTAAAAGAAATATTCTAGACTAATATATTACATTTTAGAAAGGTTTGAGACAATAAAAATAATTAAAGTTTTGGCATTAATATAAGCCCTTGTTAGCAAATGAGTAATAAAAAGATAAAAATGGAACTGCAATCTCAATTTCATAACTTTTACTTATTTAGTTACTATCAATGTTATGAATACTGTACCAATATCAGTACCAGGTTTAGTTATGCTATAGTAGGGTTCTAGTATTGGTCAATATCAGTTACTGTTTCGAGTAATCTTTAAAATTATAAAATAGTCTCTAATTTTTTTTTAAATTTACAAAATAATCCCTCAATATTGCTTATATAATTTATAATGTTACATCATTCATGTCTCTAAAAATCATAATAATAGAGATTTGAAATAATAACAATCTATTTATTTCTATTAAGGATAATGCAAAATACTGAAAATGTTATAATTCATCATATAATAAATAATAATTACATCAAAATATCAAATTAAATGAATAATAAAGATCCATGCCTGTCTAAGTATTACAACAATAGTTCATACTGAGGGAACAACTAGCTAGAAGTGAAATTGTAAACAAAAATGTTTACAGTTATATTTATATTAAGTATATAGAATTTAACATACACATCAAATATAAGTTAAATTAAAAGAAGAGAAGAAATGAAAACCTATAATTTCATTCAATTGAATATCTGATCAAATCCTATTGACCTAAATTCTTATTTGAGACAAAATCTTCACCATTGAGAGGAGCCTCATCATTACATCATTCAAATTCATTGTACCAAATGACATGTCAATACTTTCTCATCTAAAATTATCTTCCAAGTCACTCTCATCTATAAAACTCGCTTCTCTAGAAACCCAATATGCTAAAAGATCAATATGGTCAAGGTAAATAGGATCTACGAAACTACTTGTTCTATTAAGAGTCCTAGGAAATAATAAAATAAAATTATGAAGAAATTACAATAAATTATATTCAACTTGATAATGATAATAACATACATTTTCTAAAGTTTTAAATTCTATCGAACAAAGACCAAGTTGTTCAATCTTTTCTATTCCAATCTATTCCTTTTTCTTTTTGAATGGATGAATTCAAATGCACTCTAATTCATTTCATACCATGTTATACTCACACATTGGCTCATAATTTGAATCGCAAACTTTTCAATTTTGGAATATTTCTTCCAAATTGTTCCCACCAAGTAATTGTAACATAACACCAGGTTAATGCAATATGTAGCACAAAGAGTCCAATAAAGAATTGTAACTTCTTCCAACTACTTTGTAAGTAGAATCATTTCCAATAATGAACTTAATAATATTTTATATCTTAACTTCATTCATAATTTTATCAAATATCTAAAATAGAGTATTATTATTCCCAACAAGACCAGATGCATCAATAGACTTTAAAAACATTGCCCTTTTTGCATAATAAACAAAAATTAATAATCTTGTATTTATTTAACCATTGCACATGATTGAACACCCTCAAGTAACCCAAGATATTTTTCTTTCATCCAAATAACTATTTATTTCCTAAATAGAGTTGCTCAAAAGTTCACCTATATAGTCATTAATTAAAGAGCTTTATATCCTGGATCATAAGAGGAAATAACATCTACTATAGGTTGGTAATAATAAGGCTGGACATCATTGAATGTTATACTTGAATCACACCACCGTCTACCCATGTTATGTCCATATTATGAGTAGCTTCTTTCGATTATAAGGCACTAGGGAATGAAGGTTGGGCTTTAGGATTTGTTCGTGGTGTAAGAAAGTTAGACACCTATCTTCTTCTTTGCCTCACATCAGGTGTAACATTCCCTTCTTATTGGGTAGGACAAATACCACTTTGAACATCCCACTATCATCCTAATCACCATAAAAGAAATTTCACTACCTATTTTTGTAGTTTACTCACTGTCTTTTATCTTTCTCAAGCTTATACTCTTCAAGAAAAGTCTTCATTTTTTATTTCACATCATGACTCTCTTTCTTACAAGGCTTCACATCACCTCTAATCCAGATAAATGCTTTTTTAATCTAAATTTCCTTACCTTTCAAATGCTTATTACAATATAAACAAATAGTATGGTTTTTCATTACAGAAATAATTATAGCATAAGCCTGAGTTGGATCATTGAATCTTCCTAAAAAGGCTTAATTATTAGGAGTATGTGAACTTCTCTTCATTTATCTATAAGAAAAATGTCAACAATAGCTTATAAATGATCATGTGACGTAGACATACAAGTGAACTTCATCAACTTATGTAAATGATTCTTTAAGAAAATTCAGGCTTAATCACATTTAATCAAAAAAATTCTTATATTGGTTGAGTACAATTCAATTATAAAGTCATAATTACAACTCATTTTGTAAGATTACATAATTCAATCCTAAAGTCATAACTATAGTGTATTTTGTATGATTATACAATTTAACCATAAGCTCACATCTATAACATATTTTACGTTAGTACTATTCAACCATAAAATAAAAAATATGACTCATTTTGTAGGATTACATAATTCAACCATAAAGTTATAACCCATAACTATAATGCATTTTGTATGATTATATAATTCAACCATAAATTCACAACTATAACTCATTTTTCATTAGTACAATTTAACCATAAAGTTATAACTATAACTCACTTTGTAAGATTACATAATTCAACCATAAATTCATAACTATAACTCACTTTGTATGATTACATAATTCAATCATAAAGGCATAACTATAGTGTATTTTGTATGATTGTATAATTTAACAACAAATTCACATCTATAACCCATTTTAAGTGAGTACAATTCAACCATAAAGTCATAAATAAGACTCATTTTGTAGGATTACATAATTTAACCATAAAGTAATAACCCATAACTATGCATTTTGTATGATTACATATTTCAACTATAAATTCATAGCTATAACTAATTTTGTGTTAGTACATTTTAACCATAAAGTTATAACTTTAAATCTCTTTGTAAGATTACATACTTCAACCATAGATTCATAACTTTAACTCATTTTTGTAAGATCACATAATTTGACCATAAACTCATAATTATAACTCATTGATGAGAAATTAACTTAGGTTAACTTACATGTAATTAATGACAAATTAAATTACCTAAAGTGTCTCTTTTCAATTCATATGAACTATTTTATATCTTGTATTTAGCTATTAAAATAGGGTAATGAAAATGAATGTGCATGTGTAATTTTACTATCATATTAGAAATATTCTTTTTAAAGTTTAATTTTGTGAATTTGTAATGTTATTTTCTAATGACAATAACGTAAAAATGTAAACATTAATTCATTAAACTCAAAATTTATCTTATTTTTATAATTATTGAAATAAAAGTTGACTCAAATTGTGTTAACAAAATCACCTTTGATCCTTACAAAATTAGGCTAATAAGACATTTAATGAGTTGATGATGTAAACAATTTCCAAGAATAAGTTAAACTTTAACTCTTAGTTATGAATTACCACAATCATAAGTGATAGGCCCCTATCTTATGATGACTAGGCGGCTTGCCTAGCACTCCACGGTGACTCTCCAGTTGATATCCGAGTGGGCTAGAAAGTTCCTGTGAAGTTTTTAAGGAAAAGCTTCAATTCACAATAAGAAACGTAAACAGTGGAGTTTTGTTTTTTAGTTTATTAAAAATTTTAGTAGCACAATGATTGTATTCTGACATCCCAAAAATTTCAAAGTCCCTATAAAAGTTCAAAGCACTTCTATTATCACATCAATTTCTCAACCCCAAATTATGGACTTCAAATCCACTCACATGTAGTATTAAATAATTACATCAATAAACTTTGAAAAGTTAAAACATCGTCATGCATTCCATTAAAAAACCTCGTCATGCATTCCATTAAAAAACCTTTATATACATCCATTCTTTATACAAATGTACTTTCCAAAACATGTTCAAAGATATGCAATAGTCCTAAAAAATATATACAAGGAAAAATAAAAATGCCTACACAGTAACACTTGACAAGGTTGACTGCTCGCGAGGTGGAGCCCCAACTACTGAAACCCCTGAGCATGCACCTGGGAGGTTTTATTTAAAAATCGAAAATAAAGGGTGAGCTAAATGAGCTCAATGAGTGTTATTGGTTTCTAATAAAAACATTTATACTAATATTAACCTTCATAAAAGAAAATAATTTCTTTTCTTTTCAAGTAATAACCAATGTTCTTACAAAACACATTCTTTTCTTTTCATAAGATCAATGCATATGTAAAACAAAACATATATATTTTTCTAAGATCAAGTTCCACTTTTCTTGTAAAGTATACAAGGATGTTAATCAATACTTTCATGAACTTTCTTTTTAAAACATAGTCTATCACTAATTTTCTTTGTCATATGGTACCCTTAGGTGTAAGGCCATAGAGCTCATTCTGCATCGCTTACCCGTGCCTGATTAACCTCTATATACCAATTGTTATGAAGCTGGTTCTGCATCGCTTACTCATAACGATGCTAGCACTACATATAAATTAGTGGTTATGAAGCTAGTTTTCCATCACATACTCGTAACAATGCTAGCACAATATATACTCCACAAGTGTAGATGGCGACTCACAGGACATACACGCAAACACAACACCACCCATGTTAGTGACAGACACTCCCCAAACACTGCCATGCAAGTTAGGACATACTCAGATCAGTATAATCATATGTATAATGACCTAATGGCATACCATAGGTTAAATCACAATTAATAATAAATGCACCTCATTTCAATACCAATTCAAAACATATTCAAAATCCATTTCTATGCCAATTTAAAGCATATGCAAATTTCAATTCAACGCCAATTCAAAGCATATGCAAATTTCAATTCAACGCCAATTCAAAGCATATGTACGTCTCATTAGTTTCTAAGTGTATCCAAAACTCAATTCAATGCTAGATTAAAGCATATGAAAACCTTATGAAGATTAACTTTAAATTCAAGTAGTAGCACTTATGGAATTTCTTATAAATATAATTTTCATAGTAAGGTAAAAACCATCTTTACAAAATCAATTTAAAGGTATAGTCACTGTTTGTTGTTTATCGTAAACCACCCTCATGTGTTTGGTGCTTTTCCTTTATGAGTACCAAGTCTACGGTGACGAGAAAACTTTATTGTCTTACTCAACTATAAGGGAGACCCCTGAAGGGATCCTAAAACCTGCCAAGTATATCCATAACTTACAACCTTGTTTTACAAATTTTATGAAAAAGGGCTTAACCAAAATCTTAGCATTTTGTAAGATTAAAACTATGTTTTCTTTTCATTCAACCTTTACACAACCATTGAACAACTTTCTTGATTTATACATGTTGTCTTCTTTCCATTTAAATAGTGTACATAGTATATACCTACTGTTTTCCTTACATTGAACCATTAAACTATGTACAGCATACATGCTGCCATTGAACTTCCATTAAGCCACTTATATAGCATCTATATGTTGCCAATTCATACCTATTGAATAACATACATTAAAATATGGATATACATGTTGTTTTACCCTCCATTTACCATGCTATTTCTCTCTTCATTTAATCATGCCTCCATTTGTTCCATTTGTTCCTTAATTTTCACATATCAAATGTTCAAATTAGGTTCTAAAGTCTCTAGAAATTTATTCCCCTATGTCTGTAGTTTCCATACAATCAAAAATCATGCCATTTCACCTTATAAATTATGAAACACATACCAAATATCACAATCTGATTCAACACAGGGACAATATCAAATGACCATAATCAATCTCAATTTTGAATATCATTCAGCTAGAATTAAGTCTAAGTCTTTTCTAAATATTTTTAGTACTATGTCTTAGTTTCATTTAAAGTTAAAATCACCCAATTAGAGTTCTTTAGACTATGTTATGGACAAAACCCTACTATTGTTCATAGAAACCGAGAATCCTAATACAAAATTTCATTAAACATAGTTAGGAAAACTTACCACTTTCTTCAAATCATGCTTAAACATTCATGCAATTCATAAGAAAATTCATGTTTCCATCTTAAATATTCACGTGACCAGCTAAAGAGAAAGGAAAATAGTGGTTTAACATACCTAAAATCAGATGGTTGTGTGCTATACATTCTTTTTCTTCACACAGCTGGCATTGATGAAGATGTCTATGGTCTCTAGCTTAGACACCATGCTGAATTTATTTCCAAAAGGCAGTTACTTGGAAGACCTATGTGTGAAGGGAGTAGCTGCAATTATTCTTCAACAATTCTTGTCCAAAGGAGAGCTGAAACTTCGGTGGAGTGAAGGTGGAGCAGCTCCTTCAGCATCATTGAACATGCTACACATTGATGAGGGATATCCAAACGTTGCAACATTTACTTCCAACAATTATCCACTATTTTAATTCTCTCCATCTTTGTTTAATTAAACCACTAACTTGATGTATCATCCATGGTAATACTTATCTCCTACATATGACAAATTGTTTTCATTTTTTATCTCACCAAAATGACACATGTCCACATCATATATTGGCCTCACTTGTAACAAATTTTATGTCCCTCACATCTACTCCTTCATAAACGTGAGATCACAATGTTTTCACTCGTTCTTGCTCTAAAATAATGAGAACTTCTTCATGTATTTGAATTGCCACTTAAGGTTCATTCACTTGTACATGTATTATTTCTTATCCAAACTAATTAAATGGCATAAGAAAAATCTGTCTAATTTCGATAGAAATTTCATGTCCACTTAATAACATGTTACACCTAAATATATTAACATATAAGTTGGATCGATTTACTTTAAGTATTCATAACTATGATTGATTCTTATGTCCTTATGTTTCAACCTAAGAATGCTTTAAATTTACTCCATAATAATTTAAAACAAGATCAATCTTGATCTACCATAAATCCATCTTATTGAATTTATTTTTGGTCCATTTCTATACCAGTCAACTCCAATATTTTTGGCTATCATTTTAATTTAATACTTTTCATTCAGGGTTGGGTTCCAAATTCACCTTTTAGAAAAAATGAAATTTACATTAGCCAAAAAAATCATTCACACAAAAGGGAATTTTATAGACATGTGAAAAGAAAAGTTTGGAGTTTTCCAATAAAATCACAATTCAGATTCTTATAACCAATTAATTACACAAATTAAAACATTTATCAACTAGCTGACGATTGGAACAAAGGCTTAACTACTGAAATAGCTTCGTATGATGGAAGAGTTGTAGATGTAGGAGGAGTGAGCAGTGCCAATAGCCTAAAGGAGTAGATTCGAGAATCGAGAAGTGGCAGTGATGGTGGTGATGAGGCAAAACTGAGAAATAAGAAGACAAGAACCAAAAGAATAGACAGTGATGGCATTGGCGACAATGAGCAAACAAAGGGGATGAGTAGAGGGCGGGCTGATAATTAGGATTGAACCAACCAAAGAAGACACAACTAAGGATGCCAGAGGCAGAGTTGGAAGGGGTAATTAGGATTTTTTAGTTGGATAATATTAGGAATGGAAAACAATAAGATATTTTCATAATATTATCAAGATGTTATTAGGATAATATTATCAAGAATTTTTATTGTAATATTATTATCTAATCACGTATCACTATCTTGTATATTTAATTTCTTTAATAACTATTTTTTATTTTATTGATGCCATATTATGTAAATAAAATTTTTAGTTCTTTAATTTTACTCTTATCATAAAAAGCATTCACTATTATTTAAAAATTAAAAATTAATTAAATAATTGAAAAAATTGTTTATGAAATAAATCAAAAATAACTAAATATAAGTAAACAATTATTATTATCATTTTTTGAAATAAAAAATTATTATTTTCATTTCTAATATTTGATATCAATTACTGACATAACTATTAATATGTTTAATCTCATTCTTAGTGATTACATACTAAACAAGCATAAAGATGAAGTTTATTGATATTCCCATTGTCATTTTCTATACCTGTTCATATTTTTTTATTTTGATTCCTTCATTACTAGTTACTAATCGAGACCCAAGAAGTTTAAAAAAATATAATACATTATTCATTATTGTATTAACTTATGAATTATTGCTTCCTCACTGATTAAACATTTGATCTAAATTAGGACAAAGTGATGCCTTAAAGAAAGAATGCAATAAATCAAAAGATGAGTTGGTTGAGAGTAAAAGATGGATTAGGGTCTATTTAGGAAACATATGAGCCAAAGCTAGAAGTCCTTATAAACATAGGGGAGTCTGAAAGTAATGTTTAATTGTTCTATATAATTCTTCATCACTACCACTGGAGAGTATATGTCTAGCTATGTTAAGACATTTTTTAGCATACAGAGTGCCTGAGTATGGGCTGGAATTATAATAGTAGCATAGTATAATTTTTTTCATATTTCTAGTAGGGTGCTTTTTCTTTTCCATCAACTCCTCCTCCTAACTGTCGACTGTCCATTTATATTCAAGCCATGCCTAGTCTTTACAATTATAGTCTAGCTACTAGGTCTTTCAATTCCTTCCATTCCCATTAGACGTAAGAAACAAAAGAAATGATTTTATCTGAATGATATGATAAAGAGAGGATTTCCTTTATAAGGCAGCCATTTAAGATGAAAGAAACATTAGAATGAGAAATTTTGAATAAAATGATAGTTATCTTTAACTTGTTAATTAAAGTAAGCTCTAACAGTTTACAATATCTTTTTTATTATTAATAACAAGGAATTCACAATCATTATTTTTAAAGTCTATATTTAATAAAATTTTAAATTATACCCATATATTTATTTTTAAAATTTAATTATGAATTAAAGTTAGTAATGTATTTAATTAAAAAGATCAATAATAAATTATAGGATAAATTATAAAAAACGACTTTACCCAGTTTTGTAATACTATTTAAAACTACTAAAAGTAATATAAAATGTGCAAACTTTCAATTTGTAATAAAAATAGCCAGCTATTAACATCCAATTAACAGTGCTAACATGATGCCACCTTGACAAAACTATTAAACAGGCGGCATAGACATGGACACTTGAAAAATAAAGAAAAAAGGAAAAATTGAATTAGTTTCTTGGTAACCCTAGACTTAACATAGAAAGGACCATTTATCTCTATACACCATTGATTGATTAAAATATATTGGTATTAGCTTTCTAAGGAATGAGCATTTATTGCTTATAAAATTTCTTCCTTATCTAATAATAGAAAATACTCTACAATTTGACATCTGATTATAGTGTTCTCTTAAATTTGTTACATGTTTTATTTAAAATATTTTATATGAAGCCATCCTAGAGGTAATTGGTAGAGACATCATGGTTCAGATGGTATTGAAGATGAAATTGAGTCGTAGCCATTTATGCATACTTCTTAGGCTAAGACTTTTATTTTGATTGACATTTCAATGACTAGCTTGTTGATTTTGTGTGTGTGTGTGTGTGTGTGTGTATGAAATAGTAATTGCATATACTAATATGTGAATAACAAGTTGAACTCTTTTTGTTTGTACTGGAAAATATTTATTAGGCTAAATTCCACCCTTTAGGGTTTGACAAACTTCCATTATGGCTCCTTAATTTTTAAAACTATCATAAATCCCCTTTTGGTTTTGATATTCTAATGTTTATTACCTCTACTGTTAAATTTTCATTAAAAACATTAATTACCTATGTAGAAATGATGTCACTTTTAAACCTGAATATAAAAGTGGCACTATTGTGCCACTTAACGAATGACATCATGTATGTTATTCAACCTACACAACATTTTGCTTCATATGGCATCTTTTACCATATCTCACATAATATCACATGGCGCAAAAGGCCAAGACATTGTTTTTCTCCAAAATAAAAGTAGTAAGGAGCATGTCAAGAAAGATTTCAATTATGAAGCTACAAAAGGAGAACTCTTCAACTAGGTTTAAGAAAAAAGCTTGCCATCAATTGAATCAATATAGAGGATGAAAAAGTGTAGAGAAGTTTGGTGTAATGGTAAGCATTCTTCCCTTTTTAAGTCATTGCAAAATTGAGAATAATTAATTATTATATCATTGCAAATTTGGATATAATAGGTAATTTTCTAAATTTTAAATTAAAATCTCTTATCCAACAAGTATACAGATCGAAAATAGCAGTATAGATAAATATCATCCCACAAGGATGGGTTAGTCACCGAAATGATCTAAATTTCAATTTGTTCAAGAAACTAAAATAATTAGATTTGAATGATCCAAAATATAAAAATTAAGAGTCATACATACACACTTTAGGGTTTTAACAAAAGTAAGAACATAAATTTAGAAATGGTGAATCAAAATATCAATTTAAACACTAAAGATTATCATTAACTAGCTATGTATTCTCTCATTTTAGTAATATTCATTATGTTTAGTCCAAACTTTCCTGATGTCCTAGTTCTTTCACTCTCATTACTTGAACCAAGTAAGCCTTGTTTAATGATGTAAATGAATTATGTAAGCTCTCACTTCCCATATTTCACTTAACCATTAAAAGGATATGAACAGATTTTTGGACAGCCACTTTTCCATTCAAGATCTCTCTCCAAATGGCAAGGTAACTTGATATATGATGTGTTCTTGGTTTAAGCCCACTCTCATGGCACTTACTAACACATTTTTTAACTCCATATCTCTATGAGAGATAAGTATGGACAGCCATATACCACAAACATCAAACAACATCAAACACATCCATAACTTTGAATAAAGTGAGGTACTACATATTTTAGGCAATAACAACCCTAATAACTACTTAGAAATCCATTAAAATCTCATCCAATATGTTCATAATATATCCATACATCCTTCTCAATCAACAAAATACAACAATGAAGCAAGAAAAGAGAAGAAGTAAGGTTTAGATGTTGAAGAGCAAAACTTGAATTCTATGATGGCAACTTTGTGTCTCCTTGAAATCCTTTTATTCCACCTTGAATTCTCTTGGGTTTTCTCTCAAAAATGAGTTCTTCTCTCTCCCTCAGATGTCTTGCATGACCTACTCTTTCCTAAGGTTTAAAATTAATTTTTTATACACCATTTAATGGTTAAAACGACGTAGGAAAGAGGAAGTTGTTAGCTGGAATTTTCCAGAAAACTCTGATTTTTATCTTGACTTCAATCCATGATATCTTATTGATTTCTTACCCAAATTGGTCTGTTATTTCACCAATTTGAAACTGAATTTCTCCTATTTCTTTTGGAATAAAAATGAAAAATATCCAATAAGAATTGTATCTTTCGAAAGCTTAACATTGGTGATGGGTCGGCCTAGGAAAATTTCAGCTTTCCTTTGAGTCACATTACTTGCTTTCTCTTTGGTTCTTCTATCCTTCTATCCCTCAAAACCATGTTCAAACCTGTTGATTAAAAAAAATATTAATCACTTAACCATGCCCAAAACAAATGCAATTCACACCAACATTGTTGGACCCTGCTTTCGGAGCCCAACATTCAGAGTCATAAAAATTAAGCATACTCATTTCTTCAACTTCATAACAGAGTTTGGGAAACCCCAAATCAAAATTACAATTTGACTTCTTCAGAACATTTATTCCCCATTGTCTTAAGTTTCTAATGACATAAAAATCATTCAATTTAGTTTATAACTCTGAAAGTTATGGCCCAAACATTTTTGGACTAATAGTAAACTGAAAGCGTACACTATACTCAAATTCTACCCAGAAATTGAAAGTCTTAGAAACTGATTTAAAATTAGATCCCTTAAGATAATTTGCAACTCTCTGTCTATAACTTATTTAGAAACAAGAATCATCTCATTTTGTGCTTTACAGATCAAGGTATCATCAAAATACCGAAGTATGTTTAGTAAAAATATCCAATTCATTCTCTTCCAACCCATACCCTTACTTTGATTCAATCATTCTTTTTCAAATCATACCATGTTGGACCCCACACCCCACTCATAGGTGTTTGCGGGTTATACCGCGGCTTGTGTTTGCGGGTTATACCGCGGTATCCAACCTCAATCAATATTGTCCTCTTTGGGAATCGAACTCGCGACCCCTCAAGGTTTTGTTGTTTCAATGGTGAGAGGCGTGTTTGTAGAAACAACAAAACCTTGAG
>JANZLD010000235.1:49576110-49588016 GCA_026413575.1 Erythroxylum carthagenense | reverse complement strand
CCTTCAGTTCAAAACATCATTTTGTTTATTTCAAAATCCAACATATATCAGAATACACAATCAAATGACTGCTAATCTGTCAACAAAAGTAGGTAATGGGACTTACACAGAAGATACTATAATTGGTATCATATCACAAAAGAGACTTATGTCTCAATAACAGAAGACACTAAAGTGTCAATAATAGAAGGCATCAAAGTGTCAGACACTGAAGTGTCATAAAAGCAGCTGCAGACCCTTCTAGACATGCCTATTTACCCACAACTAGGAATCAACAGTTTTAAAATAAAATAAGGTCATTTCAGACATTACATGCGCAAAGCAAGTAGTCAATTATATTTACATGTAAACAGCACTTCCAATGATATAAACATGCATCGAACACCTCAGACAATCATTGTCCAAAATTCAGAACACAATCAGCATAAATCAAATTCAACAAGCAGAACAAAGTAAGGTAAGTAGCACTTCAATATCACATTTATCAATCAATACCTCAGACCTTCATGTCCGGGATCAATATGCAATTTAGTACACATTCATTAATATCAAATTCAATTCAGTAATAAATAAAATAAATCAAGGTGCGACCATCTTAGGATACCCACAAAAGTTACTGTCTAAATTACTTACAAAAGCTCCCTGTTTGCTTATTACCTCGAAGTCCCGACAATATCTGAAATCGATTGCTCTAAGGGTTCCTCTAAAATATTCAATGCAATCATATATTAGTATTGTGCACAATTATGAATTCAATTATGCACATTCATGTATACTAAATATGTATGATGCATGTTCATGTCAAAAATTTGAGTTTCTTATCCTTAATCTTATCACATTATCAGTCATGTGAAATCATACTCAATCCCTCATCCAGATTTTTTTCACAATCTACCTTCGGGTCCACTTTGCTCAATTATTCTCATAAGGGAGGTGGGGTAATTAGGTAATACTTCCTTCTAGAAAGTTTTCCCTCTTTGTCTTAGGTTTCCAATGATATCAAGTTCATCCAAGTTTTTTTAGTATTCAATGAGTTATGCTCAAAATACCAAAGACTATGTACATTTCAAATTTTGACTAATGCATGATCATGCCTCCAAGTTGTACCCCTCATAACTCTCAATTCTAATATCAAAAAATTACAAACTTTATACCAATTTAAAGCTAAGATAATAAGCTTCAACTTTGGTGAAGACATCTCAGTCTAATTCAGCCAATATCAATACAGTTTATATATAGGATATTATTTTTGTCCCTGGTAGTGTAAAGCTTAGACTCAATTTCATGCCAAATTTTGAAAATCTTAGAGACAGAATTAAAATTTGACTTCTTCAATAAAGTTGTTGAAACATGTCTCTAGTTTAATCTTAATTAAGAAACAACTCATTTGGAGATCCACAGTTCAACTTATAATCGAAATACCAAAGCAAGTTCAGTGAAAACACATACTTCATCATTTTCTTCCAGCTTTTCCCCAAAACAGACTTTCGGGTCAATGTTACATGGTCATTTTGACAATGAAAATGAAAATTTTAAGCCAAACATTCTTCTAAAAATTTGTTCCTTTATGTATTAAGTTTCTACTGACACCATTGTTATACAATTTGGTTCAGTATTTTGAAAATTATCCCCAAGTGACTACAAACTGTTCACAAACAGTGACAGATTTCAAATACTCAACTTCAAGCTAACTTTTGACAGAATTAGTGATAGAAATCAAATTGGACGCCTTCATAAAAGTTGTAGATAAAAGTTTCTAGTTTAATAAGAATTTAAATTCATTCAATTTATATATCTACAGGGCAAGATATGGCTAAAAAACCGAAACCTATCCAGTAGAACTACTCATCTAAACCAGTTTCCAGAATGTATCAAACCTCAATTCTTTCCTATTTCAATACACAATTGATCCATATCAAACATCAAACAACACATGTTATCATAGGATACCAAGTTTATAATTCCCTTACCTTACTAAACTTCAAATTCAACTCCAAGAATCTAACTATTATGGCACCTTCCAAGCAACTAATACACTTCCAAAACCAAGATAGATGTAATGTGTTTTTAACACCCAAAGCACATCAACATATAAATTAGTATGAGAGAGCTTCTTCATGCTGCATATGGCAAGGAGTTTACAAAATCAAAGTACAAAGGTAAAGCAAAGAATCGGTGGAGAGAAGAGAGCCAAATGAAGGCTACCAAAGTCTTGTAAAGGCTTGACACCTAAGTTACTAGGTGTCTTCATTATGTATTGCCACATATATCTCCAATGCATGACTCCCATTTGCCTCCATTTATGCTGCCAATTGCAACACTTCCATTTGTCCACTTGTCAACTTATTAACCATGCCATTTGTTACATTCTTGCCAAGCCATATGTCAATTAATTACTCATGCCAAATGTCACTAACTCATAGGCTTAATCATTGAAATTTTCATATACTAATTTATCTTGCCACTTGAAAGTTTTCCTAATATAAATATGCATTTTAAAAACCTCAATTCTCGAATGGAATCAATTAATTCCAATTCACTAACCATTATCCACTTGACCAAAAAAATTCAAATAATATATCTTTCATATTCTAATCATAGCAAAATTCTAACTCCTATCACACATGTACTTTCATAAATATGTATTATTTCAATTAGGGTATATTTTGGGGCCTTACAACTCTCTCCCCCTTAAAAGAATTTTGTTCTCGAAATTTATACCTGTTAAAATAGTTGAGGATACTGAGCTTTCATGGTTCTCTTCAGGTTTCCATATTACTTCCTCAAGTCCATGATGTTGCCAGAGTGCTTTTACCAAAGGCACTGACTTGTTCCTGAGTTGTTTAACTTCTCTGGCAAAGATAGAAACCGGCCCTTCTTCATACGACAAATTCGGTTATACTTAAATTTCTTGCACTGGAATTTTATGTGTCACATCAAACCGATATCTTCTTAGCCTAGAAACATGAAACACATCATGTAACCAGGCCAATTCTTCAGGAAGAGCTAGCTGATAAGCTACTGGTCCAATTCCTTTTAGAATTTCATAAGGACCGATGAATCATGGACTAAGCTTACCCTTCTTTCTAAACCGAAGTATGTGTTTCCATGGTGACGCTTTCAAAAACACCCTATCACCTACTTGATACTTAATATCTTTCCTTTTTTGATCAGCATAAGACTTCTTCCTATCACTGGTAGCTTTCAATCTTTGTTGAATATTCTGAATCTTTTCTTCAGTATCTTTCACAATTTCTGGCCCGATCATCTTGTTTTCACTCAACTTAGTCCAACATACTGGAGTTCTACACTTCCTACCATACAATGCTCTATAAAGTGCCATGCCAATTCTCATCTGATAACTGTTATTGTAAGCAAACTCCATCAGAGTCAGATAGTTATCCCAACTCTCGGGAAACTCTAACACACAAATCTTCCAATATCTGTATAACTCGTTCAGATTGTCCATCTGTTTAGGGATGGAAAGCAGTACTAAACTTAACCTAAGTTCTTAGAGCCTCCTGTAAACTTTTCCAAAATCTTGAAGTAAATTAAGGATCACGATCTGAAAGGATAGACAATGGTACACTATGTAGTCTCACTATCTCATTTACATACAAATCTGCAAGCCTATCTAAAGAATAGTCAGGACGAACAGGCAGAACATGAGCAGATTTGGTGAACTTATCTACATTCACCTATACAGCATCATGCTTCTTTTGAGTGAGAGGAAGTCCAGTGACAAAATCCATGGTTTTGTTATCTCATTTCCAATGAGGAATAGAAATAAGATGTAACAAACCAGATGGAACCTGATGTTCAGCTTTAACCCACTGGCACGTCAGACATTTTGCTACATAATCTACAACATCCCGTTTCATACTTGCCTACCAGTAATACTGCTTCAAATCCTGATACATCTTGTTTCCACTTAGATGCATAGTAAATACTATATTATGAGCCTCAAACATCAGCTTCTTCTTCAATTCATCATTAACTAGTGCACACAGCCGATCCCTATAATACAATTCACCATCACCTTGCACAGAAAAATCAGACTTTTTACCTTCTTGAGTAGCCAAGATAAGTTGTTGTAACTTATCATCAGCTCTTTGAGCGTCACAAATCTCCTATCTCAAAGTAAGCCTTGCTTTCAATTGAGCCATCAAAGCTCCATCAGATCCCAGTTTCCATCCATTTTGCTTAAGCAATAATACTGAGATGGTCTTTCGACTCAAGGCATTAGTTACAACAATAGCCTTACCTGGATGATAGTCCACAATACAATCATAGTATTTAAATAATAACAACCAATGCCGTTGTCTCAGATCGAGTTCCTTCTGGGTAAGCAGATACTTCAGACTCTTATAATCTGTGAAAATTCTACACCTTTCACCATATAGGTAGTGCCGCCAAATTTTTAAGGTAAACACTACTGCTGCAAGTTCCAAATCATGTGTAGGGTAATTCTGTTAATGAGTCTTTAGTTACCTAAAGGCATAAGCAACTACCTTTCCTCTTTGCATCAAAACACAACCTAAACCAATACCAGATGCATCAGTATACACAACATACTCCTTTCCAGAAGTAGGTTGAACTAATACAGGAGCTTCAGTAAGCATACTTTTCAACTGATCAAAGCTACTCTGACATGTATCAGATTATTCATACTTCACTCCCCTCCGTAACAGTTTAGTTAAAGGGGATGCTATCATTGAGAATCCTTTAACAAACTGATGGTAATAACCAGCTAGACCCATAAAACTTCTCACTTCTGTTACATTCCGTGGTGGCTTCTAATTAACAATCGCTTATATCTTACTAGGATCAACTCTGATTCCTTCAGAAGAGACAACATACCCCAAAAATGATATCTCCCGAAGCTACAAATCACACTTACTCAGCTTAGCATACAACTGTCTTTCCATCAGAGTCTGTAATATAATTCGGAGATGCTCAGTGTGATCCTGTTTATTCCTAGAATAGACCAGGATATCATTAATAAACACCACAACAAACTAATCCAAATAAGGCCTGAACACTCTATTCATCAGATCCACAAATACTACTGGAGCATTAGTTAACCTGAATGGCATTACTAAGAATTCATAATGTCCATAACGGGTCCTAAATGTAGTCTTCGGTACATCCACATCCTTTACCCGAAGCTGATAGTACCCCGATAGCTGATCTATCTTTGAAAACACTCCTGCATCTTTCAATTGATCAAATAAGTCTTCAATCCTTAGTAATGGATACTTATTCTTTACTATAACTCTATTCAATTGCCTGTAATCGATGCACATCTGTAGTGTGCCATCCTTCTTCTTAACAAACAACACCGGTGCTCCCCACGGTGACACACTGAATTTAATAAACCCCTTATCCTAAAGTTCTTGTAACTGCATCTTCAACTCCTTTAACTCAGTAGAAGCCATTCTGTACAGTGCTCTGGATATAGGAGCAGTGCCAGGTATAACTTCAATAGATAACTCCACATCTCTTTCAGGAGGGAGTCCAATAATTCCTCAGGAAATATATCTGGAAATTCATTCACTATAGAAATATCAAGCAGTTTATCCTTACCACCCCCTTCTGGGAATCAAGCACAAAAGCTAGATAAACTTCACATGCCTTCCTGAGGAGCTTTCGAGCTTGCATAGCAGATACCACATTAGCTAAGGACCAAGTGCGGACGCCATGAAACATTATCTCAGACTAATCAGGTCTCTTAAATATAACTGTCTTAGCATTAAATTCAATTACTGCCTGATGCTTAGATAACTAGTCTATATCCATAATCAAGTCAAATTCATGAAATGGAAATTTAATCAAATCCGTTACATACTCAATTCCTTGAATCATAATAGGACAATTCTTAAACACTTGATTAACCAACACACTACTGCCTAGAGGACTGGTCACATGAATGTTATATTCTAACTGGTCTATAGACATCTTCATATCAAATATTTCTCCAGCACAGATATATAAGTGTGTAGATCCAAGATCAAATAATGCATACATTTCAGAATCAAAGAGAGAAACAATACCAACAATGACATCTGGTGCATCCTGATCCTCACGAGCTTTCAGTGCACAAGCTCGAGTTGAAGCAGAAGGCACAGCTGGTCGATCTACCATTTCCGATTGGTTACTTCGATTTGGTCTATTCTGCCCAGATCCTCCTCGACCTCTACCATGTCCTCTATTCCTAGTAGACACATGAAAGACCTCTCGACTAGTTTGTGATGTCTGAACCTGGTTGAGAGGGCAACTGGCTATCTTATGTTCAGTACTACCACAGTGAAAACAGGCTCCCGTAGCCCTTCTACAAACACCCCAATGATGTACAGAACAATCAGGGCACTCCGGGGGTTCAGAACCTCGACCTCCAGACGACCCCTTACCAGAAATAGCTGAAGAGGGAAAGTTTTGTCGCTTTCCTCGTGTCATAAATCTCTGAGTATTTTTTGGTGCAAAAATAGTACCTTCCCAACTCCGTTTCTCCAAGGACTAGCCTCCTCTACCAAAACCCCTTCTCTGACTCCTTTCTCTCCTAATCATCTTCTGTCTCTCAATTTTCACTACAGCCTGTACCAGTTGATGGTACGTCACTTGCTGCAACAAAGTAATTACTGCTAGATGCTTCTTAATGGAATTATGCAATCCATCCTCAAATTGGTGACATCAAAACTCCTCAGTAAGCACAAATTCAGGGCATACTTACTGAGTCGGTTAAACTCCCGATCATACTCAGCAACTGATAAGTTTCTTTGCTTCAAGTTCAGAAATTGCTTCCACCATTCATAAGCTACTCCCTGCAGAAGGGAGATAGCACAATGCACCATCTGCTTAGCTGGACAACTGATCTCATCCAGTACCCTCTTCACCCTCTTAATCCAGAACTCAGCCCTTTCAGATTCCTCCAGAGATGTCTTAGAAAATTCCTTCACTCCATACTTCCTTAGCTGATTAATTGGAGCCTTAGGTGTTGTCATTCGATACAGCAATGCCATCATATCTTAGGACAGCTTAATCAAAGCCTCTCCCTAAGCTGGAGGAGGAGGTAGCATCCTAGCTTCACCTCGATTGACCCCCAAAGGTCCAGTATTTCTGGATGAGTTTGCTCCAGCTGATTGCTCTCAACAACTTCATCAACAGAGTTGCGAGATCTTTCCATCGTAATAGAAAAAACATGCGACACCGCATTAGGCCAAAATACGTGTACACTCAATAGAAGCAATAATTAAGCATTGGTTAAACTAGAATTGCCTAAACCATGCTCTGAAACCAAAAATTGTCACACCCATATACCCGCTAGAAGGATATATGAATGTCACACAAAACAGTACAAACAAACCAAATCATACGAAAACTTTCAGTAAATAATTCAGGCAAACATACATTAAAATACATAGTACTTAACACAAACTCACTGAAAAATCCAAACCAAACTGAAGTATCGTTGTTACAAAATTACAAACAAATTCACATATACATATCAGATACAAGCCCAAAAGTCAAACCAAATATTTTACATTATTTTCAAAACAACACTCAGACTTCATTGGCTATTGTGATTGTCTCGTCTCAGTCTTAATAAACATCGCCCAAAATCTACATGGGGAAAATCCAACGTGCTAAGCATATAGCTTAGTTAGTAATAACTGAACTATGCATAATTTGACAATTAATCATATTGAATCAAGTTATAGCATAAGCAGATATTTAAATTTTTGAATAGTTGCATAGTTAACAGAACTGAGTATCAAAGAAGGCAATATCCCTTCAGTTCAAAACATAATTTTGTTTATTTCAAAATCCAACATATATCAAAATACACAATCAAATGACTACTAATCTGTCAACAGAAGTGGGTAACGGGACTTATACAAAAGATACCATAATTAGTATCATATCACAGAAGAGACTTATGTCTCAATAACAAAAGACATCAAAGTGTCACAGAAGCAGCTGCAGACCCTTCTAGGCATGCCTATTTACCCACAACTAGAACTCAACAGTTTTAAAACAAAACAAGGTCATTTTAGACATTACGTGTGCAAAGCAAGTAGTCAATTATATTCACATGAAAGTAGCACTTCTAATGATATAAACATGCTTCAAACGCCTTGGATAATCATTGTCCAGAATTCAAATCACAATCAGCATAATCAAATTCAACAAACAGAACAAAGTAAGGTAAGTAGCACTTCAATAGCACATTCATCAATCAATACCTCGGACCCTCATGTCCGGGATCATTACCTAATTCAGTACACATTCGTCAATATCAAATTTAATTAAGTAAAGGTGAGACCATTTTAGGATACCCATAAAAGTTACCATCTAAATTACTTACAAAACTCCCTGTTTGCTTATTACCTCTAAGTCTCAGCAATATCTGGAATCGATCGCTCTAAGGGTTCCTCTAAAATATTTAATACAAACATATATTACTATTGTGCACAATTATGAATTCAATTATGCACATTCATGTATACTGAATATGTATGCATGCTTATGTCAAAAATCTGGCTTTCTTATCCTTAATCTTATCACGTTATCAGTCATGTGAAATCATACTCAATCCCTCAATCCATATTTATTTCACAATCTACCTTTGGATCCACTTTGCTTAATTATTTTCATCAGGAAGGTAAGGTAACTAGGTAATACTTCCTTCTAGAAAGTTTTTCCTCTTTGTCTTAGGTTTCTAATGATACTAAGTTCATCCAATTCGGTTTAGTATTCAATGATTTATCCTCATAAAACAATATACTGTGTGCATTTGAAATTTTGACTAATGCATGATCATACCTCCAAGTTGTACACCTCATAACTCTCAATTCCAATATCCAAAAATTACAAACTTTATACCAATTTAAAGTTAAGAGAATAAGCTTCAACTTTGGTGAAGACATCTTAGTCTAATTTGTCCTATATCAATATAGTTTATTCAAAAACCATAGGATATGATTTATGTCCCTGGTAGTGCTACAGCCTAAGCCATGACTTAATTTCATGTCAAATTTTGAAAATATTAGAGACAGAATTAAAATTCGACTTCTTTAATAAAGTTGTAGAATTATGACTCTAGTTTAAGCTGAATTAATAACAAAATAATTTGGAGATCCACAATTCAAGGTATAATCGAAATACCAAAGCAAGTTCAATGAAAACACATACTTCATCATTTTCTTTCGGGTTTTCCCCAAAACAGACTTTCAGGTCAGTGTTACACGGTCATTTTGATAATGAAAATGAAAGATTTAGGATAAACATTCTTCTAAATATTTTTTCCTTTATGTATTAAGTTTCTATTGACACCAATTTTATGCAATTTGGTTTAGTATTTTAAAAATTATCCCCAAATGACTACAGACTATTCACAAACAGTGACAGATTCCAGATACTCAACTTCAAGCCAACTTTTGACATACTTAGTGATAGAAATCAGAGTCGATGCCTTCATGAAAGTTGTAGATATAAGTTTCTAGTTTAATAAGAATTTAAATTCATCCAATTTGGATATCTACAGGGCACGATATGGCTAAAATATCGAAACCTATCTAGTAGAATTACTCATTCGAACCAATTTCCAACATATATCAATCCTCAAGTCTTTCCCATTTCAATACACAATTGATCCATATCAAACATCAAACAACACATGTTATCACAAGATACAAAGTTTATAATTCCCTTACCTTACTAAACTTCAAATTCAACTCCAGGAATCCAACTATTACAGCACCTTCCAGGAAACTAATACACTTCCAAAACCAAGATAGATGTAATGTGTTTTTAACACCCAAAGCACATCAACATAGAAATTGAGAGAGCTTCTTCATGTAGCATATGGTAAGGAGTTTACAAAATCAAAGTAAAAATGTAGAGCAAGGAATCGGTGGAGAGAAGAGAGCCAAATCAAGGCTACCAAAGTCTTGTAAAGGCTTGATACCTAAGTTGCTAGGTGTCTTCATTATGCATTGCCACATATATCTCCAATGCATGACTCCCATTTGCCTCCATTTATGTTGCCAATTGCAACAATTCCATCTGAACACTTGTCAACTTATTAGCCATGCCATTTGTTACATTCTTGCCAAGCCATACGTCAATTAATTTCTCATGCCAAATGTCACTAACTTATAGGCTTAATCATTGAAATTTTCATATACTAATTTATCTTTCCACTTAAAAGTTTTCCTAATATAAATATGCATTTTAAATACCTTAATTATATAATGGAATCAATTAATTTCAATTCATTAACCATTATCCATTTGACCAAAAAAATTCAAACCATATATCTTTCACATTCTAATCATAGCAAAATTCTAACTCCTATCACATATGTTGTTGGATCCCGCTTGATTCCGAAATCCAACTCTTGCTCTTATGCCAAATCTGTTGGACCTTGCTTGTTTCTAGAGTCCAACGCTTTCTCTGATACCATAATGATTCGGAGCCCAACAACCAGAGTCATAAACCTTATGCTTATTACTCGGGAGGGTTATTGCCATCATTCCATAAGGTTGGTGTGCCCATACCTGTGAATCCCCTAAAATACAACTTGACTTCTTAATTTTTTTTGTAACTCTATGTCTCTAGTTTAAATTGAAGCAACAACCATCTCAAACGGAGCTCTATAGATCAAGATATGCTTAAAAATCCAAAGGGTGTTCACAACCAAGTCTTACCCAACCAACCGATCCCTCACTTCCATTCCATTAATCATTCAGAATTCAACACCAATTGCTATCAATTTGTAAAGGAAGAAATTTTTTTTAAGAATTTAACACTTCAAGAATCATCTCAATCAGAGGTCGGACGAAGAAGTTGTGGCCAAACGAATCCAACTTGTTCATGCCCTTACTCATTTTGTACATGCATTGGCACAATTGCCATAACTCTCACTACAGGTGTTGGATTTACTTTGTTCTTAAACCATTTGAAAGAAGACTTCTAGATCTACAACTTTCATGAAGACCTCAGAGTGAGATTCTGCATCTAAAATGATAAGAAGTAGGACAGAAGATGATAATACAAACTAAGATGATGCTGACGTCATACTAAGATGCAAAACTAAGATGAAGTGTCTTAGGTACCAAAACTAAGACGAAAGAGGACTAAGGCGATGCTGACGTCATACTAAGACGATGCTGACATCATACTAAGATGCAAAACTAAGATGAAGCATCTTAGGCACCAAAACTAAGATGAAAGAAGACTAAGACGATGCTGACGTCATACTAAGACGCAAAACTAAGACGAAGCGTCTTAGGTACCAAAATTAAGACGAAAGAAGACTAATACGATGCTGACATCATACTAAGACGATGTTAACGTCATACTAAAACGCAAAACTAGGATGAAACATCTTAGGTACCAAAACTAAGATGATGCTGACGTCATACTAAGACGATGATGACATCATACTAAGACGCAAAACTAAAACGAAACGTCTTAGGTACCAAAACTAAGACGATGCTGATGTCATACTAAGATACAAAACTAAGACAAAGCATCTTAGGTACCAAAACTAAGATGAAAGAAGACTAAGAAAATGCTGACGTCATACTAAGATCAAACTCCATAGCTGCCACATACACACATCCTATGCAACATCATAACTTGTAATGCTCATATTTCTCAACTCCGATATCCAAAATTTACAAACTTTATATCGTTAGAAAGCTGATAAAATCATCTACAACTTCCAAGAAGAAATTTTGCCTAAATTAGCTCGCATCAACCTAGAAATATCTTTGAAGTCAGTACACAAAATTTTCCCCTATGTAACCTTGAGTATCATGGGCGAACCAAAATCATAAACCATTAGTATCAAAAGATCGTAGTTTTACAAAGCTTTAGTGGGCATTTCAAGTCCCCAATAC
>JANZLD010000235.1:49557079-49576010 GCA_026413575.1 Erythroxylum carthagenense | reverse complement strand
GTGAAGCTAGCCTTGTATTACCTAGCCTCACAAGCATGGTAGTATGTTTATATCTCACTGAGTCGCGTTGTAGACTCGCACCTCACTATCACCATTTCAGGAGATTAGCAGATCAGACAAGAGAGAAATCCAAGCCTTTTGAGACTTGCTTGGATAATCAATCAAGTAATGTTTTTGACATGATGTAAAATTTGCAGATACTTCTAGACGCTCCATGATTTGTCATAATCATATGTACATATAAACTGTATGGATTTGTTATGGTATTGAGAATGATGTTGGTTGATGATAAGTAGATGTTGTATGTGAGAATTGTGGATTTGAATCCTTGCTTCTTATAACCTATTAAGCAGGTAAAGGATTATCAGATAAACGAATGGGTCATGCTGGATTTTTTTTATTATTTTTTTTGTAGAAGACAGAACAGTTGGGTTTACTACGGGTTTTGGTGGCATTAAGCCTACCCATTCCCTAGTGCCAACACGGCCCAAAAAGGCGGGTCGTGTCATCCTGTTCATTCCTAGAATAGACCAGGATATCATCAATAAACACCACAACAAACTGGTTCAAATAAGGCCTAAACACTCTATTCATCAGATCCATAAATGTTGCTAGAGCATTAGTTAACCCGAATGGCATTACTAGGAATTCATAATGTCTATAACGGGTTCTAAATGCAGTCTTCAGTACTTCCACATCCTTTACCCGAAGCTGATAGTACCTTGATTGCAGATCTATCTTTGAAAACACTCCTGCATCTTTCAATTGATAAAATAAGTCTTTAATCCTTGGTAATGGATTCTTATTCTTCATTGTGACTCTATTTAATTGCCTGTAATCGATGCACATCCGTAGTGTGCCATCCTTCTTCTTAATAAACAACATCGATGCTCCCATGGTGACACAATGGGTCTAATAAATCCCTTATCCAAAAGTTCTTGTAACTGCGTCTTCAACTCCTTTAACTCAGTAGGAGTCATTCTGTACAATGCTCTGGATATAGGAGTAGTGCCAGGTATAACTTCAATAGATAACTCCACATCTCTTTCAGGAGAGAGACTAGGTAATTCCTGAGGAAATACATCTAGAAATTCATTCACTACAAGAATGTCAAGCAGTTTATCCTTACCACCCTCCTTCTGGGAATCAAGCACAAAAGCTAAATAAGCTTCACATCCCTTCCTGAGGAGCTTTCTAGCTTGCATAGCAAATACCACATTAGCTAAGGAACTAGTGCGGACGTCATGCAACACTATCTCAGACTGATCAGGTCTCCTAAACATAACTGTCTTAGCATTACAGTCAATTACTGCCCGATACTTAGATAACCAGTCCATACCTAAAATCAAATCAAATTCATGAAATGGCAATTTGATCAAATCCGCTACATACTCAGATCCTTGAATCATAATAGAACAATTCTTAAACACCTTATTAACCAACACACTACTGCCTAGAGGACTGGTCACATGAATGTTATATTCTAACTAGTCTATAGACATCTTCATATCAAATATTTCTCCAACACAAATATATGAGTGTGTAGATCCAAGATCAATTAATGCATACATTTCAGAATCAAAGAGAGAAACAATACCAGTAATGACATCCGGTGCATCCTAATCCTCATGAGCTTTCAGTGCATAAGCTCGAGCCGAAGTAGTACGCACAGCTGGTCAATCTACTGTTTCTGATTGGTTACTCCGATTCAGTCTATTCTACCCAGATCCTGCTTGACCTCTACCACATCCTTTGTTCCCAAAAGATGCATGAAAGACCTCTCGACTGGCTTGTGATGTCTGAGCCTGGTTGAGAAGGCAATTGCCTATTTTATGCTTAGTACTACCATAGCTAAAACAAGCTCTTGTAGTCCTTCTGCAAACACCCCATTGATGTACAGAACAATAAGGGCACTCTGAGGGTTCAGAACCTCGACCTCCAGATGACCCCCTTCTAGAAACAGCCAAAGAGGGAAAGTTTTGTCACCTTCCCCGTGTCACAGATCTCTGAGCATTCTCTGGTGCAGAAGTAGTACCTTCTCGACTCCGTTTCCTCGAGGACTGGCCTCCTCTACCAAAACACCTTCTCTGACTCCTTTCTCTCCTAACCATCTCCTGTCTCTCAATTTTCACTACAAACTGTACCAATTAATGGTACGTCACTTACTGCAATATAGTAATTGTTGCCAGATGCTCCTTGATTTAGTCATGCAATACATCCTCAAACTGGTGACATCGAAACTCCTCAGTAAGCACAGATTCAGGGGCATACTTACTGAGTCAGTTGAACTCCTAATCATACCCAGCAACTGATAAGTTTCTTTACTTCAAGTTCAAAATTTGCTTCCATTTATCCTTTCTCTAAGCCTCTATCAGATACTTAGCTTTAAATTCTTGGGCAAAGAAATCCCAAGTTAGAGGTACCGGTAGCTGAGGACTCCTCAGAACGAACTTCCACCATTCATAAGCTACTCCCTGCAGAAGGGAGACAGCACAGTACACCATCTGCTTAGCTAGACAATTGATCTCATCCAGTACCCTCTTCACCTTCTCAGTCCAGAACTCAGCCCTTTCAGATTCCTTCAGAGATGTCCCAGTAAATTTCTCGACTCCATACTTCCTCAGCTGATCAATCGGAGTGTTAGGTGTTGTCATCCGATGCAACAACGTCATCATATCCTAGGATAGCTTAATCAAAGCCTCTCCTTGAGCTGGAGGAGCAGGTGGCATCTTATCTTCACCTCGATTGACCCTCGAGGGTTCAAGTATTTCTGGATGAGTTTGCTCCGGCTGATTGCTCTCAACAACTTCATCAACAGAGTCGCGAGATCCTTCCATCGTAAATTCTATAGACAAAACATGGGACACCGCATTAGGCCAAAACACAACTTGTACACTTAACAGAAGCAATAGTTAAACATTGGTTAAACCAAAATCGCCTAAACCTAGCTTTGATACCAATAATTGTAACACCTACATGACCCCTGGAAGGATATATAAATGTCACACAAAACAGTACAAACAAATCAAAACATACGAAACTTCTAGTAAACAATTCAGGCAAACATACATTAAATTACATAGTACTTAAACAAACTCGATAAAAAATCCAAACCAAACTAAAGTATAGTTGTTGCAAACTTACAAACAAATTCTCATACATATCATATACAAGCCTAAAAGTCAAATAAAAAATTTTACATTATTTTCAAAACAACACTCAGACTTTATTGGCCATTGTGGTTGTCTTGTCCTAGTCTTTACAAATGTCGCTCAAAACCTACACGGGGCAAATTCACCATGCTAAGTATATAGCTTAGTGAGTAATAACTAAACTATGCGTAATTTGACAATTAATCATACTGAATCAAATTATAACATAAGCAGATATTTAAATTTTAGAACAGTTGCATAGTTAACAAAACTGATTATCAAAGAAGGCACAATCCCTTCAGTTTAAAATATCATTTTGTTTATTTCAAAATCCAACATATATTAGAATACATAATCAAATGATTGTTAATCCGTCAATAGAATTGTGTAACGAGACTTACACAGAAGATACCATAATTGGTATCATATCACAGAAGAGACTTACGTCTCAATAACGAAACACACCGAAGTGTCACAGAAGTAGCTACAGACCCTTCAAGCCATGCCTACTTACCCACAACTAGGACTTAACAAATTCAAAAATAGAAATATTTGAAATTCAATTTACATATCAATCAATGTTTTCATACTATGTATTCAAGCATATCACATACTTACAGCTTTGCAAATCATTCAATGTTCCAAATTAATAGCAAACAAAACAGTCAAAGAAATATTATCAAAATTGACCTTCTAAATTACTTACAAAACCTCCCTGTTTGTTTATTGTCTCAAAGTCCCGGCAATATCTGGAATTGGTCGCTCTAAGGGTTCCTCTAAAATATTCAATACAAACATATATTACTATTGTGCACAATTATGAATTCAATTATGCGCATTCATGTATACTGAATATGTATGATTCATGTTGATGTCAAAATTCTAGGTTTCTTATCCTTAATCTTATCACATTATCGGTCATGTGAAATCATACTCAATCCCTCAATCCAAATTTATTTCACAATCTACCTTCAGGTCCACTTTACTTAACTATTCTCATCATGAAGGTGAGGTAATTAGGTAATACTTTCTTCTAGAAAGTTTTCCTTCTTTGTCTTAGGTTTCCAATGATATCAAGTTCATCCAATTTGGTTTAGTATTCAATGAGTTATGCTCAAAATACCACAGACTGTGTACATTTGAAATTTTGACTTAATGCATGATCATGCTCCAAGTTGTACACCTCATAAATCTCAATTACAATATCCAAAAATTACAAAATTTATACCAATTTAAAGCTAAGAGAATAAGCTTCAACTTTGGTGAAGACACCTTAGTCTAATTCGGCCTACATCAATACAATTATTCAAAAACCAAAGGATATGATTTCTATCCCTGGTAGTGTTACAGCCTAAGTCGAGACTCAATTTCATGACAAATTCTGAAAATCTTAGAGACACAATTAAAATTCTAATTCTTCAATAACATTGTAGAATATGTCTCTAGTTTAATCTAAATTAAGAACCAACTCATTTGGAGATCCACAGTTCAAGTTATAACCGAAATACCAAAGTAAGTTCAATGAAAACACATACTTCATCATTTTCTTTTAGCTTTTCCCCAAAACAGACTTTTGGGTCAATGTTACACAGTCATTTTGACAATGAAACTAAAGAAATTAGGCCAAAAATTCTCTAAAAATTTGTTCCTTTATGTATTAAGTTTCTACTGACACCAATTTTATGCAATTTGGTTCAATATTTTGAAAAGTATCCCCAAATGACTGCAAACTGTTCACAAACAGTGACAGATTCCAGATACTTAAATTCAAGCTAACTTTTGACACATTTATGATAAAAATCAAATTTCAACCCTTCCTAAAAGTTGTTGATATAAGTTTTTAGTTTAATACGAATTTAAATTCATCCAATTTGGATACCTACAGGGCAAGATATGGCTAAAATATCGAAACCTGTCCAGTAGAACGACTCATCCAAACTAGTTCCAACATGTATCAAACCTCAAATCTTTCCCATTTCAGTACACAATTGATACATATCAAACATCAAACAACATATGTTATCATAGGATACCAAGTTTACAATTCTCTTACCTTACTAAACTTCAAATTCAACTCTAAGAATCCAACTATTACAGCACGTTCTAAGCAACTAATACACTTTTAAATCCAATTAGATGTAATGTGCTTTTAACACCCAAATCACATCAGCCTAGAAATTCGTATGAAAGAGCTTCTTCATGCAGCATGGCAAGGAGTTTACAAAATCAAAGTAAAAAGGCAAAGCAAGGAATCGGTTTAGAGAAAAGAGCCAAATGAAGGCTACCGAAGTCTTGTAAAGGCTTGACACCTAAGCTGCTAGGTGTCTTCATTATGTATTGCCACATATATCTCCAATGCATAACTCCCATTTTCCCTCCATTTATGTTGTCAATTGCAACACTTCCATTTGTCCACTTTTCAACTTATTAACCATGCCATTTGTTACATTCTTTCCAAGCCATTTGTCAATTAATTACTCATGCCAAATGTCACTAAATCATAGGCTTAATCTTTGCAATTTTCATATATCAATTTATCTTGCCAGTTGAAAATTTTCCTAATGTAAATATACATTTAAATATCTCAATTCTCTAATTGTAACAATTAATTTCAATTTACTCACTATAATCCACTTGATCAAAAATTCAAGTCATAAGTTTTTCATATTCAAATTCTAACTCCTATCACACATGTACTTTCATAAACATGTATTATTTCAACAAGGGTATACTTTGAGGCCTTACGCCCATCTAATCATGTATAGATTGAATGATGATGTTTTGCCCATGTTGAGTTCAAATACGATTGTGTTAGCATTACGCGTAATTGTGTTGGTGTTGACCACGACCTTGTTAGGTTATATCTAAGCCATGCCAGTGCCTTGAATTTTTATTTATTCACAACTATCAAGTATTGTATTGAGATTAAGAGACATGGGCATAAATATGCCTGTGTCCAGTATAAATCCTTACCTTTTAAAGTATAAAAAGTAGATACGAAGGGCAATTGGTAGAGTGAGTTTTTGACATAGTTTTGAACCCGAATTTTGTGATTTGATTGTTTATTTAATGCAATTTGATTTTTGATTCATTGAATTCAATTGTGTGTTCTAATCATTTCTTGAATTGATATTTCTAGTATTTTGATTCATGTGTGATTTTATGCAATTGAGATTAAGAAATTATTTGTATGAATAGAATTAGTGCAGTTGAAGGGAGATCCATGTAATCCTAAAGATAGGATAACATAAATCTTCTAAATTAGAGTCAAGCCTAATAGTGAAATTCATAAATCAACTAAAGCAATCTTAGGGTTTTAACTAGAAAGAGATTTCATATAATCAACTTAAGATTAGGCATTGATAATCTTCAAAAAGACATTAACATAAAATAAAATTTTCCATGTGCCAATAATATTTAATTGAATTGTATGACAAAGGGTTAATAGTTTAAGAAATCCACTACAAGAAAATAAGGCATTTTGCAACATTTTTTAAAACGTCACAGAATGTTCAAAAGAAAACATTTGGCGACGAACATTCTGTGACGTTTTAAAAAACGTCACCAAAAACATCGCGGAATGTGGTATAGGCAAAAGGTTTTTGTGACGTTTTATGTAAAACGTCACAGAAAACACTGGCATTCTACTATATTTATAAAAATGTCACTAAAAGTTTGAACATTCTGCAACGTTTTTAAAAAACATCACGAATTGTCTAACATTCCGTGATGTTTTTAAAACGTCACAGAATGTGAAAGAATCTGCGACATTTTTTTGGAAACGTAGTAGAATGTCTTTCACGACATTTTTAGAGTTATTTTCTTTTAATTATTAATTTTTTATTTTTTTGAAAATAATTTAAATTTAATAATTTTCAATTTTAATAATTTTTTAAATAACAAAATTTTTAAAATCTTATTTGTTTAATAACTATATTATTTATGAATTTTATTTAATAATTCTTCAATTTTTTAATATATCATTAATTTTAATAATTATTCATGTATTATTTAATTACAATTCACAAACATGTCATAATACACTAATTAATATCAAAACTAAGGGATGAAACATTTGAGATTCTGGAAAAAATGGAGGGAGGGAGATACAATTAAAGCTTTTTTAATATCTGCATCTACAATGCACTGGCAATAGATCCACAAAAACCATCATATCGTAACGTTTATCATATCTCCTAGAGAGACCAAATTAAGACAGCCCAAATATCGAGTCATTGATCAAGATACTAATATAAGAACATAAACATTCTTGTATCTATTAAGTCCACCAGATAATCAGAGTCCATGAACATTCTATTAAGTTTTGTCATGCAAAGTTTTGAATTATCTTCCTCTAGCTTATTCACTCTGTTTCTTGAATCTGCAAGCGTCCTTTCAATTTGTGTAAGCTTGGCTAAAATATCTTCCTTTTCCCTCTTTGATGCCTTTGTTATTTTTTCTACATCCTTAAAGAAGCAAAGGCTTGTTACTTTATACATACATGTTAGACCTTAACAACATTAATTCATGAAAAGTAAAAGACTTCTTAGCTATTCTTTTCAAAAAAATAAATTGTGCTAACATAGAGATTCAATTTCTAATGTAAAAACATACAAGTGTATGCATAACAACACACCAATCCCTATCAAAATCAATTGATAACTACAAGAACTACAATTGCTCTCTACTGAGGATATTAGGATGAAAACAAAATAAAAGAACGAATTAAGTATAGGCTTTCAATAGATTAGAAGTAGATCACCAAAATCTATCTCCGCCCATTGTCTTCTTTTCTTCTTCTTTTTTTACGTATGTTGGTTAGTCATATAATATCTTTCAACCTGAAATAATAAATATCTACTAAGTTTGATTTAAAGTAAAGATGGTCATACAAATCTTGTTTCAGAATAGAAACTATGAATACATAGCAAATCACAACTCTATAAGAACATTTTCCAAACATGAACGGATATAAAATAAATAAACCAATAACACAATAACAAAACTTTCCTTTTTGGTAAAAACCAAATAATTCACTATCATTATTGAGAAACATGAGAAACTACCTGTATAGACATTGAAAGCCAAGGCTGAAATCCTTCAAGCAATGTTTGTTTTGTGTTATTTTGACTTCAAACAAAGAAAAACACAGAGCAAGCCACGTCAGACCAATGCAAATTACATTAAGAAAATAGTTAAAGATAAGTGATCAAATAAACACCCAAAATTATACTTTTTGGATCTATTCGCACACTTCATCCTAATGTGTAAGGAATTGCCGGATTCAATAGACCAAGGTCACCCTAAGGAATTGGCAGATTCAATAGAACAAGGTCATCGACGTTGTTATATTGAATCTGCCAATTCCTTACACATTAATTCCTGAAAAATTAAGAATTAATTAGACACACAGTCTCATGTAATAAATATTTGTAAATGAATTATGTACTCACCCATTGTATTGGGGAACTTAAAGCAAAAGACAGGTTTAAGGTGGCTGATGCAAAATTGTCTTGCGAGATAGGATATGAATGTAAGAAATGTCATATTTGATCCAAAAGAAGAAATATAGAAATGATCATATTTTACGCCAGCCACGACCGTAGAGCTTTAGAGCTTCAAGGAATTTCTAATGCTCTTCTTCTGTCCATTTTTCCCTTTGCTTTGTCATGGTATAAGGTTTTCTCACCACTATGATATATATAATATGGATGCAGGCAATTGAGAAAAATTGTGAAATGTCAAGAATCAATTTCAGGAAGCAAGTACATGTGAATTGCTTAAGGAAAATACAAATGTTAAATTTTCATTATACAAATCAATTGCTTGAAAAAAAAATTCATTATACAAATCAATTACTTGAAATTTTTAAGTTAAAAGCTGTTAAAATTTTCATTATATAAACCAGATGCTAGGAATTTTGAAGAATACACAATGGCCTAATATCTATGATCTACCACTCACGGAAATAAGTCAAGGGATACATTTTCTGCATCTGATCCACTCACTCCAAATTCTTCAAGCTTTAAAGCCTACATTACCGAAGATAGCTCCTAGAGGAAAACCAAATTCTGCTTGATGCTTTTATACAACCAAAACCAAACTCAAACATATACTATTTAATTATCTATAAAAGAAGGAGAAAAGATACAAGAGCCATAACTCAAGCAAAAATACTGGCTCAAGCCAAATTTGCTTTAAGAAAAAATTCAACTCTCACCCCTGTTATTTTCCCTAACCACATGAAATCCCATTTGAAGTGCCAAAACCTTGATCATCACTAAAACTATCAGCTAATTACCCAAGGCAGAAATATAATTGCAAGATCAGTAAAATAACCGAGCACCTGTTACGATGATGAGAATACTGTTACTTATGGTTTCCCCAATTGCACTTAGAAGTGTCTTACATTTCACATTAGTAGACATAACTCGAGTGCCAAGAACCAATTCAGTACCTAGGTACAAAAATTAAAAGTCTACACTTAAAATGGAAGATATGGAACTTCTTGTTGTAGTGAAAAGATAGAGATGGACCTTTAAATGAGGAAAACTATGACCCAAAGATATTCACCATGTTCTTTGTACCATTATGGAGTCAACCTTTCCTCATTAGCACCTAAAGAAGTGTGAAATGCTGGAAAAAATTCCAAAAATAAGCTCTTTAACACTATTTCATTCTTAACAATAATCCTTCCATGTCAATATAGCATCATCCATCGTTACTTCATACCAAATTTATGTTATGAATTGAATTCAATAAAAGTATTAAGAGAAACTACAAACCTCCTTAGCAACAGCTTGAGCAGTCCTCCAATTTCCTTAGAAGCACCAACTTTCCAATTTAAAATGTTTCTATCAAGCAGAAAAGCGATACCCATCATCAAAAAAGGTGGCTTGAAGGCTGGAAAGGGTAAGAAAGCGTCAGTTCTGGTGATGTTCTTAATGAGCAGCAAAGACAAAAGAAGAAATCAAAACGTGTATAGAAGAGCATTTCACCATCTGGGTAATGAATGGAGTGTTGTAGGTGCTTGGAGAAAGAATCTGCAGACACATTGCACATAAAAACAAACAGATATTCGTCAGTGCGTAAACTGAAAAGAGGTAAGAAAGAAAACAAGAGAATCATCTTGCTTTTGGGTTTCTACACGATAGCTGTGCGGGTCTCCCATTCTAACCTCTATCTATCTCTATGTTATCTTAAATGGAAACAGAAGGAGACAAATCGTGAGAGACGTAAAATTTCAAAATCTGAACAAAACCTTAGATTGGAAAAATGCCAAGAAACCTGACCTTGAAATTCGTTTTTACTGGAGTGGATGGTGATTTTCGAGGCAAGCCTGTGAGAGACAATGAATCTCTTTCTTTTTCTTTTTCTTTTTAAATCTCAGCTCCTACTTGATAGATAAACAAGAAGAACCAGAGAATAATAAGAAGCTACGAACACTTACTTAGCTAATAAAAAGATGGCGAGTAGAACAACAAATTGGCAGGGCGCGGGAAAAACACAAAAAGTGACGGTGGAGTATTTGGTGGAGAAGAAAATGTTTTAATTAAAACAAAGGCAAACCTCTTTTACAACGTCTTATACAATAAATCATCACCGATTTCTATTTTGTGATGTTTGTAAACAATATTATAAATTTGCGATGTTTTATAAATTTAAACTTTTCGTGATGTTTTTAAAACGTCACAAAAAGTCTACACAATTTGTGACGTTTTGGCAATTTGTGATGTTTTATTAATAAAACGTCGCAAATTACCTTATTTTTTTGTAGTGATCATTGGGCAGAATCGTACTTGTCTTGGTTAATCTTTATGTGATATGCTTTCTTGATTATTAGTTGTGTTGAATTTTAGTTCTATCGTTTTAATTAAACCATCGCCTTATTCTATTGGATAGATAATATGAAAGAGATAATTACTAATACTTGTAGTTCTTGTGGGATTGGCATTTGATACTCACTGTTATTATATTATAGCTCAATAGGTGCACTTGCCTCTGTAGATATATAGGATTAGGGATGGCAATTTTGCCTAGCTAGTCTGGCCCAGCTCGACTTTAGCCCAGGTTGGCCGAGCCACGAGTTGGCTCAAGCCAGGGTTATCCTGTTCCGCCCTGACCCATAGCTTGAAGGGAATGTGCAAAACGACTTTGTTTTGTCAAAAAAAAATAAAAAGCATAGACAAGCTGGGCTGGGCCACACAGTGGCCCACCAGTTAACCCGTGGTTAGGTCGATGGCCTACCCGTTGAGCCACGAGTCACCCAACCTGGCCTAGCCCATTGCTATTCCTATATAGGGTAGGATTTTGTGTACCTAAAGGCTACTATCACAACAGAATAACTAAATTAATTTTCCAAAATATTAACCAAGAGGAAGCAAATATTAATCTTTCTTGAGTAAATAAAAGAGAAAATCACACTAAATACCAATAAACACTAATTTTAAATGCAAAATACATCCTTATTGTGAGAAGTAAAAACTATAGACACAAGTCTGTCAAACCTTCCACTATATTAAAACAATGGACAATATAAATTATTCTTCCATAATACTGGTAAGGGCAATCTCAAAATAAATCATCAAGAAAATTAGTTCTTGATAACAATACAATAAAAATTAGAGATATTTCATCCGATTGAAAATATTTGAAAAAATTTTGGCAATTAGCTTTTCAGTTGGGCTACACCACTCAAAAAAAGGAGTTGTTGTGCTTTGTCCTTTAGCAAATTTTTTTTTTGGTATAAAGGGAAAATACACAGAACACTAAATGAGACGGGGGAAACAACGCCCCTACAAATCCTCTAAAAGGAGAGGAAGGCACCCTAGGGGTGTAACATCAAAATAGGTGATACCAATGTCTGCCGAACCTGCCTGGGTAGCGAGCCAGTCGGCACATCTATTGCTCTCTCGGTACACATGCCGATGAACAACAGACCAGTTCCTGGTGAGAAGTTCCAGGATACCCATGACGATCGGATTGCTCGACTGAGAGCGAGACGTCACTAAAGAGAGAAGCTGGTGCACCCCAACGAGTCCACTTCCAGCTCAATCCGACAATATCCCAACCGCCAAGCCAGGGAGAGTCCTATGTAGATAGCCTAGAGCTTCGCTGACTGCGCAGTGCACCATAAATTGGGAGAAGCCACCCAGCCAATTGCCTTCACTGTCCCCGATAAGTCCCCCGGTCGAGGCCGTGAAATGGGTGCGATGATAAGCCCCATCGGTGTTCAGCTTGAACCACCCGACTGGCGAGCGACTCCACCCGATCTAGTGCTCCTGGCGAGGCCGGAAGCCGGTAATGTCCATACTGGGCCGCTCGAAGGCCTTCGTGACCTGATCTGCAAAAGACAAAATAATAAAGGAAGGTGAGATGGGCCGCACAAAGTCAGAATCAAAAATAGCCTTGTTCCTCCATGTCCAGAGGAACCAGCTGGTTAAACCAAAAATAAGCGCCCAATCCTTGCCCTGCACACGCCGATGCTGGAGGAGATTGGAATGCAACCAATCCTGAACGGGGAGAGCCAATGAATCCGAAGTGACGATATCCGACTGGATGGAGACCCACACTTGCCAGGCAAGTGGGCAGTCCTGAACAACATGAAGGGAAGATTCTTCGTGGGAACAGTGGGGACAGGTACCGTTAGTGGTGAGTTGACAACGCACCCTTTGTTGGTTACTTACCAAGCGATCCTTTGCTAGTAACCATAAAAATGATCGCATCCACTGGGGACCCGACCACTGTCAAACGGCTCGCCAAACCCCGTGCGACGCGGCAGACTCAAGTCCTAAAAGTAAGGAGTAGGCAGAGGCCACAGTAAACTGGCCATGGTCGGAGGCACCCCAGACTAATCTGTCGGGGCCCAGAAGCAGGGAAGGAGGAAACATGCCAACGATAGTACGACATATTGAAGACGGGAGGAAATCCTGGATGGCCGCCAAATTCCACCGGTCGGTGGGATCCACAAAGTGACCGACGCGGAGGCTGAGAAGAGAATCCGGGACGGGCTGAGTAGAATGGGATAAGAGTGGGCCAACTCCCGTGACCCAAAGATCGAGCCAGAAGCTTGGCATCGAACCATCCCCTATTCGCCATTGCATACCTTGAGTCACAAGGTGCCATGTTGCCCTGATGCTCCTCCACAAGATCGATCCCCCGGTGGAAGGGAGGGAGGAGAGAATGTGTCGAACATCAAAAGCATATTTAGCAGAGAGCACCTAGACCCATAAGGCAGTAGGATTATTGACCAAAGCCCAGCCCAGTTTGGCTAGGAAGGCATCATTCACCTCCCTGATCCGTCGGATGCCTAAGCCCCCCAGCTCCTTAGGCCTACAGACCTCCTCCCAGCTAACCAGATGTAACTTACGACGGTCTTGAACCGAGCCCCACAAGAATTGGCACATAGCGTGCTCTATATCATCACATAGCCCTCACAGTAACTGGACAGTCTGCATCGTATAACTCGATATAGCTAATAAGACCGATTGAACCAATGTAACCCGACTAGCGAAGGACAACGTGGAAGGGGCCCACCCCGACAGATGGTGATGGACCGAATCAAGGATATGCTGGTAGGTATGCTTATTGACCCACTAATGAAGGAGGGGAACCCCCAGATACTGACCAAGGTCGGAAGTATGGGGGAAGCAGAGCGCTCGGCTTAAGGCACGAGTGGTCGAAGGAGGGACATTCTTGGAGAAGAAACATCGCGATTTTGCCCGACTCACTCGTTGACCTGATGTCGTGCAGAACGAGTCCAAAATTTACCGAAGGACGTGAACCTGATCTAGGGTGGACTCGATGAAGAGGATGAGATCGTCAACAAAGAATAAATGAGAGAGGGAGGCCCGTGCCTACTCAGCCGGACTAGATGCCAATGTCCGGAGGAAACCGCCTGAGTGATCTGATGGCCAAGGCGCTCCAAGCACAATACAAAAATGTACAGGGAAAGAGGGTCGCCCTGCCGAATACCTCGAGCAGGCTGAAACTCCTCGCTCAGCTCGCCGTGCCAATTCACTTGAAAGGATACTGTAGTGATGCATTTCATAACAAGCGACAGAAGCGAGGCCGGGAGAGCTATTTCGTGCAGAGTGGCATGAATGAAGTCCCAATCAAGACGGTCGTACGCTTTTTCGAGGTCCACTTTGCTGGCCATAAATCCCGTCCGACCAGTTTTGCGTTTCATAGAGTGGATCACTTCCTGGGTAATGATGATATTGTCAGAGATAAGCTGGCCAGGCACAAAACTACACGGGGTCGGGTGGACAAGCGAATCGAGATACGACTTGATGCGATTGGCGATAATCTTAGATAGGGCTTTGTAAAGCACGGTGCATAGCGTAATGGGACGGAATTGTGAGATGGAAGTAGGGGAGGGGATTTTCGGGAGGAGGACAATGATAGTGCAATTAAGAGCCGACTCCCACACTTCATGCGTAAAAATCCTCTGAAGGAAATGAATCAAGGAGGGCCCGACGGTGTCCCACTGGGATTGATAGAAAAGGGCGGTGAAGCCATCAAATCCTGGAGCTTTGTTAGGGGGCATAGAAAAAAACGCCGCCTTGACTTCATCCAGGCTGAGCGGGCGAGAAAGGTCCTCCGCCATGTGCAGCGGGAAAGGAGGGAAAAGCCCAGGGATATCCCCCGGGAAAGAGGACCGATCCTCAGGGCAGTACAAATCCTCCAAATGGCGTCTCGCCATACTGCGGAGAGTCGCAGGGTCGGAAACTTCCTGACCATGGCCATCAGGAAGAGAGAGGACGCGGGACAGCCGACGACGAGTACGAGTAAGAGCGTGGTAGTACTGAGTATTCCTGTCACCCTACCCGAGCTATTGGCTCCGGGACCGTTGGTGCCAGAAAAGCTCCTCCTGGTAAAGCACGATCTCAAGTTCATTCCGTAAGGAAGTCTCGAGCGCAAGGAGGGAGGGGGAATCGGAGTCCTCCATAGGTTTTTGAAGGCCCTCAAGCCGGGCCATGAGACATTTCTTCCGATGAAATATATTGCCGAACTCTGATATGTTCCACTGGTGGAGCGTATTAGAGAAACGGAGGAGCTCTCCGCTGAAATCCGAGGAGCCAAGATGCCAGTTGGCAGCAACCACTTGGGAGAAAGATTCATGAGTGATCCACTCCGATTGAAAACGGAAAGGACGGCACGGAGGGATAGTAGGCACAGGAGCTAGGAACCAAATAAGGAGGGGCCGATGATCCGACTTAAGGAAAGGCAGGTGTTGGACCCTGGTGCTCGGATATGCTGATAACGAAGCAGGAGAACCAAAACCGCGATCTAACCATTCTCTGAGGTGGCCCCGCTTCCACGTGAAACGCGGACCGGTAAAGCCCAGATCGTGGAGGTGGCACTAAGTCATACAGTCCCTAAAGAGAGTATTTATTGTTTCAAACTTACACAAATTGCGCGGGCACAAAAAGAAGAAGAAATCCTTCTTATAATATACGTGTGTGTCTATATATATATATATATTTGTGTGTGTGTGAGAGAGAGAGAGAGAACGAGAGAGAGATTCCAAAGTATTGAGTCAAACTTAACTTTTAATATCTAATTCTTAATTGTATACTACCACCCTTACATGTAAATACCCTACTTTTATTTATTTATTATTTTTATGTGTATATATGGCATGGTAGTATTGAACATGAATTCATTCACTTGGAGCGAGGGTAGAAGTGTGCCGAACCTGTGTTGGATTGATGATTTTCGGCGGTGTTGCCAGATGTGCAAAAGCATGGAAATTGAGGTTCAGCCTTGGAACAATGTGTGTCCTATTTGAATTTCTATTTTCGTGTACTTACAAAATAATTGAGCGTCTGTTTCGTCTCATCTAATCTCACCTCAGATGTAAGCAAATCTCTCTATCTTCGCTTGTGTGTCTGCATGTCAATAGAGGGCGTAAGAAGTATTCCCCTTCTTAAACACTCCCAGTTTCGTAAGTCATTGGGGACTCTTAATTAGGAAGTGAAACATAAGCTTTGACTAGATTTAACAGAAGTTGCCAAATCAATCCCTTTTAGTGGATTTGGTTTGAAATCTTATGGATTCGTGTTTGCAAAAAAGAGTCATCGGATTGCAAGTGAGATCTAAAACTTTTTGGGTAGGCTTAAGCAACTAATTGGGAATGTTGAATAACGCTTGAGAAAAATAGAACACCATTTTTTTCAACTCTAACATGATCAAGATGGGGTTTGGATTAAAATGTAGAATGTCGGTAATGAAACATATCACTGCTGCAAGAGTTTCTATCCACATCGATGACCCAGCTCGATATGTTTCGTGCCTTGTTCATTCCTACTTTAGCTTTTCGTGCCCTTTTTTCTAAAGCATTAGACCGGAAAGTAGTTCAAGGTGTTGAGATTTTACTTGGATTTTGTTTAGATGATAATTCTCCAAAACATCCCCTTTTTCTTAAATGCTATTCAAAAGCAGCAAACTCTCGGGCGCAACAACATTTTCAGGGATTCTTTCTCTAGATGAGAGATAGCCAATCTCAACATGGGTTAGTTCCTTTGTTTGACTCGTCTTGAGGGCCTCTGTGGTTTAAAGGAGATCCTAGAGAGAGGATGTAAATGTGAACTTCCGCATCAGTCGTATTGACGATAAATAAGACCTCGTAGATGATGAGGAAGGCAAAATATCAAAGACAAAGGAAGTCATATAAAACCATGCAGTAGCAGTAGTACCAAACCCACATCGTTGGTCAAAAAGAAGCTATCACACGAGATACATTTTTAGATACCCTTCGCCTCAGATTTTGTACGACACGGAGCCGTGTGGTAAGCACATAGCGAACTATTCTTTCGCCTTTTACTAAAGAATACCGTGTGCGTTCCACTAAAAGCGGCATACGCCTATTTTTGGGGAGTTTCTTTACTGAAGGAACTCTTAACAAATCTTAGTAATAACTTGTTTAAGGTCTACAATTATGATCGAGTGTTTTCGTTAGGGGGGCATAGTCTCTGCTAATCTGAAGCCCTATGTCAGAGCTTTAGATGGAGGAATGAACTTATGTCGCATAGTTGGTGAGATTTAACTTGATAGAGGAGAAACGCGAGTATATCATTACTAGGCCAAACTAGCGGAGCCTGAAGCATTTCATTTCCTTAATCCTATATCATGCTGCAGTTCATTGGAATGACACTAGTTTATAATCAGTTAGCATTCCTACCATGAACCGTGTCGAGCACCTCTCCCTTCAAAACTAAGCTATAATCAGCCTCTCCAGGTGACTAACACTCGAGCTTGGTCATATACAGCACTGTTTTGAAACTATCAAAGAGTGCTCAAAACTATGGCAGCCATGATCTCTGACACGTATACTATAGTCGATAGATAATAAACTGTAAACAGAAGGATAACCAATTTTCAGTAATGTTATAATTACAATACTGCTCAAGTTGCTTACAGATTTGCTGACAGTCAATTAGTCAAATGCTCGGAAACAGCCGCTGTCCAAGAAAAATATGCATGTTAATAAGAGCAATTGCTTTAGCTGTTCTATGCAAGAGAATCAGAGACTACAAGTGGAGAATGGAATTTGTTGATTCCTGAAATAATTATTACTCCGGCAAGAATGGTGCCCTATAAACTTTCTGTAAGGAGTGTACTTCTCTACTGAATTACATTTGCTTATGGAGATGAAAGAATGTTGTGCAATCATCAATGGAAAAGCATGATTGCTGCAAATAAGGAAAGATAAAGCAGCCTAAAGCTTAAATATACAGATCTTCTTCAACCTAACCATCTGCCGCAAAACAAAATTGGAAAATCAAAAGGGTTAATTATTTTGCAATTTTTTCACAAATTTCTTTGGCACTAATAAAATATAAAACAAGCAATACCGAAGTAATAAAAATACCAAAAAATTTGGTAACTCAGTTCGGCACATCTTCTTTACGTTTTCGAGGCCCTCACCTAGTTTAATAAATTTCACCGAAGGACAATAGATTTATCAAAGGCTTTATTGAACCGACATCACTCAACCCTTGACACTATCACTCAACCTCACTTCCTGTGAAAGAACTTCACACCCAATAGTACGATTACCTCGTACTAACCTCAATACAGGATTTTCTCAATACTTTTTTTTAAGTGAAAGACAATAACAATAACTCAAGTACATAATCAACTAAGAACTGAGCGATAATATACTTGAGATAAAATAAAAGAAATAACTTTCCACAAAGTTCAGTTGCACTGAAATAAATTTGGAAGTCGTCGCTATTGGACCCTGCTTCTGGAGCCCAACATCGAAGTTATGAGACGCGAGCCTAATACCCTGTAGGGTTAAGTACATTCATAACCCTGTTATGCTCTTCTAACCAATCCCTCATATTCTTTACATCAATATTTTTCAAATCTACATCAAAAGTTACCAATTTTCAAGGAGAGGTAGCAAAATGTATTAGGAATCTATTCCTTCAAAAATCACTTTATTTGGAGGTCGAGTGATGAAGTTATGGCCAAAAGAATCAAGCATATTTATGTCCTCAATCATATTGTACCTCTCTTGGGAGAATTAGCATAACTTTCTCTGCAAACCTCTGATTGGGGTCATTATTAGACGGTTTGAAAGAGAACTTCTAGATCTACAACTTTCGTGAAGACTACGAAGTGAAATTCTGTTGGACACCACATTTTTTCAATTATTATTGATTTATTTGTTTCATTATTTTTAGAATTGATTCATTAATTTGATGGGTATAAATAGAGATTTGAAATTAGATGGAAAGATTTGAATTAAGTTAGAGTTAATATGGTGT
>JANZLD010000235.1:49533990-49550811 GCA_026413575.1 Erythroxylum carthagenense | reverse complement strand
TCATTCTGGTTATATGTTATATGTGAAAAATTGTATTTTTCGCAGATAAATATTGTTATTGTATTGGGCCCAAATTGACTGTCAATCTATGCATGTATGAATGGTTTTATGACTGAAATTGGACTGTGATTGAAAATGTTTTCGTATCGTGGCCCTAATTGTTTACCGATATCTGCGCACTCTATTGTTTTCAAAAATAATTTAATTATTTTTTTCCGAGATTTAAATTGATTTGACTGTTCTAGCATATCACCCTCGTGGGGCACGGGCTCCGATATCACCATCGATATCGGGTTCGGGCCTTGCGGAAGTGGGATGCTACATAAACTCACAGTATATTCAAGTTTCTCATCATCCTCACAATCTATCTAATTAAATCTCCTCAACCATCATCGGTTCATTTTCATTCTCATAACATCCTGAAAATTTCCTTCTTTGATCAATTGACATACGACAACTAATTTTTATGATTGTGTCCCCAATCATATTGTACTAGTCAAATTTCTCTAAAAGCCATGGAGGGTTCGCCACGACGAACTACTGTTTCACTATGATGAACAAATGGGATTATGCCAGGCTACCCTTCGGGGGAAGTTTGCTGCGGCAAAGTCTCCACTGAAAGCCAAAGTCCCCTTGGGACAAATATGCTGCGGCGAACTCTTGGTTTCGCCATGGCGAAGTTTGCAAAAATCATACTGAAATACCTTCCATCTTTCCTAATCTTACTTTCACTCTAACTTGTCTCAAATTCACTTCCTCTGATGCAATATCATTTCATGACAATTCAACTATCAATATTATCTCATCAAAAACTCTAATCTCTTTTCATTTAATTCATTACTTACAACTAATTCTCATTCTTCACAATTTCATATCATTCCTTTTTCCATAACACATCTCATGTGTATATATAACAACAATTCAAATTTAATAACCTCAAAAGTAAAGAGTTTTATAAAAAATTTATCACATATCAAAATGGCATCATTCGCTTAATACAAAATACATATGGATGCTCATGTTTGATATGTTGCTAAAGCTACTCAAAAATCAAAATAACTTAGTACAAAAGCTAACTATCTTGTAGTTGCCAAATGCCTTTATGCTCTTGATCACTCGATATCATACTCTTCACCTGAAGATGGGACGGATAAGGGGGGTGAGCTTAAAGCTCCTGGGCAACAGTTTATAACAGAAAAATAAGCAAAACTTTTGAAATGTTCATTTGTCAATACAAAGTCTAATTGAATTTATAAAACATATTGTTCACAAATTCTTAACCAACATTCACAAATTTCAAATCATGTATGCATCAAACTTGTTAACATATTATAGGCACATAAGCACATCAGAATGGTTTGGGTAGATCTATGAACATGAAGAACTACACATTTCCACATAATGGTCCTATGTAGTTGTAAACTTGACGCACTATCGCAATCCCATATAGTGGTTTTGCATAGCCGTAAACTTGAAGGAGTCTATGAAGGAGCTCCATGCCACTAGCAGGTGGGGGGGAGAAGCCTTTAACTTGGTCAACGTGCACGTGACATTCTTGAATGGATTACACCAAACCTACATAACATGTAATTCATGAGTCAAAAATAGTTTGCCCAAATGGCACATTTTGGAAACTTGTTTTTCATGCATATAAGATATTTCAAAAATCATTTCCGAAAACCTGATCTCATAAACATGTTTCTTTTCAAAAAGAAGCATTTTCGAATTCTTTTCATAAATCATCAATACAATTCATATAGCAAACATATAACAATTTCACAATCCAATCAAGAAGCAAATAAATGCAACATCTATGATGCAACTGAAACAATTAAGCTTACTTGATTCAAAGAAAAAATGAGTGGCTTATTTACTCTATTATAAACATGTACCCATATTAAGAATCCTTGCTTATAACTTGCTCAACGATGTCTCTCCTCTTGATCCTCTTGGCTTCCTTGATTCCCTTTATCAATGACAAAAATCTCCATTCAATAGGAATACAATTTTAGGGCCCATATATATATATATCATATTCACTAAGATAAATGGTAAATAATCCAACTCTTCCAAAAGTCCAATCTTTTGGGTCAAAGTTTCATGATCATTCAGATCAGGTAAATGACGAAATTTGTTAACACTTACTTCTAGAAAAAAAATTTCCTCATTGTCTTAAGTTTTTAATGACACCAAAATCATTCAATTTGATTTAGTACTCTAAAAGTTATACCCCAAACATTTTTAGGCTGTTCTTATACTAAAACAACATTCTGTATTCAACTTCCATTCACAAATTGAAATCCTTAAAGGCCAAATTAGAACTCCATTTCATCATATAATTTATAGCTCTATATATCTAGTTTATGCAAATCAAAAATCACTTCATTTGAATAACTACACAAAAAGTTATGTCTAAAATACTAAAGCATATTATATTTTGGAAAGTTGAGTTCACCGCGGCGAACTTGTCCAGAATCCTACTCTAAGAACACGTTTTGCGACATTTTTCAACTGTTTACTTCCCACCTTTCACATATAACCCATCTTAACCCTAAACCATCTCATCTACTTCTTTTTAAACTTCATTTCAACCCAATATCATTTACAAATACATCATAATCTATCTTCGATCATTAACCCTAAAAGAAAACATTTGCCTCTGTCATTCATCAATAAATTGCCACACATAATCAACTTCATTTGAGTTCCATTTAACCATACCTATGAAAGTTAAAGCGTAACTTACTTGTTGAAGCTTCAAAATCTTTAAACTCTTCAAGATCTTCACAAACCTTAGCTTTTCTCTTCTTTCTCTCCTCTTTCTTTTTCTCCCTCCAATTTTCGTGCTTCTCTCTTCTCAAGCAAGATAAAAATTTTATTTTTTTCTAACTTATACTCTTAATAATCATACAATATCCCTTTTACCCTCCAATAAAAGATTTATGTCTTTTAACCTTAAATGAATTGCCAATTTTGCCCTTGATACATTCTTATAACATTAATGCTTTAATTCTATCAATTCATGCAATAAATCCTACTAACATAGACATAATAATTAAACTCCCAAAAATAAATCTATCAACACCCTATAATTCATTTAAATCACGCTTAACTAGAGAAAAAAAATTATGGGGGCCAACATCGGTGGTCCTATAGAAGTCCACTGCTCCATACTTCTTCGACTTGTCAAACTATTTCCACTTCTTAACCTGGGCCGGAGCATTAGTTTGTGGCATCTAAACCATAGCTTGGACAAAGGCCTGAGTAAATGCCTGAAATAGTCTTGAATCCATGGTAGGCACTTGCTCTGATGGAACAGGCGACTCCTGCATCTGTGATCGAGAGGACCCACTGTCATGCCTTACAGAAGTCTCAGCATTTCCTAGGGCTATTGACTTATTAGTAATCTCCTCCCTTGGCAGTGAGTCAGCTGCAATCAATTCATGCAATATTCCTCGTGTCCTTCTACGAGGTGGCATCTTACTCCTTCAATGTAAACACTAATGATTAGCTTGCATTTCATTTTAATCTTAATTCCTACATGAATGCAAGACATGAATGTCACTTAATGCAATCAATCAATTCACAATGCAACAAATAATCACATAGCACATCAATTCATACTACTATGCATTCTAAGCTTAGGAAAAGCCTAAGCTATTATACCAAACAATGTTGGACCTTGCTTTTCGAGCCCAACATTTGGAGTCATAAAACTTAAGCATACTCATAATTTTGGGAAACCTTATATCGGAATTACAATTTGACTTCTTCAGAACATTTTTCCCCATTTTCTTAAGTTTTTAATGACACCAAAATGATTCAAATTGGTTTAGAATGTTGAAAGTTATGGCTAAAACATTTTTGGACTGTTATTAAACTAAAACAGTACAATATACTCAACTTCCACCTAGAAATTGAAAGTCTTAGGGACTGAATTAAAATTCAATCCCTACAGATAATTTTTAGCTCTCTGTATTTATTTTATTTAGTAATAAGAATCATCTCATTTTGAGCTCTACAGTTCAAGGTATCATCATAATACTGAAGTATGTTTAGTAAAAATATCCAATTCATACTCTTCCAACCCATACCCTTAATTTGATTCAATCAATCTTTTTCAAATCAATACCAAAAGATATAAATTTTTATGGAGAGATAGAGGAATGCGTTAGGAAACTATTTCTTAAAATATCAGGTCATTTGGAGGTCGGATGAAAAGGTTATGGCTAAAAGATTCAGAGGTGTTCAGATCCAGGAACACCTGCGGGTCGCTACTTCCTCCTTCTTCCTTTCCTCCTTCCGAGCTATCTTAGTAAAAAGGGCATAACTTTTACTAGAGATATTGGATTAAGGTCATTCAAAGATGGTTTCGAAGAATACTTCTAGAACTACAACTTTTATGAAGACCCTGAAAAGATATTTTGCCTTTAAAAGGGTCAAATTTTCCCATCAATGTAGCTGTGTATCCTATGCAGCATCACAAAATTCCAATAATCATATCTCTCAATTCTGATATCCAAAAATTTTATACTATATAGCGTTGAAAAACTAGAAAAGTACTCTATAACTTACAAGATGACAACTTTGTCTAATTCAGCCTAGAAATGTACAACTACATGATAAATAAGCACATACACATTGGAAAGTTCTTCAATTCTCAATTCATTTCTAAATCAAAATGAAGTTCATACATAGCTTTAATTACATATCAGCATTACATCAAAGACTTAACACAAGATACAAAATACATTGGATGTTCAATGTTTAATGTGCTTATAAAGCTATCCAAAAGTCTAGCCACTAACTTAGTTACAAAAGTCTCTAACTATCTTGTAGTTTTCGATGCCTTGCATGGTTCAACACTCATTTCCACCTGAGGAGTGAAAAATATGGGATGAGCTACAAAGCTCAGTGGCTAATATTTTTATATCCATCGGTAATTAGTTACAGATTCAGGCATATGTACATATATATATCTAGCAATTCAAGCTTTAATCAATTTAGCTTAAACTCATAACACACACCATAGACTTTAGGCCATAAACATAACACTCAATTATGTACCATACTTGACAATTCAAAGATGCAATGCACAAACAAATGACTTAAGAGTTTCGTGGAATAAAACATAGAAACCGAAGTTTACAGCGTGAATAAAATGAGTCCAAAATTTCAAGATCTCGTGGCCTCAAGCGAGCAGCCAGGAGAAGGCTATAAGTCAGCGTATACATGACTAACAAAACGGGTTCCTCTCTTGCCCAATCATAAGCAAATTTATTCTCAATTCAATCATATGCTCATACTTTCATGCTTTTTCTTCTTTTCATTTAATTCAAAATGTTATAACCTCTTTCAAGGTATAACATAATCATAATGCATCATGCATTTCCAATCAAGTCACAACAATTCAATTTCATGCAAATCCATTTCAAGAAATCAACATACACACACATAGGCAAGAATTTGTCCAATCATACAATAACTATAAATAAATTACCCAACTAATTTTTGCTAAAAATCCAAGCTCAAGATTGCCTTTCCTCTTGCTCTTGAATAAGGTTTTTTTTATTTCCTTCAAATAAACCAATTTCTATTTAATTCAAATGAAAATTCATAAAACTTCAAAAATAAAAAAATGCTAAAATTTAACTTAAACATAACCTACCCATATTTCATCTAGGTTAGAAAACCCAAGACCTAGTTTAGAAACCTTAGGAATCAAAGGGTTCTCTTAAATCATCTTCTAACACAAACCCTTCATTCTCTACACAAAACCCCTTTCTCTCTCTAACTCCTTCAGTCTCAACATAACTCATTTCTCTAATAAAGCAAGAATAAAAGATGATTAACTTACCTTAACATGCTTGATTTCTCTTCTTTCTCCACGATTTTCTCTCTTTTCTAGCTTCTCCCACGATCTTTTTCTTCTTCTCTTCTTGCTCTATGTTTTTTTTCTTATTTTCTTTCTTCTCACGATTCTCTCTTCTTTCTCTCTTATTCAAGACACATTTGTTTGGTTATCTTCCCATTTTACCCTTCACTTACTTAGCCTTTCCAATTCTACCCTCCTTCATTTATTTCCTTTACTAACTCCTTAACTCTCTTTGTTAGATCCCAAACTTTTTTTAGAAGACTAGAACTAATAAATGAGAAATGTGGATAGATTCAAGTTTTACTTTGGTGTTTCTAGTGGATAAAATATTTTGAAGTGAGAAGAATTAAGGTGAAAGTTAGAAGTAGAATGAAAGTCAAAAAATGAAGTTGCATTTGTGTTGTAAGTTGATGAGGAATAGGTACATAGGTGTATATTCTGTTATTGGTATTCATGATTAATTATAGATTATAAATTTCTTTATAGATGACATTGATTTGAAATAAAATTGAGAATGAGGAGTAAGTGAAGTAGAAAAGGTGATCTTAGTATGATTTGTGTTAAGGAAAGATTGTGAAACAAAATGGATGGTTGATCTAGAAAATGTTTATAGAGTATGCTTTAGTCTTTTAGCCACAACATTTTCTCAGGTTATCCAAACGAGATGATTCTTAATTTGGATTAAACTAGGAATATATGGCTACCTTTATTATGAAGACATCAAATTTAAATTCTATCTTCAACAATCTCAAAATCTGTTATGAAGTAGAAAACTGGGTGTAGTACCTTGGATGAATGTAAAAATTCATGTTCTATATTCGAGGGAAAAGCTGGATTAATCTAGGCTAATTTAGGCAAAGGTGTCTTTTAAAAAGTTGTAGATCTTTCTTTTAGCTTTCCAACGATGTATAGTATGGAATTTTTGGACATCTAAGTTGAAAGTCATGGTCCTTATAAGGGAAGATGTGCAAGACAGGAGTTGTATCTTTTTCCTTCTTGCTTCTTCTATGATAACTTCATCTCCTTCTGTATTTCCTTTGTGATAACGTCATCTTCTTCTGTATTTTGTTGACACGTCTTCTTCTGTGTTTTACTAATGCGTCTTTTTCTTTGTTTTGCTGACACGTCTTCTTCTGTGTTTTGATGATGTGATGACGCGTCTTCTTCTGTATTTTACTGACGTGTCTTCTTTTTCCTTTTTGCTTCCTCTTATTTTTTCTTCTTCTGACTTTTGCTTCTTATTAGTTTTGCTTCGTCTTCCTTTTGCTTCTTCTTAGTTTTGGTTCTTCTTAGTTTTGTTTCTTCTGACTTTTGCTTCTTCTTAGTTTTGCTTCATCTGCCTTTTGCTTCTTCTTAGTTTTGCTTTGTCTACCTTTTTGCTTCTTCTTAGTTTTGCTTTTTCTGACTTTTGCTTCGTCTGCCTTTTTGCTTCTTTTGAGTTTCAGTTCTTCTGCTTTTTGCTTCCTCTGTCTTTCATTTCTTCTGGGTTACTGTTCATCTTAAGTCTTCTATTCCATTTTTTATCCTTCAGAAGATAGAATTTGTCTTTGAGGTCTTCATGTAGATCTTGAAGTCCTCTATCAAACCATCTAATAAACACCTAATTCGATGTCTGTAGAGAAAGTTATGAAAATTGTAAAACATCTTCTGTGTTACTGTTCATAAACTTCTTCTGGGTTATTGTTCATCTTACATCGTCTGATCCATTTTGACCCTTCAGATAAATAAATCTGACCTTAAGGTCTCTTCAAAGTTGTATATTTCAAAGTTATCTTCGAAATCATCCTACGATGATCTTAATCCAACATCTCTAGCAAGAGTTATGTCATTTGTCCCGAGACAAGTTCAATATGAGTGAGGACCAAATCTTGTTTGCTTCATTCGGCCATAATTTTGCTATCCGACCTCCAAATTAAGTGATTCTTGAACCCTCAGATTCCTAACACTTTTCTTTTTATATCTCCATAAAAGGTTATAGATTTTGATATTGATGTGAAAAATATGTATTAAATCAAATAAGGGTATCAATTGAAAGAGTAGGAATCGAATATTTTACTGATCATGCTTCAGTATTTTGATGATTTCTAGATCAGTAGAGCTTCGAATAAGATTATTCTTATTTCAAAATAAACTAGATACATGGAGCTACAAATTGTATGAAGAAGTTGAAATCTAATTTAGCTTCTAAGATGTTTAAATTTCACATAGAAGTTGTGTATCGTATACTAATTTGGACAAGAGTAGTCCAAAAACTGTTTGAAGTGTATCTTTCGAATCACTGAACCCAATTGATTGATTTTGGTGTCATCGGAAACTTAAGACAAGGGCGAACACTTTTCTAGAAGAAAGAGTTATGTCAAAATATTCAAGGGTGCTTTTGGCAAGATACTTAAGTATAAAAGACATAAGGCATAAATGGAAGGGCAAAGGGGACAATTCTCAATCATTAAGGGCATAATTGAAAAAAGAAGTGTTGTCTTGCTTATAAATGAAGAAGAAAAACTTGAATTGAAGGAAAGGAGAAGAGAATAACAAAATGAGAAAGAAAGAGAAAGGGAGAATGTCATGAAAAAGAGAGAAATACAAAGAGAAGAAGAGAATGAGAGAAAGAAGAGAAAACAAGCTAGGGTTTCAATTTTCTTAGCCTAAATGAGAGATTTTGAGGTTGTTCAAGAAGAGAAAAAGGTATAGAAAGAGAAGAGCTTCCCTTTGAGCTAAAGATCTCTTCAATTGGTGAAGAATCAAGGGAACCAAGAGAATCCTACCCAAGAGCAAGGAGAAAGACAACCTTGACTTGGATTTTTGTAAGCAAATTAGGTGGATATACGTTAAATGGTTTGAAATTGACTTGTTGAAAATACATAATGATTGTTTATTACATTATACCATGAAACAAGCATGATATGTTGATAAAATTAAATTATGATTTTGATGAACGTTATGCCATTGAATTATATCATGGCATTTTGATTTGAATGGAAAGAAGAAAGAGCACGAAAAGTATGAAAGATTTCATTTTTTATAAAATGATTTTGAGCATTGATTATGTGCTTTGTTTGGGTAAAAGAGGAACTATTTCGTAGTCAGGTGCATGTCGAAGTAAAACCTTCTTCCGGCTGCCCACTTTTGGCCCATGAGATCCAAAAAATGGACTCATTTTGGTCACGGAGTAAACTTCGGTTTCTCTATTTTGTTCGACGAAACCCTCGAGCCATTGGTTTGTGCATTGCATTTTAAATTGTCAAGTATGAAGCATATTGAGTGTTATATGTTACGAGCGGTTATGTGTTTTGAGTTAAATTTGATGAATGTTCAAATTGCTTGTATAAAGTATAAATGCTAGAATTGCTAGACATATATATATACATATGCTTGACTTTGGTCAATTGCTGATGGCTATGAATATATTAGCCACTGAGCTGTATAGCTCACCCCACGCTTCCCTCCTCAGGTACAGAAAGAGAAGATTAGCGATCCTTGCAAGGCATTAGGACTCCAAGATAGTTAAAGGCTTTTGTAATTAAGTTAGTTCAGCATTTTTGTATTTTGGAATCATTTTAAGCATAAGCATTCAATTGTATCATGTGTATTTTGTATTTTGTATTTGTATTAAGGCAAAAAGGATGGTTTTCAAAATGTAAAGATATTATGAAAACAAACAGTGTGTTCAGTACTGGGCCCACGTGATTACTGAAACTTTGGTGTGTTCAATAATGATTGCATCTTTGCGACTAAAATTGTTTTAAATAAATCGGGCCATTTTGATTATCGATTGTTCGCACGTGCTTTAAATGTTTAAGAAAAAAATTGCAATGTGATTTGACTTTCATTTGTCTCCGAATGCTGGGCTCTGGACGCGGGGTCCAACACTCTTAACACCATACCATACTCTAATTTAATCCTCATCTTTCTATCCAAAATTCTAATTTTTACTTATTCCCAATAAATTAATGGGCTCAAATCCAAAAATAAACAATAATTAATTAAACAAATAATAGATAATTTAGGAAAAAAATTTGAGGTTCAACAAACATATTGTAAGAAAATGACGTGCAACAATGCTATGTAAAATTCATGCAAAACCTAAACTTAAAGACCTAATTCACACACGTTTATGCATATTCACATACATTCATACATAATCATGCAATTATATGAAACTAAGACTAATCATAAGCTAAACATGTTAACAATAATGAATTTATCACAATTAACTAACAAGTTATCCTAAGAAAAGTATGTACAAATGCCATCAATCAGGATGTGTTGAAAAAAAGTTTACAAGATTTAATTTAGAAGATAATAATGCTAGTAAAAATGAAAAAGGTAGTGATATCACATTGTATGTGTACATGCATAACCATATGAATATGTACTCGGTCTAGTTGAAGGTATTCAATATTATGCAGCATTCTGTAGCATCATATAATAAAATTTCTTAAAACGTGGCACTCAAACAATTTGATTTTTCATGTCAACTTTCTTCATTATTAATGATCGAATTTAAGGTTATATTATTGAAATGGAAAAGAAGAAATGTATCTACTTTGTGAATCATAAATACTAAGACCTTTAGTGCTAACTTTGTATAATAACGGAAAATTGTCGAAAATTATGATACAGAGGAAGTTTACTAGATTTTGATCTTTCTTTTCTCTAAATTATGGCTTTAATACGAGATATCAGTGAAGTATAAATCAATTGGTGAACATTAAACTAATAAATCATACATGATATTAGTGTTAGTAAAATCAATCAGACCTAATAATAGATCCAATCTCAGAAAGCATACATTTGCAAACAACATATTTTAAATTTGTGTGTAACAAGTATTTTAAATCTAGCTACAAAATCTTGGGTATAGAAAGTATGAATAGTTATATTAAGCTATGACAAGTAGTACGTAATGTTCAATAAAATTCATTGAATGAATTATTTGTTATTAACATTTAGGTAAATTTTAAGTAAGTGATGAGTTAAGCACAAAACAAAATAAGATAATTAAACAGAAAAAAGCAAGACAAGAATAGCTAGAAAATAAAGTACTCAAACAATGTTCACTAACTAAATAGTATAATTGAAAGGTATGTAGATAAGATTTAATGTTGGCTTACATGTTTAAGGGTGACAGAAATCTAGTGCCAAGAAAGGTGTAAGAAAATTAAAAATTTTCCCTAAGTATTTAAGTAATCATGAAAATATTTACATAGACACTAAATCATTAAGAAGCTTATAAAAGAAAAGGAGTTATTATTATAATCAAGTTTTAAGGAAAATAGCTTCAATCATTGCTTTTTTAGTTCAAATATGTAAAATTATTGCATATGCTCATATTTCATCAAAAAAAAAAAGAAACTACTCTTGCATATTCATTGTGGTTAGATACTTAAATTGCATAGATATCAATCTAAATTAGCAAGAGCTATATGGATGGGGAGACCTTTATAATAGATTACTAGCTTAAATTCTCAATGATATTCGTAATGACATAGACCCTATTTAACTTCTCGCTTTGTGTTTTTCTTCTTGAACCTTCATGTTGAGATTTATGCTTTGTTTTACTCTCATTTCTATATGTAAGAATATTACACAATGTAAATACAATACATATGTCTAGTCTATGATTTCTGATTGACATTTTCTAAATTAGTTAATATTGTAATAACTGTAAATGCATGGCGTAGCTGTAGCTATTGATGGTAAGTACGAGTTGATCTCATGAAGACAATAAGTACTAGTAATTACCTTTTTCCTATTATCTAACCTATCGATTGTGATTTTTAATAAAATAAAATAAAACTATAGCAAGTAAAATAAAATAGGCAATGATATTGAACAGAGAATTAAAACTTCACTTAGAGAATTACTGATATCAATAATTAGTAACTTGGTTTTAAATCCCTCTAAACCCTTAACAGGTTGATCTTTTATTAACTAATTTTTTATTATTTATTAGATCGTAGAGATTTGGATGATATGCTAATAGTTGACCTTGAGTCTACTAATAACTAATCCTAAATTTTTCAACTGAATATCTTAGGTTAAAATTTATAGGATTACTTTACCAATTTGTGAATTCCTCTATTATATTTAACCCTAATCTAGAAGATCTATATCATCCTATCTCTAGGGTTACAATCAACTCATTCCAATTACGGTAGATCTAATCATCAATAGAATTTCTCAATCTCTATATATGAAATCTAATTATGATCTAATATTCATGAGTCTATTAGAAAATAAATAAAACACGTAATCATATCACAATATAACAATCAAACCAATTACATTAATAATAGAACCAAATCATCTCAAAGTATTAATATAGGGTTCTTCTAACTTAAATACTAACAAGATTTTTAATTACACATTATCAAACTGAAATCAAACATACATTAAAAGAAAAATGAATTGAAAATAATGGGTTCATATTTCTAAATCTCCCTTATTGTCTTCTATCAAATATTCTTGCATTGTAGCTATTTGATTTCGTATTTCTATGGATCTTTCGATGAATTCCTCATCTTTTCCACTTCCCTAGACCAAAATTGCCCTTTGAGAATGATCTCTATATCTGGAATCGCCTCCCGTAGTCTCCTCCCTTCTTTTTAGGTCAAACATGTCCTTTAATATTAAAATTTAGGTTTTTGGGCATGCATCAAACTGTGTATATCCAAAATCTCTAAAAGTCATGAATCTGCAAGACCTAGGAGAAGTGCACGGGCATAAGCACGACCGTGCATCCCTTCTAGTTGTGAAATCTTTGTTTTATGTTTTATTTTTGTCCTAATTCTTCTCTTGTAAGTCCATGAAGGCAATTATACTCTGTATACACACTTGGACGGTATTAAGTACGAAATGTATGATGAAAGTATAAAATTCAAGCCAAAATGCATTAAATATAAGGTATAAGTATGATCAATTATGCATCTATCAATTTGATAATGCATTATGCATAATTACATCATTTTGGTAATATATTGAATTTGCATATGTTTGGTAGTATAATTACATATTAAGATATTTGTTTTTGGTATGGGTTTTGTTTTAGGAATGGTTAGTACTTTAGATCTCAAAATTAGGTTTGAGTGCTTCTATGGTGGATGCTTCAAATTCAAACTAGAAGTGGTATATGAAAGTGGTGAGAAAGATTATTTTTGTTATGAGTTAGATGACATTACATTAGTTGATTTTTGTCCTAATTCATCTCCTTTAAGTTCATAAAGGAAATTATACTTTGTATACATACTTCAAAAGTATTAAGTACTAAATATACAATGAAAGTATAAAATATCAAACAAAAATGCATCAAGTATGAGGTACAAATTTGATCGATAATACATCTATCAATTTCATAATGCATTATTCATAATTACATCCTTTTGTAGTATACTAAATTTGCATATATTTGGTAGTATAATTACATATTATGATAATTGTTTTTGGTATGGGTTTTGTTTAAGGAATGGCTAGTACTTCAAATCTCAAAATTAGGTTTGAGTGCTTCGATGGTGGATGCTTCAAATTCAAATTAGAAGTGGTATATAAAGGTGGTGAGAAAGATTATTTTTGTTATGAGTTAGAAGACATTACATTATTTGATTTTATGATTAATGCTAAGAGGTTAAGGTATGGAAAAGACTTGTAGTTTACCTATAAATTCCCATTTGACAATTTGAAGCCACTACAGAATGACAATAATGTGAGTAACTTGATAGGTGCAACTGAAGCAAGAAAATCAAGACTGTAGAGGTGTTTATGGATAAGGAGAAGTAACCCAAGTTATAAAAACTTACTAACCCTAAAGATGATATTCCAATTAAGGTAATTAGGGATGATGATGAAGAGGTAGGTTTAGTTGAAGCCATAAATCCACCCATTAAATTAGTTATAGATCTATCTATTCCAACACCTATAGATACCCCTATAGAAACCCAAAAGTGCACCTTTAAATCTACCTACTGTAGTAACCTCTAAAGTTGATCATAAAGTAACAAATGATTCAAAGGACCTATCATATAGTGAAAAATAATCAATAGTTATTAGTGATTTAGGATATTCAAGTGAAGATATTCCTAATGATATATATGAATGTGTTATAAAAGAAGGGTTACCTATCATGTGTGAGTGGTGTTCTATCACTAAACCAATGATAAGATTGATTTTGATGATGATTACATTAGTAGCTTAAAAGGAAGTTTATAAAAGAAGAGGATTCTGATGAGATTTGATTTATATATATGATATTTTTTATGCTTTTGTGTACTAGAACTAGAACCTATGTCACCGAATGAGTGATTAGTAAGCTAAGTCTATATGGTTCCTAACCAGTATACATTAATTCACAGGTTGGGCCTATATGTTTTCTATGTGTTGTATGTTCACTTTATAGGTTATTTATACTGTCTTGGTGTGTATCGAATTCTATTCGGGATATATGTGTTTTCCTGCTTACTAAGTACATAATGTACTCATCCCCTCCACCTTCCAACCATGCAGGTTAATTTAGTAAGCTTGAAGCTCTGAGTGGATCATGTGGTCTTTTGAAATTTTTAGGGTATTACTATTTGTGGTTAGTTTCTATTTTATACTTTAGTTGCATAGTGGTTTATGAACTGCTTTACTGTGTTTATTAGACTAGTTATGTTGGTATGCTTTATGATTATATAAATTTAACTATTAACTGTTTGTTGTTGAAAAAGACTTTATGTACAACCTTTTGATACTATTGTTGAGATTGCTTTGAGTGGATTTTAAAGTCCTAAAGTTGTGGTAAAATTTTTGGATGTGATTATAGAAATATGTTTAAAATTGTTTGCAAGTATTTGATTGAGTATTGGTATTTTTAAAATACAGACATTATGTTGCCCAATTTTTCCAAAAACAAAAAAGTGAGAGATATTCAGTTAGCCTTGCATATTTGAATTAAGGATATCGTGAGTGTCCTTAGCCTAAGTATGCAGTAGTTGTCATGAGCTCGGTGTAGTACGGGGTCTTGACAATATATCTACACAAGATATAGTGATAAACCTGATGACAAAATCGATACATATATTAGGCAAAGTCACCATGATGACTTAGATATTAAAATGTAATTTATTAACATTTTTTCATACATGTTCATTCAATGTATTATCACGTGCAAATACAAATTTATATTGACATTGTTTATTAATTTAAAAGTAGTACTTACCATTTCGTTATAAAATAAGTTTACTTTATATAACATTTTTATATGAATCAAAGAATATATCAGACATATTAAAGATTATCCTTTTCATATAGGCAATCACCTCTAAGATCTGTGATGACTGGGGATGAAGAAGGTTTTAAATTTATTATCAAGGTAATCATTAAGTGCTACATGTAAGAAACTTAAACCGCGAATGTCCAATTAGATGAAAAATTAAAAGAAAATCAGTTTTGAGTGATCATATGGTCACCATATCTATCTTAAGTTTCCAAATGAGAGTTTAAAAAGATAAATTTTAGAGTACACAAGTAAACTTGGGTTAAACATTAAGTATTAACTGTTTCACTATTTACTAGTATTTCAAGTATGTCTTGGTACGATATTATTTGGACTATAAGAAAAAGCTAGATTTTAGAGCAAGATTTGATAAGTAATGTTCAACAAATTAGAATTCATTTATCAATAGCTTTTTTCTTCCATTTGAGTTCATTTCAATAATTCTTTTAGTTGGTATTATAGGTGCAATTGTAGTGGTTTGTGAAATAACATCTGTACAATATTGCATTTATTATTTACCAAAAAAATATTGCATTTATAAAAGACTACACTCTAAATTAATAAGATTTAATACTTTAGCTTATGATCTTATTATGTATATAGAAATGACCGTAAAAGGGATTAATGTAAGTCATAAGATCTCAACTTTCATTGTATGAGAACTTAGAGGATAAGTGAATCTCATAATATACCTTTAGTATTTTTGTCTAATTCTTAAGAACTAAGTTTAAGGTTTACTACTTTAAGACGTTACCAGAAGCTTATGTTTGATGCAATCTAATAGGACAATACTAGGAAAGTAAATTAAATTCCATTTAAAATAATTTAAAGTAGAGGAAGGTCATTTTTCAAAACTAATATCCACTCTTAGTAAGAAATTGAATATTTTTGTAACACAATAAAACAAATGAAATTAAAGGAGATTTAAATGTGTGATATGAACTAGGGTACAGCATACAAAATATACTCAAGGATCGATTTATTAATCTAAACATTATATATTTTTAACTGATGTATGACCATGAACTCTCATCTATGCTGGTTATATGGATTTTAGGACACATATGAGAACATGCTTAAATTTTGTTAACTAAACTCATCAAGTGTGAATAGGAGATGATAATAAAAATAAGCATACCTGATGAGTTTGAAGTGTGACCTTTTGATTGTTGACTGTTAAAGAATAGTTAATAATCTTGACATTATCTATAAATATGAGATGATCAATTAAATAAACTAAAGATTATCATCTAAATGAAACACAAATAAATAAAAGGGATAATTTCTATGAGAAAGTAAAGTTTCTTACAAATGTCTTTTAATCAGTGAAAATAAATTCAAATTCAAGTTGTTGGGACCCGATCCGGGAACCGGATCCCAACCGGAAAAGCAGAACGGAAAACAATAAGAACGATTGGATAACGCGAACCGAAAGCGGAAGCAAATCGAAAAGCGAAGTGAACAGAACGGACAAAAATAAATCATATAGCAAAACAAAGCGGAGCAAAACACCGAACAAATCGAAATCATATTACGTAACCAACGAATCGAATTCAAACTTAAACTCGCATAGCATAACAAATGTCCTACATCCGTGCATCAATTATCTTAAGGAAGCGTCGCGTTGGAATTCATAGACTATTCGTATTCGAAATCCGGTATATTTTTTTCCTTTCTTTCTTTCTTTCGTATGTTC
>JANZLD010000235.1:49313579-49324080 GCA_026413575.1 Erythroxylum carthagenense | reverse complement strand
TATTTCACAAACAACATCTCCCTTTAAAATATAACCTCCATCCAAATTATGTCTTGTTTATGGTAGGAAACAGACTGGCAACCTATCCTTAACCTTTAATAAATCATTATCAATACATCTCCTAACAAAACCGTTTCACATAAGCATTAATAAGACATCAATAATCAATTTTTATGTTTTATACTTTCACTAATTCGGACTCTAAGGTCCTAAAAAATCAGGAAATAATATAAGTTTCCTGCACAGGGGTCTATCACAGGCAGTATTAGGGAAACAAGCATAACTCGAGCTCTAGTCACTATTTTGTCAAGTCACTATCACAAAGGTCAAGTTAAGACCTATATATAGAACTTTCATTCTTTGAGTTTCTTCAAATTCATTCTCTAAAAATATGAAAGGCATATTGAAATAAAAAGATAAAATTGAAACCATAATTTCAACTTACATTGATAACTTCTTTCCTTCTCCTCTTCTCTTCCCCTTTTTCTCTCCTTCTCTTCTCATTTTCATTTTTCTCCCTCTTCTAACCTTATGGCTAACCTTCACTATCAATTTTATTGCCTTTTTCATCCATTTTCTTTTTAAAATAAAAAAAAAGTCAAACTAATCTATGTGTCACCATTCCATTGGTCTATGTAGCACCATTCTATTAGTACATATGTTATCCTTCTGTTGGTCCATATGTTACTATTCTATTAGTCCATGAGTCACTTACTTCAGGCTCCACATGTCACTCATTTAAGCCTTCATATGTCACTACTTGTAAGGCTACACATGTCACTAATTGTGAGGCTACATATGTCACCAACTGTAAGGTTATATATGTTACCATTTGTAAGGCTAAATATGTCAGTGTGTCACTATTCTATTGCTCCGCATGTCACAAGTCTAAAAAGCCATTTGTCACAAACTTAAAGGGCCATTTGTCACAATTATACTCTAGCCATTTGTCATCCATTTAACTGAGCCATTTGTCACTTATTCCCAATCCCACATGTCACCATTTTATAGGACTAATCAACCTAAATTCCTATGTATCAATTTGTCTTTCTCTTTAACATTTTTCTTAGACTAGTTACACATATCACCTCATCAATTACTCAATTGTAATAATAAATTCCCAATTCACTAATTATAGTCCATAAAAACAAAATTCAAGACAAAACCAACATACAATTACATCATAATCAACAAAATCCTTTCATATCTTGGAACATGTCAATTGAGTGCATATACTATCTTGCATTGTTTTCTAAACTATGATTCATATGTGTATACAAATATTATGCATGTGAATGAAATGCATGTTGTAAATTATTAAATGAAATAACTCATGTGACTTAATGTAACAGTTTAATCTCTTAACAATTTTAAGAGGCAGGATATTACAAATCGGCCCATTTTGCTGGTGAATGGAAATGGGTTAGCTTTGAGCCTTAAACCTTAGATTCTGACAAACCGGGAGAAATTTCAACTTGAGACTAGTTCCATTGGATTCCTGAAAGTGTGCTCGTCATTTCTGGGTGGGTAGTAAAGGTCACTGCCCCTCCAGCGTATTTTTCAACCAGCCTAAAAGTAGTCATAAATAATTTTAAAATTTTCTAAATATTATGTAGATCAATTTTCATAAAAGCAATGTATTGAAGCTCCTTATAGTTTGTGAGATAAAAATTTAAAAAGGGTTATTTCTTATAGAAATGGATGAATTGATTAAATTGAGTTGTTCTTGATTATAATTGAGAATATCTTGATGTATTGAGTATAAATGAGGGTGTATGGGTTATTGATATATTTGAATTATGAATGGATTTATTATGGATTTTTTAGATGTAAATAGGGACTGAATTGGGCATAGGCATATGCTTTGGAGGCCTAAATTAAGTTGTGATTATTGGTGGTTATAGAAGTGTCTTTTCATTGCAGGAATTACCCCTCTTTTAGAAGGGGGATGTTCGTTTTATAGGGAAAACTCTGTCGAATTTTCAGTAGACTCCTCATAAAATGTGATATGGTCATTTTTAAATAGAAAATAGAGCTATTTAATATTGAGCCATGGTCATATTCTCGAGGTGTCTAAAATTGGTTTAGGTTTTAAATCTTACTGGTTATTCCTACTTTTCTTTCAATAGATCAATCAGAAGTAGAACCCTCTACTTCAAGACACTAGGTTTGGCACGAAGGAGTGCATTCTACCTGTGAGTTAATATTTATGGTTATGAATATGCATTATAATTTCATATTCAACATGTAAATCATCATCATTTTCATATGCATGCATGGCATTCATACATATGGATTGACATATGTTTACATTTTGTTGTTGTGCAATGTTGTGCTTGTCTTGATATGTGATGATGTGGAGGACTGTTGTGGGATGATTTACGTGGTGGGTGTCACTAAGTTGTACATACAATGAGTCATTAGTTAGGTATAGATTTGGGTTAGTATTGGGTTTATAGATTGAGATATGACACAATTGGGGCAATTCAATCGGGCTTGCTCTCAGATGCCAATCGATATATGGTACATGAGAGGTAGCATGATTATGGTGGTTCAATCGAGCTTGCTCTCCGACGGTAATCATATTGTAGTGAGCTATGGCCATTCGATTAAGTGCGGCTCTCGGACAATAGTCTACTATATTGGACAAAATGACCCGTGAGGAGTAAGAGAGCCCTTTTGGCTACAGTCTATAGGTAAAGGGTCTGTTATGGGTTCGTTTGTCAGCCCTCCACCATTATTTATGATTATGGTGATTTTGTAACATGATATTGTTATGGAAAATGCATGCCTGTTTATGAACAAAATCATTATATCATGAAATTGCATTATGGATGTAATACATTATAAATATATACGTATATATGTATCATTTGAAATCCTTAGGAGAGCATAACATAATCATAGTATTAGTTCACTCAGCGAGGTCTGACTCCCCTAAACTATTTTTTCAAGATCTTCTTTTCAGAAATCTTTTAACAAGGTACTTCATTGATTTTCTTCTTTCCTAGTGATTCGATGTATGTTTATTGGTGAACTTTAACTCTAGAGTCATAGTAGTCTTATATATTGGATTTCCTTGTATTAACTATCTTAATATTGTACCACATTGAGTATTGTATAACGTTAGAACTATTTGATTATTATCAACATGAGTTTAATTATTTTGAAATCTCATCCTTGCTATAGATATAGGGATTTGATGGCATTTTAGGCTTGCTAAGGGCTCAGTAAACCTTAAGTTTACTGTTCCTTTAGCACCAGTCACGATCCAAGGTTGGGTTGTGACAATGTTTCTCTTAACTTTCTCATCCTTCAAGACTCTTGCCTTAAACCAATTGAAGAGAATAATCATCCTTATAAATATTTAAATAAATACATTATCTGTATAAGAGAATCAACAAATAATACATTACTTAAGCATATGGCCATCACAAAAATTAATTTTTTGATCTTAAGGACGAGTCTAATAAACACATTATTGAACATGAGGGTCATTGAATAAATAAATTACTTTATCTAGAGTTCAATCAAATGAACCAAATTATTTGATAAGTTAAATATACAAAAATAAGTTATTTGAATATAAAAAGTGTGGAATTCATAAGGACTACTATTAAACCAAGGGAGGTTCCAATCAAAGTTTTGGTGATAAAAATAATTAATAATAATGATTTTATTATTTTGGTGAAAAGCAATAAGAATAAAATGAAGTAATAAGCTCATGAAGAAACTTTTTGAAGTTGATAAAGAGAAGTTGAAGTTTGCAACTATCGAAATGAATATCAAACCACGAAAAAAAAAGATCAAGGCTTATCAAGGTCATTTTACATTTTGTGTTATTAATCATAATATTACTTTTTTAATTTAATAATCTCAAAGGATCTCCATGCATAAACATTTTATCTTACTTTATTGAGTCTTTTTATCCATCGAGAGGTGTTAAAGCATTTGTTTTTAAGAGAAAATACTCTGATCTTTCAAACACTATTTGTGGAACATTTTGGAAAGTTTTTAAATCATAATTACAATAAATAAGTTGAGTTTGAGCAACTAAAGTTGTAAAAATGATGTTTTGGATGATTGGTCAATCTATATAGGTTATTAGTAAACCAATATAAGTTAAAGTTGATAAATTTGCTATATCAAGAATTTATTGTAATGTTGATTAAGTGGATGACCAATGTGTAATATTAGTCTAGCAATATGCATACTAGTCAACCAATGTCTTAATGTCTAGTGAATTTATGCATTCAAGCATACTATTCAACCAATATGCTATATTGGTCTACTAAGGCTCTCCAATTCACTATTTTAATGTCTAATTTTTGCTCCAATTACTGGTGGTCAAAACCCTATATAAACATGTTTTTTAATTAGTTTTAGAATCAAGAAGCATTTATATGTATTTTACATATGTTTATAAGTGTTTTCACAATCATTTAGGCATCATTGCCTTATATATGTGTGAATGAGCCTCTTTGAAGTTACTAAGTGATAAACTGAGATATTTTGAGTTGTGAGAATTGGTTCAAGTATTATATTATTACATTTGGGGTATTCTAAGTAGAATAGAGGTTCCTTTTCATTGTGAAAGAAGACTGTAAAAGGTTTCCTCTTTGCCCAAAAAAGATTGTAAAAATGTCATTCTTCACCATGACATAAGAATTATAGTAGAATTATAATAAGAGTATTGGGAATGGATGTAGGCAGTGGTTTTTTACTTAACCACTATAAATTAATTTACAATCTCTCTTCCTTGTACTTTGTAGATTTTTTTTATATAATTTATGCTAAGCAATTTTTTATCCTTACATATATTGAGCATTGTTAAATTGAATTCTTTATATAGAAAATTTGTTAAATTTTGTTAATACTTAATTCATCCCCTCCCCCTCTTAGGTGCCACTAGGGACTAAAAATATAATTAACATATTAAAATATTAGTCAACAAAATTTAATGAATTTAACTAAAAGAACTAACGTTTATGAATAAGCCTAAATCAAACTCGTACGTGTAAGAAAGTATAAACAAATAGTTAAGGTTTAACTCCTTACTAAGAGATGTCGAAAGTTTAAATTCCTTAAATCCCTCTTCACCATTTTAAGATGAATAAGGGTTCATCTTAACTAAGACAATCTTGGTTAGGCCCAATAGGCTAACAGGTTCAACATATACAAAATGGAACTAATGACCCAATTGAGTTGAGTTAGTTGGGTTAATTCGACTTGGATCATTTGTTCCCACTTAACCCATATGAATTGATCTCAAATAACCCACTCATAAAATCCTTCATTAAGTTGTACTAATTCAACTCACTATCCAAGCTAAATCCCATAATACTTAGTCCAATCCAATTAAAATAATTTAAGCCAACTTATTAATTAAGTGTTAATGGAATATAATAATTAAACTAATTACTTAAAAATATAAAATTATTATAAGACCCATAAAAATACAATTATTTATAGGATTACGATTTATCACGTATGTTTACAAAATATCTCTTATTTACAAAAGTGTCACTTATCACTTTAATCAAACTTCAAATTTATAAAATTTCCGTTAAGTGGTAATTCTCTCCTACTATGTTTTCCACCACCCAGCAGTGGCAATAGCTGTAAATTGTTGCCCATGACTGAAAGTTTTTTAAATTTTGAAAAATAGATTTTTAAAAAATTTATAAAAAACTATTCAAATTTGTATTTAAACAATACTATATTACAGTTACCCTAATTAAGAAATAAAAGAAAACAAATACTTAATTTTAGAAGTAATAGTATACTTTTAGCTCTGATATTATTGTTAGATAAACTAAAAATAATTTAAAATAAATGAAGTTTTGGATAATTCAAAATTTGCATATATCACTTATCAAATAAGTATTTACATAGAAACACTTACAAGATAACCATAGATTAACAACTATGATATAAAAAGGTTGATTATAGATAATCTTAACTTCTTTTTCAAATGTTATCTCATTCATATATAATGAAACACTTTTACGTTAAACATTTAATTCAACCTTTATTTTTTCCATATAGGATAAGTTTGGAATAAAATAATAATAAGAGAAGTTCCATTTTAGAAAAATATAATTTAGATTTAAATATATGAAAAAATGACCTATCATAGGTGTCCCATATTATCCCAACATCATTTTCTAGAAAAAAAAGTAGACACACCCATTATTCAACGTTATTAGTTAATAGAAAAGTACAAGATATGAAATTAGGTGAGGTTAATTGCAACAAGTACTACTAATGTTGAGAACTAACTAATGCCCCATTATAAATGTAGTTGAGCACAAGTATTAATTGTAAATTCAACTTTTAAAAACTTAGTAATATTCATACTGACATCTTAACTTATATTTAGTGGTACTCAGAAGGCTCGTATTCCGGATTAAGTGATTAAAGTTCCTAATCTTTTATATTTTCAATGTTAGTATACAAATGAAATACATTTGAGAAAAAAAAGGGCATGTTTGATTCTATTGTGAATTTTAATTTTATGTATTTATTTTCCAATATAGTAAAAGAACATATTTGGTTAAGTTTTTCATTTTTGTTTCTTCTAGTTTTCATAAAACTATTAAAAAAACTAGTTTTTTTATTGTAATATGATTTACCAAGAAGTATCAAGTATGACCATACAAATATTCTCAAGTCATTAAGCAAGAAAAAGGGGTTATTAAAGGAGATAGAATAATCTTTCAAATAGCTTCTAGGTCCACTATATATGCAATATAGAGAGAAGGAATTGCAGGATTTTCTAATGTGTAGAGAAGTCCAAGGAATAAGTCACTAGTGAATTGATTTTATAGATTAGAGAACAATTAATGAGTTATCAAGTTCATATTGGAGTCATGTTGGAGTTATGTAAATATAGTGCCCTAGAAAGCAAGTATATTTACATATAACTTAATCTTCTTCTGGTTACTTTTGTAATAAAAATATTTATTATTAATAAAACAAAAGAACTTGGTTTTATTTGTATGAGCATTATATATCTGGTCATAAGGTACCAAGATTCTTTTGTAAGTAATATACATATACCTGGAGATATATGGGAAGCATGTATATTATTAGAATCTAAATTAGTTGATTAACAGTTGAATAATCAAGTTGGTCGCTTAATTATGGTTTAGATTGTAGTGTTGCAATTTATCTCCATGTAAGTAAAAGAGTTTACTTCAAGGGAATGATAAATTTCATATCATGATAGTAACCAACTATGAATAATGGAACTATTAAATGAATCTGGAATCAATTATATTTTTAAAGAATAAAGTAGGTCGTTACTTTATTTTTAAAACATACACCTTAGCATTCTTTTATTACAAATCACAATCTTGACGATTGGTGAATTCATATGTGTCTCATTATAATTCTTGATATGATCGGAATGGATTTTTACAGAGTATCAATCCAATGTCTACATGTTGAAATTATTAATTAAAACATGTATTAGGGAACATTCACTCAAATAAAGAGTTTATAGTGAGATCATCATTTCTAGATGTTTTATGGAGATTGGTGATTAAATTGGCGCCACTAGTTTGATGAAGTAGCTATCCATCAAGCCTTAACACCAAGATGAGATGTTGTATGTTAATCACCATATAGAATAAAACAAGAGATCTAAAAGGAAAAATTATCATAAGGGTAAAACTATAATTTTACCTTTTATTGTGCGAATGACTATAATATGATTCATAATAAAGTTTGCAATTGGACATCTTATTTGAAACATGTATTCTCATAATATTTAGTAATTCAAGAGTTCAACTAATTGTCTTTAATGGAATGACATTTGGTTAATAAGCTAGAGGTAATTCTAATGAGATTAAATTAATTCTTAGCTTATTGGAGTTTGAATTATCTAAGTCCAACTAGATTCCCCACTTGGATTTTAGGAAGGTTATCAAGCAAGGTAAGAAATATAAATAAAGGTTTTCAAGCCTATGATTGAATATTGGGATTGCATTAATTAATTGTTAATTAGAAGTCTAAATGAACATTTAATATTGGGCTAGACTTCGTTTTGATTTGATTAATTAGATTAATTAAATTGAAACAAAGTTATTAAAAAAGGGAGGGTGTATTTTGGTTTTTTGTAGCTAAATATACAGCTACACATCTAGCATTGAATTGCTAAATTAAAGATGGTTTTTATCATGTTTTATCATCATTAAATGGAGTAACGATTTTATCATTAAATGATTTAATGTTTGTCCTTTACTGATGGCATTTAATGTAACCTTTTAGCATTCATTTGATTAAAGAAAGGAAAAGGCGCATTTGATCTACTCTCTCTACCTTCTTTCATCCATAATCGAAAATAAGAGGGTCTTATTTAGGTTATTGGTATTTTCATACATCCCTCTTAAATAAATGATAAGAGTCTCATTTATTGGCTTCTTTATGATTGATTAAAGAATAAAGTGATGCACTGGATGCACATCACTTCTTTCTTTCATGTTAACCAAAATTGAAGGAAGGTGTTCTTGTATTTTTTGTCTCACTCTCTCCTCTCTTGGATAGCCTAGCAGAAACTTAAATTTGGCTTCTTTCAACTAAGGAAAATCTCTTCAAGATTTCTTCTCCTTTCCCACCAAAGAATCATGATAACCAAGTTGTCCAAGGAGAACAAGAGTGAATTGATCGAGGATACAATAATAGGGAAAGGATACATTGATAAGGAAAAGATACAAAAGCGAGGAGTCAAAGATGTAGTAAGGAGTCGATATATTTCTACCATCTTGTTCTTCTATTAATCAATCGTAAAGAAGCCAATAAATGAGACTCTCTCATTTGTTTAAGATGGCTATATGAAAAGACCAATAACCTAAATGAGACCCTCTCATTTTCGGTTATGATATGAAAGAAGGGAGAGGGTATATCAAATGCACCTCCTCCTTCTTTAATCAAATGAATGCTAAAATGTTACAGTACATGCCATCATTAAAAGACAACCATTAAACCATCTAATGATAACATCATTACTCCATTTAATGATGATGAAGCATGATAAAAACCATCTTTAATTTAGCAATTCAATGCTAAATGTGCAGCTGCACATTTCACTCTAAAATCGAAATTTGCCATTCCTTTTTTTTAATAACTTCGTTTCAATTTAATTAATCTAATTAATCAAATCAAACCAAAGTCAAGCCCAATATTAAATGTTCATTTGGGCTTCTATTTAACAATTAATTAGTATAAGCCCAATATTCAATCATAGGCTTTAAAACCTCTATTTATATTTCTTACTTTTCTTAATAACCTTCCTAGAAACTAAGTAGGGAATCTAATTGCACTTAGATAATTCAAGCTCCAATAAGCTCGAAATTAATTTAATCTCATTAAAATTAATTCTAGCTTATTAACCAAATTTCATTCCACTAAAGACAATTAGTTGAACTCTTGAATTACTAAATATTATAAGAATACATGTTTCAAATAAGATGTCCAATTGCAAACTTTATTATGAACCATATTATAGCCATTCACACAATAAAGGGTAAAATTATTGTTTTACCCTTATGTTGTTATTTCTTTCTAGATGTCCCGTTTTACTCTATATAGTGTTTAACACACAAGACCTCATCTTGGTGTTGAGACTTGATAGATAGCTAGTCCATCAAATTACTAGCGCGAGTTTAATCACCAATCTCTGTAAAACATCTAAAAGTGATGATATCACGATAAAATCTTTATTTGAGTGAATGTTCCTTGATACATTTTGTAATTAATAATTACAACATGCAGGCACTAGATTAATACTGTGTAAAAATTCATTCTGATCATATAAGGAATTATAATAAAACACATATGAGTTCACCACTCATCATGATTGCGGTTTGCAATAAAAGAATGCTAAAGTGTAAGTTTTAAGATTAAAGAAACGACCTACCTTAATCTTTAAAAATATACATGATTCCATATTCATTTAATAATGCCATTATCGATATTCAACTACTATCATGATACGAAACTCATCATTCCCTTGAAGTAAACTCCTTTACTTACATGGAGATAATGCGCAACAATATACTCTAAACTATAATTAAGTGACCAACTTGATTATTCAACTGTGAATTAACTAATTTAGATTATAATAATATACATGCTTCCTAAACATCTCCATGTATATGTATATTACTTGCAAAAAAATCTTGGTACCTTATGACTAGTTATATAATGCTCATACGAATAAAACCAAAATTTTATTTTATTAATAATAAATATTGTCATTACAAAAATAACTAGAAGAAGATTAAGTTATATGTAAATACACTTGCTTTCTAGGGCACTATATTTACATAACTCCAATACCATCAAGGGTACCTTTAGTGGATTAATCAAATGGTTACACACTCAACATAGTTTATCAATAACTTGCCCATTATATCTCTGTTGATAATTGTATGGACCAAATTATGGTGTTTCTCAAAAAGTTAGGCATGAAGATGCTTGGTAGTTTTTTAGGGGG
>JANZLD010000235.1:49244287-49261788 GCA_026413575.1 Erythroxylum carthagenense | reverse complement strand
TTTCCAATAAGGGAAATTGTAATGTTTTGTTTAAGGTTGAATAAAGATGAATAATATGAAAATGAAAAGGGAAGAAAAATTTTTTAGACCGGTTTCGGATTGGATGTAGTCTAAGGTTTCCAACGCGAATGCTTTTCTAAGTGTTTGTTATCGGATGTCGAGATTTGTTTCAATTCAATTGAACGATATGTTTACTTTGTTTCGCTTGCTTTCGTTCCTATTAAGAATTCAATTCGTTTTAGATTCGTAATTCGTTTCTTTTGCCATATGTTTCAGTTCGAATGCTTCATTCGGCCTTATGTTTATAATTCGGTTTCTTTCGCTTTACGATTCGATTTTGTTTTGCTTTTATTTTCACTTCCCGCCAATTCGTCCTTCGTTATGTTTTTCTGTCTTTCCGGTTGGGATCCGGTTCCGAGATCGGGTCCCAACACTCATATTCAACTCTTTCTGGCTCAATAGATATTTCAAACTTTTGTTATCAGTGAACAACTGAAAAGTTTCTCCGTACAGATAATGTCTCCAAATTTTCAAAGAAAATACTACTACAACAAGTTCCAGATCATGAACTGAATAATTAAATTCATGGGACCTCAATTGTCTCGATGCATATGCTATTACTTCACCATTCTACATTAGTACACATCCTAAACCTTGATACAACGCATCACTGTACACAACATAACCTCCAGAACCCGATGGGATAGCTAACATAGGTGCTGAAGTTAACCAATGCTTTAGCTCCTTAAAACACCTCTGTCAATCATCACTCCATCTAAAAGGCATATTCTTTCTCAAAAGTTTTGTCAAAGGGGCCGAAATCAGTGAAAACCCCTCGACAAACCTTCTATAATACCCAGCTAATCCAAGGAAACTCCGAATCTTAGACACATTCTTTGAAGCCTCCCACTTCATTACTGCTTCTATTTTCTTTGGGTTCACCTGAATACCCTATCCAGACACGATGTGACCTAGAAATACTACTCGATCAAGCCAAAATTCGCATTTGCTGAACTTGGAAGATAACTGTTTCTCCCTCATTGTCTAAAGAACCAATCTCATATGTGCCACATGATCTTCTCTACACCTCGAGTAAACCAAAGTTTCATCAATAAAAACAATTACAAATTGATCTAAATAAGGTTGAAATACCTTATTCATCAATGTCATAAAAGCTGCCGGAGCATTAGTCAATCCAAATGGCATTACCAAAAACTCGAATGCCCATATCTAACTCTAAATGCACTCTTGGGAACATCTGCCTCAGCTATCCTCAGCTGGTAATATCCCGATCTCAAGTCTAACTTTGTGAATACCTGAGCTCCCTGTAACTGGTCAAACAAATCATCAATCTCAGGAGTAGATATTTATTCTTAACTATTATCCGATTCAACTGCTGGTAATCAATGCCCAATCCCAGAGTGTCATCCTTCTTCTTTACAAACAATATCAGAGCTCTCCAAGGTGACACACTAGGCCTAATGAAACCCTTATCTAACAACTTCTGTAATTGGATTTTCAGTTCCTTCAGTTCAACAAGCACCATCCTATATGGAGGAATTGATATAGAAGCGGCACCTGGGACAATATCAATAGTGAATTATGTCTCCCTATCTGAGGGTAATCCCGATAATTCAATCAGAAATACATCCAAAAATTTCCTAACAACTGGAATGTCCTGAATGGTTTGTTCATTCCAAGTATCCACCATGTGGGCCAAATAAGCCTCACATCCACCTCGGATCAACCTCAAAGCACTCAGAAATGAAATTAGTCGAGCTGGCACTGCTTGACTAACTCCTCGAAACACCACTCTTGGCTGATTAAGGGATTCAAGCACTACCTCCTTAGTATAACAATTCATTACTGCCCTATGAGTAGTGAGCCAGTCCATGCCTAGGATGAGGTCTATCTCTCTCAGTTGCAAAATGATCAAATCAGCTTCTAGTTCTACCTGATCAATTCAAACTATACACTTTTTACATACCTCACCGATCACTGTTGTACTACCCACTGGAGTGCTTACTACCAACCCACATTTCAGTATCTCTTGCTCGCAATGTAATCTAGATGCCAGATGCGGGGTGATGAATGAATGGGTAGATCCTAGATCTACCAGTGCATATGCCTTAAAATTAAAAACATTCAACCCACCTACTACCGCATCTGGAGAGTCCTGTGCCTCCTGTCTAGTAATGGTGTAGACCCTGACCTGAGATTGCGGCTGGTTATTTCGCACCTCAGTTCTGACATTGTGCCCTATTGACTGAGTCCTACCTCTACCTCTACCTCTGCCTCTCTGTGTAGGTTTGCCAACTCTACTTTATTGAACTGTAGTCTCAATCATAGATCCTCCTCTAGCTCCAAACTGTGTTTCCAACATCTCAAGACAATCTTTGATATGATGCTCATATGAGCCACATCGAAAACATGCTCCTGTTATCCAACACTCACCATCATGCTTTTTACCCCAGTGCTCACATTCAGGCAATTGGCGCAACTGACTGGTAGGCATCTGTCCTCTACTTACCCCAGACTGAACAAATCTACCTCTTCCTCAAGATCCAGATTGTCTCAATCTAGACTGGAATCTAGATTATCTGTTCTGACACTTTCTGGAGCTTCTACCATAATCAGCCTGAGACTCATCCTGCCTTTTACCTCTAACCTCTTGTTTGTTCTCTGCCTGACCATCTTTCAAATTGTTCAATTCTAATTGATGCCGCTCAGAGTTCTATAAAACTGTTCAAGTTAGAAATGCTTATTCTAATTCTGATCTCCATGTTCAAACCATCCTCAACTTGTCTACATTTTATGTTCAAACCATCCTCAAATCGTCTACATTTTTCTTCTTCAATTGGGATCAATGTAGTTGTATATCTCATTAGCTTATTGAATTTGATCTCATACTCTACCACTGTGAGTCTGCCTTGCTGCAGTTCTAAAAATTCTTTCATTTTCCAATTTATGTTAATCTTTGACATGTAGTTCTCTTGGAACATTCTCAGGAAATCCTCCCAAATCAAATTGCAAGGTCTGGTGGTACTGTCCGGAATAGTTTTCCACCACTGATATGCGGGACCTTGCAAGAGTGAGACTGTATAATAGAATTTCTCATCTTCCTCACAATCAATCTGGTCGAACACTCTTTCAGTTCGCTCAAGCCACCTTTCTGCTTCAATCGGGTCTGTAGTTCCGTAGAAGTCCATAATTCCTTATTTTCTTAGCTTATCATATCTTCTTTCTCACCTCACGGGAATTCTCGGAGGCATCTGAGCAAACTCAGGTACAGGAGACTCTAAATTGACTCCTACAAACTCCATGTCAGCTGACTCTCCAATGTGACCTCCTATGGAGGGTGGCCTATAACAAACAAAAATTGTGATCACTATCGGAATACCTCGCTAATTATCATATCTCAACTCATAATTGTCCTTAAAGATGCCAAACCATGCTCTGATACCAAAATGAAACATCCCACTACCACAAGGTACATACCCAAACATTCAAGCATATTCAAGTACATATCCTATGATAATGGCATGTTAGAGCAAAGGAAAAACCAACTTACACATGGCATCATCTAACATAATCGAAAGTCACTAAATTTTAAAACCATTCATTGCATTAATCAAAAAAATTTACACTATTTCCTTTAGACAAATATTTACATAAACTCATACAGGTTCTAACAAAAACAAAAAAATACAAGACACAACACTCCTGGAGCCAACTGACAGACCTCTGAGTCATAACAAAATCTAAAGGGTCCTTTAGTCCTGTCCAAGAACTAGGTCTCCTGTCTCGTACCTAAAAAATCACGTTGCAATTTTTATGAGTTTTGCGAACTCCATAAGTGAACCATCATTGATGATTTCAACGGATCACATTCACATAATACATATTTTACAGACACCCATTTAGATCATAAACACACTCTAGATGTTCACACAATATGGTATATCATAAGATCACACAGTTCACATTACTAAGTATAACAAATAAATCGCATCAATTTATCACTCATTCAGCTTTGCAAATCATTCAATAAATTTCAATCTTATAATGTTATATGCATGAGACTCACATTCTTTCTTATTTTTATGACCGAGTGCCAATCACAACTTATACAAATACCGACCTATAAGGCTCAGTCAAACAGAATCATAGAGCATAGCTCTACGTGCAAAATCAGAAATCACGGAGCAAAGCTCTAAGTGGAAGTGCTTCATACTGGCAACTTAAGTCACAATACCTTTATCTGAGAATGCATTTTATGAAATGCAACAATTTTTGAATATATCATATATCATAGTCATCAGACCTAAGTCCAGCATTCAACTTTTGTTGAGAATTAAATGTCAAATTTATAACAATTTAAAACACTCCCATTACATGCCCAACTATTAAACTCCTCGGACCTCAGGTACGGAATCCAGAAACAACTCATAAACAGTTCAATAATAATAGAAGTGTAATAAATCAAATTAAAGTCAAATCAATTCAATTCTAGGAAATCATCTAGGTTGACTCACAGTAAGCTCCAAGAAGCTATTTCCTAGATGGTCCAGCAATGTCCGACTGACATCCAATGCGCTACTCTAACACATACACAACACATTCACAAATATTACATTTTTGCACAAATGTACAAGTATTATTTTATGCACATCAATGTATAGAAAGTAGGCACAATGCATGTTCAATGACAATTCTGGTTATCTCATTGTAATTTTCATCATCAAACTGATCAGATATCAAAGCCCTCATTAATATTATTTGGTACTTATAATTTAGACCAAAATAAAACAATGTGAAATCAAATTCATATCCTAATTGACCATTTCAGATTTTCTACCTATATGATTTTGGGTCAACTTTGCATAATTAATTTGGTAGGGTAAATGACAAAATTAGGCAAAACTTCCTTCTAGAAAGTTGTTCTACAGTGTTTTAAGTTTCTAATAACTTCAAGATCATCCAATTTGATTTAGTATTCCATAAATTATGCACAAAATACCACAAACTGTGCACATTTGAACTTTGACTACTACATGATCATACCCTCTAATGATACAACTCATATCTTTCAGCTTAGATATCCAAAAATTACAAACTTTATACCAATTTAAATCTACGAGAATAAGCTATAAATTTGGTGAAGACAACTTAGCCTAATTCAGTCCACATCAATATAGTTTATTCAATAACCACAGGATATAATTTATGTCCCTGGTGATGCTAAAACCTAAGCTAAAACTCAGTTTCATGCCAATTTTGAAAATCATAGAGAGAGAATTAAAATTAGACTTCTTCACAAAATTTGTAGAAATATGTCTCTAGTTAATATGAATCAAAAAATAACTCATTCAGAAATCTAAAGCTTAAGTTATGATTAGAAAACTGAAACATGATCATGAAAATTTCCAGTTCATAATATTCCAGCAGACTTCTACACTTTCATCCTATCAATCGCTTTCAAATCAAATCAGATAACTCTAAATTTTTATGGAGAAAGAAAAATGTATTAGGAATCCATTGATCTAAGTTTCAAGTTATTTGGAGTTCGGATGAAAAAGTTATAGGCAAAAGACTGAGGGTTGTTCAATGAAATACTCTTTTCAGAAACTTATACAAGTAACTACCACCCTTTTACTGTAGAATTTACACGTAATTCTCCACATTTTTGCAGCAACACTCCTCCATCTTCTTCATCTCCTCTACTTAGTTCCTCATCACAAAGTTATACCCTTACATTTACTCCTTCATTTGCAACTTATCTTATGCTAAACAACTCAAAGTATAACATTAGTTACAAATGCCAAAACCAAAAAAAATTTTCCATACTATTCATCATCTTCTTCACCGAACTAAACTTCTTCTCTCTTTTTTTTTTGTTTCTTGGCTAACTTTCTTACTTCTAAACCATCCATTCTACATTTCCATATCTAGAAAAATCTTGGCAACAAGTTAGACTCGAATTACACTTCAAACATTTAACATCCAAAGTTTTATAAATTTCCTCTCTCTCTCTACTGTAAATCTTCAAATTCTCATATTTCCCTCCAATGCATATTATTTCATTTTTATCCACTCTTTAATTTCATTTAACTCCCATTCTAGCTCATCTTACTCTCAAACAAATCAAAACTCAATATTCCAACCAAACACCAAAAATCAAAACTCACCTACGGTTTCATGCATAGTTACTACAACTCATCTATCTCATGCATGTGTTTCATTCCAACAAGCAAAACATCACACAAAAAATCAGTTATGGAACTCAGAAACTTAGACGTTTACTTACCCTATTTTCAAAAAATCACAGCATGAGAATGAAGATCAAAACTTGGTGAAGAATAGTTATCCGAAGAGAGAACAATGAAAGTTCCTGCCTAATATCTTGCTTTAATAACTTAGAGATACGTGGCCCCTTGCATGTGAGCCACTTGTTAGCCTCTTATAAGTGTTACATGTTATTATGTCATTTATCCTTTTTTTTTGTCTAAAAATCTCTCGAAATTTTCAGAAAAATCCTAAAATTTTCAAAAATTCCAAAATATTACTAATAGTCTCCAAAAAAATGTTTACCACCAAATAAATTTTCAGTTCAAATAATTCACTAAAAAATTTAAAATATCCAAAATATATCAAAATTGTCAAATCACAATTAATACACTTTAATTTAATCCAATTTTTTACTTATAAATCAAATTTACCCGAAAATGCCAATAAATACATGTACATTCATATGAATATGCAAAATAAATGTATATGTCACAATTAACTTATACATGATGTGCTTTTTTTCCCCCTAATTCCACATAAATTTCTTATAATTTACTATTCTAGCCTTAATATGAGTAACAAAATGTTACATAAAATGCCAAATATAATTAGCATAGTGCATAAAGATAAAGAATGTCTTTATTAATTACATAACAACTTCATACATTACAATTACGGCCAACTGATTAACTGCAAAGGCATAAACTAATAGAAGATACCATTTTCTATGATAAAGCTTAATTGTTTCGATCAGTGAATTGATCCGACAAAGAAGAGGAAAAAAGTGGAGGGTGGTTCGAGTAAGAATTGGTGGTGTAAGAACATGAAGAGGAGTTGATAGAATTTAAGTTGTAGTGGTGATATTTAACTATCTTCTCAACTAAAGGGTAACCATGGCGATCTATTGCCACCATCAATTAAGGAATGGATGGACATAATAATTTTAGTAATTTAATTTTTTAATTTTTATGTTAATATTCAATGATGTTAAGTTGCTTAATTAGCATACCCCGTCAAATGACTTAATAATAATTTTTCAAAGAATTAGCAAAATTAAGTTTTAAGGTGCAAATAATATCGTTTTATAAATATTAAAATATAAAACGATATTAAAAATAAACAGAATAACTTAAACTTTTTACAAAATGTTTAATAGCAATTTACAGTTTCAACCTTTTGGTTGCTAAATTAATATTTAAGTTTGAGAATGCTTGTTGTTTGACTTCCAATGGGTGGACTTGACTTCCATCATTTGAATTGTGATTGTCTACCGGGAAAAAGCGAGAGAGAGGGAGAGGGAGACATAGTCTAAGGTGGAATATTATCGAGTAGAACAAAAAGGGTTGTTGACTAGTTCCTTTATATGCTCAATCACTTGTCCTCTAATCCCAATAATATAATTAATACTTATGATATAGAAAAATTAAAATGTCTCCTCAATCCCAAAGCATTATTATAATTATTTCGTTCAAAAGTCTAAGCTAAGAATGGAAAGATACAACAAACTGGGAACAAAATGTTTTCAAGACAAGAAAAACAAACGATGAGTTGTTCTTGACAGCTAATGGCGGACTTTGTGGCTGTGAGCCTTTGACAGTTACTGTGCGCGTTTGTGGATGCCTTGAATTGCATCAGTAATGGGGAGATCTCCACCTGGCAGATTACAATTCGCCAGATTAACAAGTGTCCCCTTAAGTAATCCCTGATTCACATATTATAAACACGAACATTACCAAAAGTCAAAATGTGATAACTAACTAGAACTTTTGAAAGATTGGACAAAGACTCTCCCAAAATGAAGACCAAATGCAAAGATATTACCTTCATAATGCTGGAATGAAATGCAAGGCAAGCTGTGAACGACCTGACATGTATTAGTAGGAGGTTGAACTTTAAATGCCTTCAACGCGCTGCTTCTCTCTCTCTCTCTCTGTGGACTATAGCAATTAATCAAAGTAATGGCATTCTTAATCATCAACTCATACTAGGCTTCTTCGTCTTCTTTCTTCTCTTTAACATTTTATCTCTTCCCTCTCTGCCCCTTTCTTCTCTTAATCATCAACTGATATGTTAGGACTTGCTTCACACTCTAAACTAAGCTCATGATCAGATCCAAAACATCACAACAAGAACTCTTTGGTTGCAGATCAAAGGTTTGGATCTTCTTTTTTATTTTTTATGACAACTACATGGTTGTTGATTGTATGGAGATCAGTGATTGACTGGTTCCTTTGTGGATCTAATTGTTTGAATTTTGATGCTTTTTAGCTTCAGAAGAAATTGGTAATTGTTTAATTACTTAAAAGTAGCAGGAGGTTGTGTATAGCCTTGTTGACTTCGAGTACTGTACAAGCTCGGAGCACAAAGATGGTTGAATCTACTTCATGACTATTCATCACTGGAACCATTATCACCAGAAGTTTTATGGTGGAAGCCCCCTAGCGTCCGGAGGCATAAGAGTAGGAGACGGTCATGAGTAGTGTGGGGGCTGCCAAGATTCGATTTGTTAAATGCCCCAAGTGTAGGAAGATTCTTCCCGAATTTCAGGATCTTCCAGTTTATGAATGCGGTGGATGTGGAAAGCGTCTCCAAGGTACATATCTGTCTGTCTCATTCAAAGTTGTCTCTTTTAAGAAATAGTAGCCTAGGTATCCCCAGTTAGGAAGTGGGCTCCTTAGTATGACTTTGGTATGTCTTATCTCCTATGAACCTCAGCAGAACATCGAAATGTTGGAGTATCGCCATCTTTCTTTGTGTTAATGCTCAGAGCAATTGATGAATCCATTGTGATACGGACTCTGAAATACATCTATTTTGCCACAGACTATCCTTTCTAACTCCTCAATGCAAAGTAGGCTATATATCTTTTTGCTGTCTGTACGTTTTTTTTAATTGAAATCACTTCCCCTCCCGTCGTATCATCTACAGTTCATCTTATTTTTCTGCTTTAATGCAGCCAAAGGTTGGAGGCACAATGAAAAAAGGACATTAGCGTTGCAGGAAAATGGTATGAGTGCTGCATTTCAGAGGGACAATAAAAATTGTGCTTACGAAGATAAGGAGTCTACCAGCTCCAGTCATGAAACAGTTCTTCATCACTCGGGGGAATGCTCTTTAGCCCATATCAATGCAAACAACCAGATAAAATATGACAGTTGCGATACTGAGCAGCTCGGTAGCATAAATTTGACAGATGAAGACCAAAACCATGGAAGCGTTGAAAATGAATCTGCTTATTTAGGTAATGACAAGCTTGGAAGTTCAAACTTCTCAAACGGAGACCATAAAGATGAGAGAAACAAAAGTAAACTTGGGTTTCTTGAGGTTGTGAATTTATCGAAGGGAAGTCCTACGAAAAGAAATCATCAAAACAAACCTCTGGGTTGCAACCTTGAACGGCCTAAAATGTCCAAAAAGGTTTCTTCATTAGTCAAACCTACACATCGTGGGACTGAAGAGATGTTCCTGTTTAGTGGTGGTGATTCAGATGCGGAGCTTTATGATCAAAGCTCACCATCTTCTGGAGTAAATGCCAAAATAGAATCAAAAAACAGTTCTAGTTCTAGTTCCGGAAAATGTCACACTGAGAAGTTGGCGGACACAAAGGGATCTAATATGCTAGAAGGAACATGTGTAGCACCAGAGACTCTTGTTGCTTCTCCTAACGAACAGCTGAGGTATGCTGATGTTAGTAATTATCATGTCTTTGAATGTGTAAGGTCCACAGAAACTTTTGAAACAACAGATGTCGATCCAAGCTCTGAGCTCAGTGGTACCCTCGTTGATTTGTCTAAATCCCCAACGACCAGAAGTTCCCGTGCTTATTATGATGATGTTGTTTCTTCTTGTGAAGGAACCGATGACCAATTATCTAATCAACGCAAAAATTCATACCGAAAAGTTTATAGCCCTGTGCACCATTCTACTTCTGATGAGGATTTTCGAAGGGAAAATATAGTTGCAAGTGGTATTCTTGAAAGGCAAATTCTATCAAGAAATTATCAGTCGCTTCTTTCTGATAAGACACAAAATGACAGGAAATTAATCATGTTGGATCAAGATGAGTTGCCAGATCCTGCAAGACTTTACCATTCAACTAGAGATTGGAGCAGATTACAAGAAGATGAATGCCAGTCTAAGCTGACTTTCAGTCAAAGGAATATGGCTGCTGACTATGAAACTGGTGGTCCTTCCAATCCATTGCATAATGAGTTCCATTCCAATGCAGGCTTTAATTCGCATGACAGGCTTGCATACACCGGACAGGAGAAGTTGAAACTGTTAAGAATTGTTCATGAGTTGAAGGATCAACTGCGGAAAGTGTCTATTCCGAATGAGAAGGGAAATGGAAGACTCTCTTCTGGAACTGGGCAAGATCTGGGGATTTCTATGTCCCATGAAGATGAGTTCTCGGAGGAGGAAAACTTTTATAACCGTTATGACTATGCTGCGGGAGTTAGAGAGTTGAAAAATTGGCCTCACAAGAACAAACACTGGAGAACACCATTCTCAGCAGCGGCAGCAAACTTTAGGCACCAAGTTGATCATTCATTGTGTTGCTGTCCGAAAGACTTGAGGAGATCAGCACAAATGCCTCCTGGCATACGGCATAATAAAGGTTTATGCAGTGTCCATCCCGACATCAACTTGTACCTCTCTTGTCCCTCGAGTCCCTTACGGCCCGTGGAATCTGAATTTCAATATAACAGCCTTGGAGCCTATTCTGAGAATCAGAGCTATAGAGTTGATGAAGTGAAGAAGTACTCGACGGAGAAACATTATTCAGCTAAGAGGCACATCAGGCCGATGGCAGGTGGAGCTCCATTTATAACTTGTCCTCGTTGCCTAAATCTGCTGCACCTATCATCAGATTTTCTCCTCATTAAACGAAGGTGTCATAGGGTTATATGTTATGGTTGTTCAGAGGCACTTAAATTTACTCTAGTCAGCGGATCTCATCTTATTCCTTACATGCCGGGTACCAAAACTCCTCCACCAAGTGAGGTTGACGAGGAGAATGGTGCTACAACTACTAATAGGAGGAGGAGGAGAGTACTGGGTCAAAATGGCAATCGGCATGCAAATCCCATGTCATATTCTGATGAATACGGACTCTCTCTCAGCGAAAGCACCACAGTCGCAGACAGGGATCCTTCTTTTTCCCATACATCACTCAACGACACTCCAACTCAAAGAAATGTGTCCCAAAACAAGCATAAGGATGCAGCTGGACCTCCTGATCAAGGGCAGGCTGGAGTTTCGCCACTCCATCGACTCATGGGTTATGCATCAGCCAGACAAGTCTTACACGGTTGTGGTGGGGAATCTAGCTTTTAGAGTTTGCTTGTGTACAGGGAATTATTTTATTTATGCATAAAACATAAGTTCTTATATTCATTCAATAAGTTTATGGGGTTTCTCATATCGTCCTTCAGAGGATTTTGTTCAACTCAGTTCTCCTCAATCTGCGTATTACAATTCCAAAATTGACGGATAGAGGTAAAGCCATTAAGACAACAAGTGTTGAAATGAACATACAATTTTTTAATAGTAATTAAACGAAGTGACTAATAATAAGCTTAATTATCTCCAAAAAGAGGATCACCTAACGACCAAAACAAAACAAAGCTACAATGGTTTCGTCTACTTAATCTTTGAGCAAAGAAAAGGACATTTAGGGCATCCAATACATCTTTTGCAGGGAATTGGGGAGCTTCTCGAAATACATATCATTACAGCTCACTATTTGGGGAAGTTCTTAGGTTTGTTGCGCTTCCAACTCTATTTTGAGAATTTTGATAATCGTAGAAGCTTTTATGGTTCGTGGAGATGACAAACAAGTGAAGACAAGATAGATGAAGCTCTTCCAAAGGGAGCCACGAGAGTGTAGCAACCATGTATATTAACTGTGTAAGTTTACACACTCATGTAAAGTGACACACGCCCGTGTTCTTAAATTACACAGCTAAATCAACCGTGTAGGTCTCTAGAACTGTATGAAGCACGTGAAGAGCAAGGACATACAATGTTGTGTACACACCCGTGTTTATAACATACACGATCGTGATCTCTTTGTGATTGTGTACATTTGTGAGTAAGGTGGTGCATATAACTATGTACGGTGTAGAAAATTTTATTTCGTGATATAAAAGAGAAAAATACATAGGTTTTGTATGAGAGTATGATTATAATGTCCAAAGTGAGGAAAAATAGAGAGAGGGCAAGTAGTGTAGTATTGTCATCTTTTTTAACGTTTTTAGGATTGGTTCTAGTGTTTGTTGATTATTATTTCAACTTTAATTCTAAAACTTTGTGAGACAAAATTGTATTGTGGGGAGAGAGATCAAACTTTGTAAATCCTTATTTGAGTTTAGTGAATTTGCTCGTCGATTTGGTTTTTTCGTCTACACTGGAGGGTTTTTCATGTAAATCTTAGCCTTTATTTCATTATTAAGTTTCTTATTCTCGTTATAATTTGCTAGTTAAAGTTGAAAAGTATTTTTTGTTGTTGATATTTGATTGATCTTTCGGAGAGTTGTATTCTTGTATCCCAACAAGAAATATAAGAGCCATCATGATGGAAGGTGGAAACATCTATATGGTTAAGCTGATGTCATCAATCACTCTATTTGGAGGCCCATGATGAAGGACCTTTTGTATTATAGGGACTTTTTTGATCTTATTGGTTTGGACAAAGATGTGAAGGATGATGTTTCTTCAAAACCTAAAATGATGTTAGATAGAGACTAGGAAAAGATGAAGTGAAAAACTCTAAGCACAATTAGACAATTAATTGATATCAGCATATTCAACCATGTGTCTCAAGAAATGGATCCTTTTGAACTATGGAAAAAGTTAAAAGGACTCTATAAAAAGAAGATTGTCCATAACAAGACCTCTTTGATCAAAATACTTATGAACTTGAAGCTAAAAGCTAAAATATCGGTGTCAGAGTATCTAAGTGATTTCCAGGATATAATCAACAAGCTTACTATAATAAAGATCATTCATGATGATGAGCTTTAAGCCTTATTCCTGTTAAGTTCGTTATTAGATAGTTGAAGATATTGGTAGTGATGATTAGCAACTTAGCTTATGAGGATGTGCTCTCTTTTGGATGTAATCAAAAAGAGTATGTTTAAAGAAGAAAATTATGTGTAATCAAAATTATGTTCAGAAGGTGGATTACTTCTTAAACTACAAGAGTGAAGACTTTGAAAGTGTAAAGTAAGGGTGATATCTGAGTTCAGAAAAATGTTAAATGCTTACTGACCTTGAGAGATGTACAACACATCCCTGATCTAAGGCTAAATCTATTAGTGGCTAATGAGTTAGACCAAGAAATATTTTAGCACACTTTCGTGGATAGGAAGTAGAAATTATCCAAAGAAGCAATGGTTGTTGCTCAAGGAGAATTATGTTGCTCATTATACAAGACTCATTTAAAGGTATACGGTGGTGGAGAAGTATATACAGTCGAAGAGGAAACTTCTCCAAATATATGGGATCAACAATTAAGACATGTGAGTGAGAAGGGATTAAAGTTACTAGCTAGTGAATCCCTTATCCCAGTTAAGAACACATTACTGCTTAATCCTTATGATCATTGTTTGGCTAGAAAGTAGTATGGAGTCTCTTTTAAGAGAAGATCTATAAAGTAGTTAGAGACATTGGATTTCTGTAATCCTATTTGGGAGGAGTCACTAGGAGGTAACAAATATTTTGTTACATTTACTGATAATGTTTCGAGAAAGACTTAGGTGTACATGTTGAACTTCAATAGTCAAGCATTTGAAACTTTCCAGAAGTTTCATGTCAAATGGAAAGGGAAGCTAGGAGGAAGCTGAAGTGCCTGTGAATAAATAATGGTAGTGAGTACACTTCTAAGATTCTTGCAGATTATTGTTCATTGAATAATATTATACATGAAAAGACAGAACCAGGGACTCCACAACATAATGATGTTGCTGAGAGGATGAACAAAATAATTATGCAGAAGACTCATTGCATACTCAGAATTTCTATGCTGCCAAAGAAATTTTAGGTGAAGTAGTTCGGACTATAGTCTATTTGATTAACTAAGTTCCCTCAGTTCCATTAAATTTTGAGATTCCCAAGAGAGCACAGATTGGTAAAGATTGCATATGTCATTATCTGAGGGTTTTTTTTGTTGTAAGGCATTTAGACATGTACCCAAGGATCAGAGACAGAAGCTTGACCTAAAGTGATACCTTACATCTTGTTGGATAGGGTGGTGATCAGTTTGACTCCAAACTTTATGACCCAGAGAAGAAAAAGATGATTAGGAGTGAGGATGTAGGATTTTAGGAGCGCAAGAGAGGAGTTGATCTTTTGAGATGAGATAAGCCATCACACAGCAAGTCATCATATGGCATTGTTAATTCTTCACCAATTTCTTCCACTATTAAGTAGTCTATAGTGAAGGAGATGAAGCGTGTGACCAAACATATATTGATGATGATTAAATACAGCCAGGTAATGAAGAGCTGCATGAACCACATTTAATAATGTTGAAGATGAAGTTATTAAGGATAATGAGCAGGGGGCAACTAGATTCAACAGCTAGTGATATACTACTTCGAAGGATAACAACGAAGAAAAGGCAATCTACAAAGTATCCAAATTTAAAATACATATTGGTCACTACTAAGGGAGAGCCTCAGAATGTGCTAGAGGTTGCATCTTTTGAAGACAAAGATCTCTGGCTCGCAGTTATTAAGGAAGAGATGGATTCTCTAAGGAAGAACGATCATATGAGCTTGTAAATCTTCCAAAAGGTAAAAAAGCATTGAAGAATAAGTGGGTGTTTAAGATAGAAAGGATGGTGATAAATTGTTAAAGCATAAGGCAAGGCTACACTTAGGTTAAGAACTAGAAATATATTAAGTAGTAATTGGTAGTTGGGTTTTCATTATTAATTTAGATAGTAACTTGTTGAATACAAAAGTTAGAATAGTTCATTATTTGAATCAATTTAGAACCTAACTATTAATTTTAGTAAGACAGCAATCCAATAGTTTTCCCTTAATCATTCATAGGACATTTAATTCTCAAGAGTTTTTCTACTTCTTAATCTATTTGTCTTTGCTCTCAATTGATTCCTTCTACTTTTAAATTTAATTTCATAATTTTCCTTAAAAGCTTTCACTTAACAATTAGGATAAAATGTTTAGGAATGCATTGCTTTTATTTTTATTTTTAATTCAAATTTAATTTAAGTTGACCAATTTCACCTACATGGGAGACGACCCTAGGTTACCAACTAAAACTATCTTTTATACTTGCGAGTAGGATAGCCTAGTTCTTTTTAGAACTTTTGGGCATAACAAGTTTTTGGTGCCATTGCTAGGGAGGTATTTAATGTTTTGAACTTGAATTAATTTTGATTTTTTATTTGCTAAAGTGATTTTGATTGTTTCATCAATTGTTTTGTTTGTTTATACATACATTTTTATCATGTTATTTCATTGAGTTATTTTAGTAATTTTCTTATTAATTCACTGTTGTTTTTATTTGGTTTATGTAAGGAAGGAGGTCTCAGGAAGGTGAACTTGCTCCCGTTATTGATAACGTACATCGGATAAGAGAACTTCCAAGGGACTTTTAAGATAATCTCGAGGGACTCAAACCAAAAGATCAAGAGATAGGTGAAAGGAAACTAGTAATGAAGGAGTATGCCAGACTGGTAATTGGTACTACTACTTCATGCATTCATCTAGGAGAGGTAGCGAAAAACTATGAGTTGAAGAGTATCCACTATAACATATTGCCCTCTTTCTATGGGGTTCCTAATGAAGACCCTTTAAACTTCATTCAAAAATGTTATGCCACTCTTCAGACATTCTTGTTGGATGGCCTAAATGAAGATCAACTCAGAATGAGGTGCTTCCCATACACATTAAAGGATTAGCCTAAGGTGCGGCTAATGACCCTTCCACCCGGTTCATTGACTACGTGAGAATAGGTGTACAACAAGTTCATGGGAAAGTTTTACTCCCACCAAAAGACTTCTAAGTTGCGAACAAGGATAGCTACCTTCACTCAGATGGAGGAAGATTCATTCCATAAGGTGTGGGAATGCTTCAAACCCCTACTCATTCAGTGTCCACACCATCATTTTCCACTCCACATGTAGAACCAGTTCTTTTATGATGGATTGACACAATAATGTCAATATACGGTGGGCAATACAGCTAGAGGAGTTGTAGGAGGGAAGACAACCAAAGAAACATATAAGATCTTCGAAATGTTGGGGGTCAATTCTCAACAAAAGAGCGTGAGGGAAATAAAAGCTAGAGTTTATAAAGTGAGCTCAAATTAAGAATTGGCTATGCAATTAGCTGAGTTGACGAGGCGTGTGAAGATGCTAACTACAAGGCTACTTAAAAAACAAGGCTACTTAAAAACATTCCAAATCAAGAGGTATGTGATGTATGTAACTTATGGTCATGAAGCTAATATTTGTTAATATTCTTGTGAGCCTTTTGTAAATGTGGAGGAACGAGTGAGCTCACTCAACGGTTTTTAACCAAGGGAGCAAAATGATTCATACTCAAACACCTATAACCCTAGTAGGAGAAACCACCACAATTTTTCGTGAAAGATCATTAATCCACCAGTTCAGCCCCAACAATAGTAACAAAATTTTCAGAGTTCGAATTATTACCAAGGGGAATCCTCACTTCAAAACCCACCAAGCAAGCCTTCTTTAAAGGAAAGCTTGAACGCGTTTATTCAAGTCACAACTCAAAATCAAGAAATGAACAATAAGAGGTTCAATTCTTTGGAGGCATCTATGAAGAGGATTAAGATCTAAGTAGGGTAACTCGCGTCCCAATTACATAAAAATCGAAAAGGGAAGTTGCCTAGTTAACCCAAGCAAGCACAAGCAGTCACTATTCTGAGAAGTGGTAAGGTAATCGATAAGCATGTTGAGATCTCTTCTAATCTTTCTAGTGCAGGTATTCATGTAACATCCCACCTCCTATAGGAAAGGGTATTTTGGTAATTGGGACGGGTTCGGGATATTAAATTATATCTCAGCATGCGCATACAGCATATAGTCTCTATAATTACTGATTGGTTGCATATGCACATAGTATACATGCATTCATAACATTTTCCGGCTTAGGTTTTAAATTGAACTTCTGTGTGAAATTAATGGAGTAATTGAGTTTGGAAAATTATTTGGA
>JANZLD010000235.1:49065419-49079268 GCA_026413575.1 Erythroxylum carthagenense | reverse complement strand
TCAAGTTAATTATGCTAACTTAACTTACTTGATTAAGCTAATCATGCTTAATTTAAAAAAAAATTTGGGGCTAACAATGTATAAGAAGGAAATCTTCTCAAGATTCTAAAACACTTTACACTCTAGAATCTTCTTAAAAAACTTGAAAGTCGACTTGTTTAGTGCTCTCAACAAACACGATCCAACACTCTGTTCTAAACTTTAAATTCTTCTCATTTCATATCTTTATCTTTTTATACTAACCTCGCTTCATTAAGCAAAATACATTTCTGTGTTTAGTGTTTATTTGTTACAGATCAAAAATGTCAAAATCTCTTATCTATGGGAGACTTATCGATTTCACTTCCTTGAAGAAAAATTAGATGGATATCAAACCAGAGATTAAAGCAGTTGGATGAAAAAATTTCTTCTACATCAGAGAGATGGTATATCTGAATGCAATATATAAGTTCTGGAAGAATGCTAAGGTGGTAGACAACACCTTGGTATCGATGGTAGATGCGTTGTCAGTAATAGTCACATAAGATTCTATTGAGAAGGCTATTAGATGTCTAAGTATTGGAGCAAAACTGTTTAATAATACAAAGGATCACTCAAAGTCGTATAGACAAAGCTAACATCAATCGATAGCTATATGGATGCAATAATCCAAGACTCAAGAAGTCTTCAACCCTCATTCCAAAGGCTCGGGTTCTTCATTCACTTCTTCTCTATTGTATCCTACCAAGAGTGGGATCAAAGGACATAGTGACAATGAATGGTGAACATTGTTTGTTTCGTCTACTTACTTACCAACCCATTAATCTTCCGTTCTTGATTATGAAGAACATGATAAAGGCTAGGGGGATTATTATGGGAAGAGTGATTCTTTACCTTGTAGTATGTTGCTAACAATATTCTTCAAAGAATCTAAAATCCTACTTGATAAAGGAAACATAGTAAAGATGAATGTAAAGAGTGTTATTAATGCCTCTACTACTCACAAAATTGCAATCAAGACTGAAGTTGAAGTAGATGTAGATTTTACACCGAAAGCAAAGTCTGAGGGGGAGCTTTTAGTAAGACAAAGCAAGAGTGAACGTGTTCCATCTGAAATACAAGCAAAACCTTGATTGACAGAAAGAATGTCCGTAGAGGAAAAGGTTGAACGATCGTCTGATGTACCAATACAAGTCAAGACAATTCTAAAGAGGGAGGAATGCAAGGTTCAACAATCAACTTAGCAAATGTCTTTAAAGAGGAAGGCTGAGACGCTCCAATCAAAAAGGCCCAAACAGTTAAGAAGGCCACCAAGATTGTTGACCTTATGACAACAAGAATAGAAGAAGCAGAAAGTTCTGACTCTTGGTGGAGATTCTGAGAAGCAAGAGCAACAACAGCGGCCTACCAAATCAATTTTCTCTATCCCTCAAATTCAATCAGCGCAATTATCTAAAGAGATAGATATAAAAAGGAAGATAGTATTTGAGAAGAAGAAGCCTCGACAACAACTCTCTTACAAACTAGCAGAAGAACAAAAGAAGATAAAGCTTAGTCAGAAAAAGGTTTCTTCATCTAATGTTCCACAAAAGGCACAGACTGTTGAACACCAGCTAGTACTTTACAACCCTCCTCAACCAATAAAGAAAAAGGATTTGAACATGAAGATCATAGAAGAATCAATACACAATTGAAACAGAAGTTTAATTATTATCAGAGAACCTTCTAAGTAGACAGTTAAGGTATAAGTTGAGCCTATACTAGTAAACGATCAGATGATACATCTTCTAAGCCATGAATAATGAAGAATATATGGTATTCTGCGAGATGAAAAGTTAGAACCATATCCAATGAAGATTACAAAAGATCATTATACAATCTATCCAATAACAAACAAAACCATAATCAAGATTGTACCAGATGTACAACTAAGATGTCCAACACTCGTAATAAACGAAGGAAAAGGGAAGAAGAAGATGTTTCCTGAAGGGCATGAAGATGATCTTATAAAAGAATAGATTCAAGTAGCAGTGAAGAACATAGACGATGTATGTCATGCAGTTCAACTATAGGTGTCTATGTATCACATCATATATCAAGGGCATCAGTAAGTCAATTTGGAGTATCTACCAAAGATGAAAGTTTCAAGGTAGTTGGCACAGTTTCAGAAGGAAGGTATAGAAGTATCACAATTGAAGGTATCAATTTTAACTTAGAAACCTTTGTGCATTTAATCATTCATTTCAGACCCTTAGGTTTCATTCCTTCAGTCAAAACTGTGTTACACCTTCTTGGTCAACCAATTTACAAACTACCCAGACCTGATGATCTTGACATCCCTGAAGGAAAACAAACCTTCAAATTACCCTCAATCAAAATCATAGAATTAGATGATTCACCTAGAAAACCATCTGCTTTTGAACACCCTCATCCACTTAGTGAAATACTACAAGATGCTATTGTTAATTCGGAGTTCTTCAAGCATTTCATTAAATGGATTGAAGCTAGTCACAAGTAGACGGAAGTTTAGGAAGCCTTAGCTAAAAATATTAAGGAAATTCATACTAAGGTTGATGAACTAGGTGATGCAGTGGGTGATCTTCATGAGGAAATAACACGTCTACGTGTTTCTATTAAACAAGAACTAAGACGATCCACACTGATATTTATCACATGTATTCTGAAATTATGAAGCATCTAAAATGAACTATCTTTTTGATTAATAACAAATAGGGGGAGAAAAAGTGGAGTACATTAGAAAGCATTCATCGTAAATCTTATGCATATCTTTTGTATTGCTTTATTTGTTATTCATCTTAACTTTATTTGATTATTCGTCTGTTATATGATTATTATTTTATCTTCTAATATTATGATTATTTGTTATCATTAAAAAGGGGGGAGATTGTTAAGTCAAGAAGACTTCACTTCTTCTATTAATTTTGATGAAAATCAAATAATAATAATCATGAAAGTGTGTGAATTATTTTGATGAGTTTGTTAAGTGCACAGATAAATGTAAGGAACACAAATCATCAACTCAAGGCAATACTTAAGATTCGAGGTCAACTTAAGACGATACTTAAGACTCAAGGTCAACTTAAGACGATACTTAAGTAAAAGCTGAATAAGAAAAAGCATCTTAGATAGACCAAACGAAAGTGTAAAGTGCTTAGTCTATGACACCAGACGAAGCATAACACTAAACGAAGCATAACACCAAACAAAGTATAATACCAAATGAAGCACAACACCAGACGAAACATAACACCAAACGAAGCATAATACCAGACAATGCAATTGAAAAATATTCTAAAGCATTAATCAGTTAGTTAGTTGGAGTTAGTTATAGGACTCAACTAATAAAATTTTTTTAAAGATTCAAGAAGTGGATTTCTCAAGAAGACAGTTGAAGATTTAGGTTGTAAATACTAGTTATAGTCATAAACTAAATATAACAACAATACAAAAGAGAAAATCTAATTGAACGAAACCTACTTAGAGAAACTCCGTACTTAAGTGCAAAAGAACGAGAGCAAATACATCTATAATGTGAAGCCCAAACAATATCTTTCCAAGCAAAAGAAAGGTTAGAGCCTGAAGAGACTAAGGAAGCAAGGAAAGAATACTTTGTGAGAGAGACCTAAAAAGGCTCTGCAAGTGTAGAAATAATACTTGTGACGTTGAAGAGTATAGTGAAATCTTAAACAAACTCTAAGGACTAGACGTAGCCCAAGGTTAAAAGTGAACTATAATAAATCGTAATGTCATATTTTCTAACTATTATCTCCTTAATTTTCTTGTTGTTAGAAGAATAGATAATAATTTTCGTTGTTGCATTATTCATCAAATTAAGTGAATTGTTTTGTAATCGTCTGAATTTGTAAAGAAAATCAAGAAGATTCTAAAGATTAATATCTTAGATGCTTTAACACAATTCAAACCCCCTTTTTTATGTGTTATACATATTATGCGTGATTTCTATATTAACAAGTGATTTACTTCATGAATGAGGTGCTAAAGAAAGACCCTTGGCATATCTAAGGGAAGTCATTGTTCTTACGCAAATGGAGTTTGAATGCAGGGGAACAGGAGGATATTAGGTTGTCTGGATGAGGTTTCATAATATTCCCTATGAATATTGGAACAATGAGGGATTGAGTAGGATTGCTAGTCTAGTGTTAAAACCTCTGCTCATAGATGACCATACAGCCCAAATGTCTAGAATCCTATATGGTCGAATGTATGTTGAATTAGAATTAGAGAGGAGCTGGCCTTCTTCCTTTTAATTGGCTACCTATAATAAAGAGGGACAAGTGACTTTTAAGGAGACTGTAATTGAATATGAATGGAAGCCTGAGAAGGTTACACAAAAGAGAGCATGGAAACCTACTGGTCGTATGTTTGAGATTGGGACTCAATAGGAATTGGACAAAGAGAATTGCTCACTTCTTGTATGTGAAACTCAACAGATGGAGGGAGATAAGGAGAAACTCTAGAGAAAGAACAAGTTAGTCCTAAGGGGAGCAAAATTGTTGAAAATCTAAATGAGAAAGCAAAGGCAAAGAAAAGCAACAACAGTAGGATGATTCAAATGGAAGCCTTGAAGATGCTGACTGTCCTAATGTAAGCAAAGTAGGTAATTCTATTGCCTCTCCTAAATCTGATGTGGTTCCAAATATTTCTAATGATTCTCAAAGTCAGAGTTTATTAGAAGGGGCAGAGGGGGTTTTTACCATTAGGAAAAGTAGAAAATCTAGAAGAAAACAATAGCAATAGGTCTAGTTTGGTGTATAGTATCATAGATTTAGGTTTTTGGAATATTAGAGTTCTCAACAACAACAAAAAAATAGCTAGCTGTCAATTCTTTTCTTCGAATGATGTCAGTTTCTGTTGTGTGTTTGATAGAATCTAGGATCAAGTCTCTTTTCCTTTGGAATAATATATGCTCTTTATTTCCTAAATGCCATTTCTGTAGTAATTCAGAACAAGCTTCAAGTGCAAGGTTAGCAGTATCATGGAACCTTGATAAATTTGTGTGTGATCCTGTTATTACTACTGATTAGCTGATCCTTTTGGAGGTGACCCCTATGAATTGCGATTCTAGTTTTCTTGTTTCTTGTTTCTTGTATTTGTGGTGTGAATAATGCTAATCATAGGAAAAACCTCGGGTCAACCCTTTCAAATATCAAACTCATCGTTGGGACTCAACTGTGGCTTATAGTTGGGGACTTTAATGCCATTTTGTTTGTGCATGAAGCTAAACCTCTTAGCTCCTCCACTATTAGTGGGATGAGAGACTTTAGGAAGTATATTGAGGACTGTGATGTGTATGACCTAAACTCTAGCGGTCCAAAGTTTACATGGTCTAATAAGCAATATGGTGAATTCCACATAGTTAGAAAATTAGAAAAAATGCTTATCAATTCAGAGTGGAGTTCTCGATTTCCTAGATCGTTTGGTGAAATTCTTAACCCTAATATTTTAGACCATTCCCCTGTAGTGATAAGATTTTTAACTGTCCAAAAGAAGAGATCCTCCCCTTTTAGCTTTTCAAATTTCCTAGTCTCGTAGCCAAATTTCCTTCAAATAGTATAAGAGACTTAGAATTCACATATCCAAGGGACTCCCATGTTTTGTGTGGTTTCTAAGCTTAAATTAGTCAAAAATGCTCTCAAATCCCTGAACTCAAATCAGATTAGCGATATTAATGTCAGAGTTGAGACTTGTCAAGCCACCCTCAATAACATCCAAGACCAAAAGAGAGCTTTGCCTAATAGGACTCAACTGGATGTTGAAGAATAAAAGGCTATGACCAATTTGTTTAAGGCTTTAGATGACCAAGAATCCTTTTAAAAACAATCTTCCTATATCAAGTGGCTTAGAGAGGGGGATAGGAACACTAAATTCTTCTATAATCCCATCTTATCAAATAAGAACAGAAACAATATCCACTCTTTGCTGGTGAGCAATTGCCATAGGATTACTGACTTTGAAGAAATTCAGAAAAAAAAATTTGAATTTCTTTTAAGATTCCATTGGTACAAAAAAAGATCTAGCTTCTTCAAGCGAGTTTATGGAAGCTCTTTTTTCCCACTCGATTCCTGAGCACCTTAGAAATACCTTTACAGCTGAAGTTACTTCGCAGGAGATTAGTAAAGTATTCTTTTCTTTCAACTCGAATAAGGCCCCTGGCCTAGATGGCTTTAATGGCTTTTTCTTTAAACACACTTGGCATATTATCGGGGATGAAATCACTAGGGTAATCTAAGACTTTTTCAAACATAGGAGGCTCCTCAAAGAGCTTAATTCAACTTTTATCTCCTTTATCCCTAAGAAGAACCAGCCATCCATTGTGTTGGATTATAGACCTATCTACTATTATAACATGATTTATAAGGTGATCACAAAAATCATTTCTAATAGACTTAGAGAGATTTTACCCCTCCTTATTAGCCCAAACCAAAGTGCTTTCATCAAAAATTGCCATATAGGGGATAGCATTCTTTTAGCTCAAGAAATCTTTAAGGACTATCATCTTTCTAATAAGCATAAGAGATGTGCTTTCAAAGTAGATTTGGCAAAAGCTTATGATTCTATTCAATGGGATTTCCTCCTCAAGGTGTTGCTAGTTGTAGGGCTCCCTCCTATGTTTATTAAATGGATTGAAGAGTGTGTAACTTCGCCTTATTACTCTATCTTGATCAATGGTTCTCTTACTAAATTTTTCTGTGGGAAATCAGGATTAAAACAAGGAGATCCTCTCTCTCCGTACCTATTTATTATTTGTATGGAGGTGCTTTCTAGGACTCTAAATGTTACAGTAGCACAAAATCCTACTTTTCAATTCCATTGGAGATGTGAAACCCTTAAACTATCCCATCTTTTGTTTGCTAATGATCTGTTATTGTTTTATCATGCTGATCTTAATTTGGTGAATATCTTACTTAACTACTTACGAACTTTCTCAAATTTCTCTGGGTTGGATATGAACCCTAGCAAAAGTCAATTCTTGTTATCTCCTAATGTGGAACATTTGGCCATTCAGTTAGAAACCAATTTGGATCTTAAAATGGGTAATCTTTCTATGACATACCTAGGTGTACCTCTTTTGTCAAGTAGATTGGCTAGGAGAGATTGTATCTCGTTGTTGGATAAAATTGATTCCAGAGTTAACAAATGGACTCATAAAGCCTTGTCCTATACTAGTAGACTTCAATTGGTAATTTCTATCTTGTCTACTTTTTAGGTCTACTAGGCTAGCCATTTCTTGCTTCCTATCTCTATCCTTAAAGAAATTGAGTCCAAACTTAGGAACTTCTTATGGTTTGGTAAGGTTGTGTCTAAAACTTATATAAAAGTCAAGTGGAATGACATTTGTAGACCTAAAATAGATGGTGGTCTGAGGATTAAACATTTGTCTTCATGGAACAATGTCTTGTTAGGTAAAAGGATTTGGGTTCTTTTCAATGATAAGGAAGCTTTATGTGTAAAGTGGGTTCACACCATTATTCTTAGAAGGCAAAACTTCTGGAGTGCCCAACTGACTAATAATAGTTCTTCGAGTTAGAGGAAACTTATTCAAGTTAGAAATATTATTGGGAACCATTTTAGATTTAACATAGGAAATGGAATTTCTACTCTCTTATAGTAGGAACTTTGGCATCCTAGAGGTATCCTCAAGGATCTCTCAACACCTTGAGCTATCAATGGTTCAAAATTTCCAATAAATGCAAAAGTAGTTGATATTATTAAAGACAATATGTGGTGCTGGCAAGATGCCACAATTGAGACCATTCGTGTGCTCGAGCCTTTAATATATCAACTTGATGGGTCCTAATCAGATAGATTAGAATGGACTACAAGATCCTCAAGAATGTACACAAATGCTTCAACATACACTTTGATGAGACCACCTTCTCTGAAAATACCTTGGCATAAATTAGTGTGGCATAAAGGTTCCAACCCAAGGTATGCCTTTATCTTATGGTTAGCTTTCCTTAATAAGCTGCAGATAAAGGATCAACTCCTTTATACTTATATCCCTAAACATTGCTCCCTGCGCTACTTGGATAATGAGTCTCCAAGCACCTCTTCTTTGAATGTTCCTTCTCAAAATCAGTGTGGTTACGCTACCTTAGCCACTTTCATATAAACATCCCAAACCTGCTAAACCTCCAATCTATTCTACCATGGTTCACCCGACCTTAAAGCCATAAAAACATTGACCTCATCATTTTTATAGTTCTTCTTTATGTTATTATGTATAACTTATGGTCTGAGAGAAACCTTAGAACCTTCAAAAATGCAAGGCATGGATTATCACTACAACTTTAGGAAAATGAAAGGAAACTCACACTCTTTATCAGCAAGAGAGGCATAAAATGCAATACTAGCTGAACCTACAAAAGCAATGAAGATTGTTCATGGTATCCCAAGCTACAAGGTCCACTCCTTTAGCAATTTATCAATAGGAGAGCCCCTACTACCCAAATAAGAAGGAGTAGTAGGAAGTCTTGATTAGTTTTTTGTTGCTTGAGACTGTACATGGAAATAATTGTGTTACTGGTAAGATGGTCTTTAATATGATCATTTTGGTTGTTAGATATGGTTTAGGCATGCTATTAGGGTTTTATGGTATGGGGGAATAGTTTTAGGGTTCCTCATGCTTTCTTATATGTTCCCTTTTGGATAGGGTAAGAGATTGCCATCTTTGGAAATCTCTTGATGTACATACTTTTTTATTATTTATTTATAGATTTTCTGAATTGCAAAAAAAAAGCATAGCTAATTTTATAAGTAATTGAAAAAGGACATTGTCTATCATCATTAAATTTTAGCGATAAAATTTATAAGCTATAGTAATTGGTTCATCTAAATTCTGTGATTGTAAAGGAATTCCTAATTTAAGGGGACTATTAAATTTAATTTTTCCATAAGCTAAATTTCCATTCATGATTTTGATTACTTGGACTTTTAAATCAATCATTCGTTCATCAATTATATCACTCTAATAGAAGAATCTATTCCTTCTTGAAAGGTAGATTTTAACAAGATTTGAATTGTAGAAAGATGTATATATTCAATTTTATATCTCATATCTCTTGTTGATTGAATTCATAAGCATAAATTATTTCATCTTGATCAATAATAGGCTTTATAAGTTCATATTTTAAAGTTTGTTTCCTTATTTAGTGTAAGTTTATTTAGTAATTGAGTAATTTATTCCTATTGATCTTTTATATTTTGTTATATATTTTCCATAGTTTTACTAAAGTTATATTAAATGAGCTAGACGACTCTAATAACAATTTTGGTTCCAATATTTTTGTTATTAACTTTTCTATTTTTCTAGTCTTTCGTCTATTGGGTATACTATTTTAAATAACTTTTTGTAACCTTTAATTAAAGATTCTAATATCTTGTAAACTTCATTGATTTCATTAAATTGTTGTGATTGATAATTTTGATTTAATAGTTTTATTATTTCTTTTAATTGATTTTCAATATTAAGTTGTTCGTCTAATAGTTCAGATAATTGCTTAATGACACTGATAATGTATTTTGAAGATGACTTTTTAATTCTTGAAGTTGATTCTTAATATCAATTAATTCATCAACTAATTGTTCTGAATTTTTGTCTAACTCTTTATTATATATTCCAGGTTCAATAAACTTAATAGGTTTTTCTAATCTTGTAGAATATGATCTTAAAAGGTTAGATTCTTGTTTAAGTAATTTATTTTCACTTAAAGATAAACGACATACATCATGAGAACTTAGTATATTTTGTAATTTTATAGGATAATTGATATTTGTTAATTCTCTTAAACTAGTTCTTAGATTTATTCCTACTTTAACTACATCATTAAATAATTGATCGATATAAATTAAATCTGTATTTTTAAATTCAATACATCATTAAATAATTGATCGATATAAATTTGATTTTTATTTTTAAATTCAATACGATGATGAGAATTAGTTAAATCATAGTTAATTTGATAAGTAATTGAAAAAAATAGTGTCCTCTTATCATTAAATTTTTGCGATAAAATTTATAAGCTATAGTAATTGTTTCATCTAAATTATATGATTGTAACCTGATTTAAGGCAAGTATTAAATTTAATTGTTTCATAAGCTAAATTTCAATTCATGATTCCGATTACTTGGTCTTTTAAATCAGTCACTCTTTCATCAGTTATAGCAATTCTAATATGAGAATCTATTCCATTTTTAAAGGTATATTTTAACAAGATTTGAGTTGTAGAAAGATTAATATATCCAATTTTTTGTCTTTTTTATTTAGAAATATTTTGTAACTGCTTATAATTTTTTCTTGGTCTATTAAACTTAAGTGAATATGTCAATTACATTGATCTATTTTAATAGGTGTTTCATGTATACTTTTTCCATAATAAATGATATTTTCTATTAATTAAGTTTTCAAATGGATGGTGTATAATATCTTGTCCATCTTTTATATTTAATTGTGTTTTTGCTATTCTTTGTTTTTCTTATGATAATAGTGTATTAATATGGAAAACACCAGTAGATTCAGTTAATTTTAAAGTATCTGCATCTAAAATATTATTATTATTGTTACTGTTAGTGTGAGATTCTTGAATTATTTTAGTCATGTTGAAGTTGGTTAGATTAAGGAGAGATTCTTTGATGTTCTGTAAGTTGGTTATATTTATGGATTTAATTTTGATTATGTAAATTATAAAGATTAGTTGCAACGTCTAATCTTTCATTGATAGGAATAAAACCATTATTATTAATAAAAATTGAAGAGAGTTATATCGTCTTTCATAATACTCTTTTTCTGATCTATATTCAATGACTAAAGTTTCTAAATGAATAATTTCTGTTAGTAATTGCTTACAGAGTGTACAGTTAAGCATTAAAAATAATTGACATAAATTAACAAATAGGACAACTATTCAAGAATAATGAATTTTGTAATGTTCTTGAAATTATTTATAGATTTGTTTTAATTCTAATCGTTCTTGATTATAGATTTCTGTATCTCGATTTAGTATTTCTTTAAACTTATGAAGAGTAGTTTTAGAAGCATTTATTTGTTCTAAATAATTATAAGTGTCGCTAAAAGTTTTAATAAGTTTTCTACTAAGTGAAATCTTTCTTTCAATATGTATTATTGCTAGATGAATATTTCTACAAGTAGTACAAATACTCATTTAACATTAAAAAGATAGACTAATAAATTGAACTAAAATATATAATAATGATGAAAAATTAAAAAAACAAATAAACATATCTGTTTTGCTCTTTTTCTCTTGAACGCGAATCCTTAGGCTTAGAATGAGATTGGAAGAGTCTAGACAGGGATATGATAACTGAATGTTTATTTTTTCATGTCGAGCTATGCTCGGAGCTTACATTATATAGAAAAAGGGCGTTTGCTAGTGTCCAAAATCCAGAAAGCAAAAATTTAAAGAAAGCAAAAGCAAAAAGTAGGAAAAGCATATTTGAAGAATCTACTTTTGTTGGTGGACAACAGATGGCCTATATAATTGAAGGTAATGGCTGACATGTAGCTTACATTATTGAAGATTTTATTCTTTGATGATAATATCTTCGAATGGGCTATCTTTTTTATCCTTTTCTTTTTGTGATGTCAAGGGGCATTTTTGACATTAATGTTGTAAATATTGATGCAGTTGTTGACAAAGAGCTTGCTTCCATTGTTTTGATAGTTTATTGAATACTCCAAATAAAGTTGAAAAAGATGCTTCAAATTTCTTTATTAGCTGGAATGATTCAGTAGACATAAGTGTTTTATATGTTGAGGTCATCAATATATTTGCTCCTCTATAGTTTAATTTGATTAAAGATTCTGGGGTAATCTTTAGGCATTGTTGATAAACTCCCTCGATGTATTGTAGATTGAACTGATTAGTCATATCCTAATTAAAATCATATTTAGGAGGGTCATCTATTGGTGGATACATACCATTGCTGATTCCAATTTGTACATATGCTATTCGTGATAACTAAACTTTAGTTTCTTTAAGACTATCTGCTTTTCTGAACATAGGATAGCTGCTAAAAACCTTGATAAAAATTTCTCTTTCACTAGCAAACTATTCCTTGGAATTTTTGATTGCATGGACAATTCCTACTGGGAATTCTAAAAGGGTGTTTAAATTGCTTAAATAAATAGTGTCTACTAACCCACTTTGGAAAAAGAGGTAAGTAGTGAATGCATCAGTGCCTAGAAATATAATAACTTTTAGTCCATATCGTCTATAATTTTAAGGATAGTATAGGAATATTTTTTGATCTTCTTTCCAATAATTAAGTGCTTGAAAGTGGTCATACAAGATTTCGAAAGTAAACTTTTTCATTTCTTCCTTGAGAGCTTTAGTAGGGACGACATTTACTTTCTCCATGTTGACAGGTTTTCCTAAGGTTTTCATTTTAGAGTCTGATGGCTATTTTTCCAAAACTTGTTTATAATGGGGCCTTAATGATGGTTCTTTGAATTCAGCTAAGGGCTTTTCTCCTTCGGTGCGATTTGTATAGCTTTAATGGATAATTGAGGGTTTCTCGTTAATATGGATGGCAACCTTATGCCATTTATCATATATTCCAGCCATAGGTCAATAGATAGTTGTTTTTTTTTTCAAGGTGGGTAATGGTTGCTCTTTACTAATTAATTTCTTTAGTTACACTTCCCACTTGTTGTTGTAGGTCTAATAATTAGGTTTCCTTCTTATTGAGTAAATCCTTCACGTTGAGGGTAGCTGTTTCTATTCTCTGGTTAATGTATCTACAAGACTATTAGCAAAAGATTTTATATAATGTATTTGAAAATTATAATGATTTAATTCTAATGGCCATCTAATTAAGCGTCCTTGATTATAATTTGTTTTAATATTATATTTAGTAAATCCACATAAATACGTAGAATATGTCTTAATATGTAATTCAACAGGTAATAAATCAACTTTCCATTGTCTTAATGATTTAATACATACAAGTGTTTCCTTTTCATGGATAGGATATTTCCTTTCAGTGGGATTAAAAGTCACATTGATATATTTACATAAGAGATAATTCCTTGACTTAGGTGGTTTTGCCAAAAGGTAGCTAGCCCATGTATCCATACTTGCATCAATTGGTACTGGTAGTGTATCTTTATCATTATAATTATATAATGTTGGTAAGTTCTTACAAATGTTTTTTAATATATGTACCATTGCGGTGTCTTCTTCTATCTATATCCATTAGGTTTTTGTACTGTGTTGTAACTTTTTTCTTTCTTTAGTTAAATCTCTAAGAAACCTTTGATCGGAGATATAGTTTAGTAATCCAAGGAATTTTTGAACTTCAGTTATGTTTTTTAAAGTGTCAAGAATATGGTGTAATTTTTCAAGGATGTTAAGTTGTAATTTTAAGGATCCATTATGAACTTCTATACCTAAATATTCGATATTTTTGTGCTAATTTATTTTTTTTGGCTTAAAATTAGTGCTTTATGTTAACATCTAGTGAGAATCTTTTCTTTTTACCTTTTTAAAATGATCTTCCTTATCTTTATTTGAAAATATAATAATGTCATCACTATAGGCTAATGTAAACTCTTCTAATCCTTCTAAATTGTTATCCATAAATATTTGATAAATACCAGGGGCATGTTTTAATCTAAAAGGTAATACATAATTGCCAATAACCTGATTTTGCATCAAGTGTAATGAACCAATTGTAGGAAAATCCCAGTGGGTACATCACATGTACCCGGTGCGGAAAACAAAATTTTTTATCCCGGGACTTTCCCGAAACCCAGGATCGTTGTGTCTATATAACTAGGTCAAACCATAACGACCTACATAGCCCGTC
>JANZLD010000235.1:49034377-49044494 GCA_026413575.1 Erythroxylum carthagenense | reverse complement strand
ATTTTGCCCTCTCTTCTTTGTATAAATATGTATGTACAGCTAGTGTATTAATAGACAACTCATTTCAAATCTCCACAGGTATGAACCAAGAATAAAACTTAGGCTGCTATTTTGATGAAGATATTAGCCCTTTCAATTAATACATTCAACAGTAGCAGATTTTTTAACTTTCAATTCCATGACAGCAAAGATATTAAGGGAAATCTGGTGTGGTTGTCATCCATTAACTTTACCTTGTGTTTTTAGGTTTTTGTAGATATCCACCTAAGATTTTGTCATGGATTAGAAATGCAATTTTGATTAATTTATGGGTAAAGTGCCAGGGAACCTTTGTTTTAATGTCTCAATTATTTTCAGGGTTTGGTGCTATCAAAACAGAAGTTGCAATCAGAAAGTCCAAATAATTCATCTTTAACTCAAGAAATGGTTGCTTCCACTATGTCTAACAAAAACTATGATTGTCTGGCGACAAAAGATGATGAAGCATGTCCAGTCTGTCAGGAAAAGTTAAACAGTCAAAAGATGGTTTTCCAATGCGGGCACTTTACTTGTTGTAAATGTAAGTTTTCAGTTTTCGAGTTCTATATCATCAATGGCAGCTTTCGGAGAAAGGAAATACCAGGAACAGGGTTAGGACTATTGTTATGGATATTGCCAGCATGCATGGGTTGATACATATGTTTGTTGATTGAATGGGATTAATATTCTGTTTTACTGAAGCACCAGTATCTTAAGCTTAGGCATGTTTGACTAATATGATGCATAATGATACTTAAATGGCATTGTTGCTCACTCCTTTGCACCAATCGAAGACTAAGAGTATAAATGGGGTTATATGATCACAAAATTCTGATAGGGACTGCATAGTTACTGGATGTTGGAATAATGATGGAGTCACAATTATGGTAAGTCTATTAGATTCTCATTTCATTCTTGTTTTGTACAGGTTTGTTTGCAATGACTGAACATAAACTACTTGATCATAAATCTCAACCTAAATGGATAATGTGCCCAACATGTCGCCAGCATACTGATTATGGGAATATTGCCTATGCGGATGATAGGCAAGTAAAATCTTCTATGGCCAATGTGTTCTATGCTGTGGAAGATTGTGAAAAACATGAAGCATCTTTGACTGTTCAAGGTTCCTATGGAACAAAGGTAAAACTTCTCGAACATGTACCTTACTGCTCTATGCAATCACTTAATGAAAAACTACTACTATTCAGATTCCAAGTGTGAAAGACATCTGTTTTATGAACTTATATGATAATTTGGAGTAAAAGGAAAAATAGATCTACTAGTGTGCTATCAACTTATTATGATTTCTGTATTAGAATGATTTCTTAGCATTTATCTGTTTTATTTAACTTCTCTTTCTTCTTATGCCATGAAGATTGAGGGCATCACAAGACGCATTTTATCCATCAAGTTTTCAGATCCCAATGCAAAGGTTCTGGTTTTCTCCAGTTGGAATGATGTCCTTGATGTCTTAGAACATGCTTTCAGGGCTAATGATATCACTTACATCAGGATGAAAGGTGGCAGGTGGCTGCTCTGTGTCCTGAACAGTCTTCTGACTTTTAACATTTGATAAGATGTGGTGGCATGCACTTAACCTTAGATTTTTTATTTATGATTCTTGCTTCACAAAAATGCAGGAAAGCACATGCTGCTATCAGTGAATTTAGAGAAGAGAAAAGCAGTGCCAAAAGAACTTGCAAAACAAGTACACCACTGGAAAGAAGACGTGTACAGGTTTTATTGCTCTTGGTTCAACATGGAGCTAATGGCCTTAATCTTTTAGAAGCACAACATGTTGTTCTCGTTGAGCCACTTCTAAATCCAGCAGCAGAAGCACAAGCAATTAGTCGGGTACATCGAATTGGCCAGGAGAATAAGACACTCGTACATCGGTTCATAGTACGTCATATTCCTTTTAGTTTGACATTGCTTATTTTATTATTTTTAGAGTAGGGAAATGATTTGAATTGTTGTTCATTTAAGAAATCTGCATTCACATGGTGCTCCACATATAGAAGTGCGTTAGCATGTGAAACAAAAGCTTGCCAACACAAAAGAAATGTGTTTTCAATTGGACATTCACAGATTCAAGCAGAATGTGAATGCTATTACTGCTACAGTTTCAATTGGTGCCTCCTTTATATATTATAATGCAGAGAGAGAAAAGCATGGAAAGGAGTCCGCGAAGGAAGTATTTTTCCAATATCTATCACACCATTGTACAACAACAATTGTAGTGGTAATAAAATAGGTTAATCTTTAGTGGTATTACACACATATCCTATCCATAATATAGATACATGGGAGAATACAATTTTGATGTTCTTGCAGTGACCTTAGCTGTGATTCTGCTGTTTTTAAATTTCAGGATTCTCCTATTCTACTTTTCATATATTGGTGTTGAAAGTTCTAATTATATTTCCCTTTTAATCTAGAGGCTGGTCTTGTCTTTTGCATTTATTGTCATGGCCAATGATGAGATGTAAATCTTTAGGTTAGGGGCAATCATCTTTCAGTTGGTTTTTGTTTGAAAAGAATTTCATATTTTGTATGACTGGTTATGTTCTAAATTGTATTGATGTCGTTATGAGAGTTACCGATCTTATGATAACTAATTATGCCTCTGTTTTGCTCCAATTTGGGATGTTAGGTTAAGAACACAGTGGAAGAGAGTATATATAAAATGAACAGAAGTAGAAACTCCAGTGCCTTCATTAGCGGGAATACAAAGAATCAGGATCAGCCTGTTTTGACGCTTAAAGACGTTGAATCCCTTTTTGCAACAGCATCAAGTATTGATGAAGAACCACCTGCTAGTCTAAGGCATTTGCCACCTTCTATGGCAGCTGCAATTGCTGCCGAAAGAAGACTTGGAGGTAATACATCAGCATGACAAAAGAATGCACTAATCAGAACACCGGAATATTGCAGTCAACTGTAAGTTATTTAGATTTTTATGCATACTATTGTTGGGGTAAATATGGAGAGTACCAATTATTCTTTAGATTTTCGAATAATAAATTCTGCTTATATTGTTATCATTCTGATTATTAGGAAAGAAATTCCATATTCCAGTCTACATTTGAGTGTCAAAGGTGGTCATTCAATGAATCATGTTTTTGTAATCTTATGCGGTGAGGAGGCCTAAGTTTACACCATCTGAAGTGGAAAGAAAAAATCCATATCTTCAGAGTTTTCCCTCTCAAGTTGCTCAACTGTATCTGAATCGATGATTCCGTTGATCGCATGCTTTGAGGAGTACTTACCCTAGGGAAAAAAATGATTATTTACAATTTACTACTGCCTTTTAAACTTACATCTTCCCATTTGATACGGTGGATTAGAATTAGAGGTATGGGTATGGTGTTCGCATTTTTAAAAGAGAGAAAAGGCGACAACCGAGGCCCTATGTGTCCTGTTCATTCCTTTGTTCCAACCAAATCCTTGATAGACTGGGAAAATCAGTAACTTTACTGTTTTCGCCTCTTCATAATTCAACGTCTCTAAAAAGATGTCTTGTTTAGATTGGTGAGCCAGCATGATGTATTCCACATACGACGCCATTGATCCCATATGCATTACCCTTAAGATGAGTAAGATCGAGTGACGAGACATTTTGCTTGCTTGAGTGGACGGAGGTCATCCTTTCTAACACAAAACATGATTCTCTGTCTTGCCAAGTAAGATGGACAAAGCCCCTCACCGGGTAGCCTAGTGGTAGAAAGGGGGAGAGGATTGTGTTTGGTCGTGGGTTTGAGCTTTGGGAGAAGCGGTCTTTATTTAAGGTGACCTAATTTTTTAGGTGATGATGACCCATCCGTTAGAGCAGGTTATTATCTAGGATCAAACTTAGATTTATCTATCTATGAATCTGAGTGGGTGGATCATAAGTTTTAGGTAGTTGGGCTTAGCCCGAACTTTAGTTATAAAAAAAAAAAAAAAGTAAGATGGACAAACGATCTAATTCACCTACCAAACGCCTAGCTGATGAATAGTTTGTTTGATATTAATGATCAATCCTAGTGCTAAGTACGGTATATATCCCAATCATACGAGCACGTTTTTTACGTTTTGTCTTGTACTCGCCATTACTCTGTATTTGATGACTTTGAATTCATCAATTATTGTGGCTCTCCAAGTAACAAGTCTTGTTATTTCAATCCTCTCATTCTAAAACTGCTTGCATCAATGGCCGTTTGTCAGAAGTAAAATTTATAATTTCATTTTGGACGTGTCCAAGAATTTCAGATATCACCTTGTCCCCGTCAATGCTTGAACACCAAACGGAGAAATCATGCCAATTTCATCCTTGAAGCAATTCTCTGCCATGTTACATACACTCACTTGATCACACAGATGCCTTGTTTTAACTTGCTAGAAGCCTATCATGAATACGTTGACCCCTAATAACCATGGACGATAATGAACTCGATATATGATGCATCCCAAAAAACTATCCCAAGTAAGATCTTATGCTCTGAATCTCATAACATGTTCAATATTAGCTTGAAAGGGATGCAATAAAATATGACCTAAAACCAAGACAAAATTCTTTAATGCCAACAAGGCCTCAGATATAAAGAAGAAGCCAAATCAACATTATTTGTCAGTGCCAAGTCTCTTCATCTTTTCTAGCCAGCGGATTGGTGAAGGAAAATCCAAAGCCCTCTTAGAAACTTCAGATCCTTTTTCACTTCCCTTCGGATTCTCCTTTCTGAAAGATCCTCCTAACCCATCCGAACTGACTACGTATCTGTGAAGGAACTTTCAGCAAGGGAAATTAATTGATGTAAAATTTGGAATAGAACACTCTTTTCCTTCTATATCAATCAATTTGAAGTAATCTATCATCAAAAATTCTACTCCATGAGCATTTATCTAAAATGATGACAGGACTGCACGCGTACTCAGAAAGTTGACGGTTAGGGATTCAACACATATAAAAACATTGAATAAATCTGAATCCAAAAGAAGTGCCACGTCAATTGGGCAAATTTTATGAATTTTGCCAACCCTTAGAAGCTCCAACTGTAAAAAAGGGGTCTGACCTGTACATGAAAATTTTGGTAAATCAAAGAGGAGAAGGATGCACCTGAATGGTAGCAGCGACGCCCTGGAAAGCAGCCGCCTGGATGTCGGAGGACTGAGGACGAAGCCTTGAATTTAGGCTATGTTTAGTTTAACGTAATATTTTTAATAGAACGGAAGTAATGCAGTGAAATGAAATAGAATGAAATGATTTATAATTAAAAAAAAATATAATATTAGAAAATTATTATTTAGGAAAGAGTTTATAATATAATACAGTAAAATGTTGTTTAGAAGATAGAATAAAATGTAATATATGTATAATAATGATAAATGACTATTCTATCCTTGATAGAATAGTCTTGCTGTCTGTTATTAGAGTTGAGGATATAATTGGTATTATAAAGATTATTGAGGGTGTATTAGATAATACATATTTGTCATTTTACATTACATCCTAAATCTCCCACTAACTACATTATTATTATTATTATTATTATTAATTTTCTTCTTGTTCTTGTTCTTATTATTATTATTATTATTATAGCTAAGTAATTATGTGAATTTCATAAGGATAATTTTATCCAACTTTTTCTCAATTTTATTCCCCCCCACTTGGTCACTTGGTATAGGATTAGAATAGATAAAGATAGGTAAGGGTGATGGGTTTACTTATTCCCCAAACTTAAGGAATAAGTAAATCCTTGGATTATATATTATATATGTTTTCTTCAACCAAATAAGGGAATAACCTATTATCAATAATAGATCAGGAATAAAATAGTGATTCCAGTCAATGAAACACCCTGTGAATTTGATAAATTATAATTATCAATAAAAACATTAAAAAAAGTTATATACGTTTTGAGAATAAGTAAACCCTTCGATTATATATTATGTACGTTTTCTTCAACCAAACAAGAGAATAACCTATTACCAACAATAGATTATGAATAAAATGGTGATTCCAGTCAATAAAAACCCTATGAATTTGATAAATTATAATTATCAATAGAAACACAAAAAAGTTATATACGATTAGAGAATAAGTAAACTCTTGGATTATATATTATGCATGTTTTATTCAACCAAACAATGGAATAACCTATTACCAATAATAGATCAAGAATGAAATGGTAATTCTAGTTAACTAAACACCCTGTGAATTTGATAAATTATAATTATCAATAGAAACACAAAAAAGTTATATTTGTAACATTTCTTTTGTATTTTTAACGAAAATTTTATTTTTGTAACTTAAACTTGTGACCTTATGATCACAAAGGAACAATTAGTATTCAAGATTCACCCTCTAAATAAATATAAATACAAAATCATATGTGTGTGTGTGCATGTGTGTGTGTGTGTGAATTTGTGTGTGTATGTATGTATACATTAGTCACTTTAAAATTTTAGTATTCTTGTAATCAATGAATATAAAATAGTTATAAGTTGTATAACAAGTATTGAAATAGGTTAATGCTAATATTTGAACTCAATTTTATTTTTATAAATAATATTTTTTACTTTTAAGCGATATTTTAATTATTATAATACAAATTAAAAATTACTTTTTATAACATGATGAATAATTATAATAATTCATCATAAATACATATGTCCTATAAATATTATAAGTTTTCTCATGAATACATAAATTCTTTATTTCATATCTTAATTTTTATGAATACTAAAGTTTAATATATTAAATAATAATTAATTTCACCACGCAAGGTACTAGATATTCTTATGATAAGAAATAATTGATATATAATAATTATAAAAGATTAATTTATTTTTAATATTTTTTATTTAAATATATGTATGTTAAATTTTATTTATATACATAAAATGGAAAATATAGATTAAAAAATTTAAATACATTAGGATGATATAGATTTCATTTAATATATGTATAGATAGAAACAATACATATATTTAAATATTGTATGTATTGTTCATATAATAAATATATAATTAATGAGACGATAATTAATAAAAATTTATAAAAGTACTTTTACATGATTTTAAAATAATTAGAAATTAATAATATTTCACCTTTTGATATGCGTATCAAAATTTTAATTTTTTATATCATGTATTTGTTATTTTAATAAAAATGTACTAATTTATAAATTTAGCAGTTAATTTACATTTAACATGTGAAATAGCTACAATACTATGTTAAGGCAACAATAGGCTGATCAATGATATAAGATTAAAATAAGAAAATTCAAATAAATGGTTACTTTATCTTGCATGATAATGACAATGTGAGGAGAAGAGATAAAGAATAATAATTCAAGAAAAATGCCATTTAATAATGAATTCTTTCTTTTTGATAACTTTGATAACATCTTATCAAGGAATAAAATGTTCTTATTCAATTAATGAAGTTAAGTTTTAAAAATTATTATTAAAAATTGAATTTATTAATTAAATACAAATATTTAATAATAAATGAATCATTAAATAAAAATAAAAAATCATACATCATCAATAAAATACAATATTATAAAAAAATCATACAATTGTCATTAAATCAAATAAATTATTTCATCAAATTTTTAGCAATTGACCACTTTATATTTATAGATTGATCTTACAAATATATATTCATTATCAAAATTTTTTAAAATATAATTACATTCACTAAAACTTTTCATATGTGAAATTTTAATGAATAAAAAGTTGTATATAATAATGATAATGGCAGTAACGATGATGGCTGATAATAATAATACAAAAATATAAATAACTTCCTAGAGTTTTGTAAAAAGTCTAAAATAATCTCTGGCATTATTTTTGATACCAATATGCACCTTACATTTACAAAATGGCATGATTTACTTCCGAAAACATAACTATGTTAAGTTTTTGTTAAATTTCGATTGTAAAGATGTTAACCTGTCATACATGGTATGTCAACTATACAACTCTCACCGCAACGATGTTGTAAATTTTGCCATGTGGATACTGACATTGTTAAAAGAAATTGATCTTAATGTTATAATATTTTTAATATATGAAATAATTAAAAGTATTATATTTATGAAATAATTAAAAATATTATAATATATCTTTATCTTTCCTCCTTTTCCCTTACCATTGCCACTTGTCCATGACCGACTACCACCATACTGCTCATGGACTAGATCACCTATAAGAGCAAAAGCTTGAACGAAGAATTTGAGATCTAAGCGACAATGACACCAAAATCTAATAATAAAATTTACAAATCGATAACACAATCTTAGGAGTTTTAACTAGAAACATATTTCAATTTATCAACCGAGGGTTAGTTGTTAATAGTCTTGAGACAAATATTAACATAAAATAGAAATTTTCATGGTCCAATAATCAATAGTTTAATTGCATGATAAAGGGTTAATATTTAAGGATTCTTAAGAGAATTCATCACTTAGGTACTATTTACTTCATATCGACTTTTTGTAGTATTTTCCTTTGTCTGAGTTTATTATTATGGCAATCTTAGTTTAGTTTGTTTAGTTTAATTTTTAATTAAATCTACAATCTGATTCAGTGGTTAGATAATAAAAAAAGGGTTATTACTAGTACTTATAGTCCTCGTGGGATTGACCTGTACGCTATAGTTACATCGTGCACTTGCGGTAAAAATAACAAATCTTTATAAGCGTAAAAACCATCAGCCAAGTTTTTGGCACTGTTTTCAGATAGTAGTAATATTAGGAAATCTTAGCTTTTACTATTTTAGCCATTTTTAATTTATTCTATTCTATTTTAGTTTCTAATCTATTTTATTTGATGGACTCTTTAGTTTTCTTGTTTATCAAAGATCTTGAATCTTTGGTCAGTTTATGACTTAAAGTAATCCAACGAGCTTAATAGACAAAGATCCACAAATCAAGAGAATAATTCATAGAAATCTCTATACAACACAACTTAGAGTTCAAGCTAGATCGACAAATAGAGTACTTAGGAGGTCATATTGATACTACAGAATTAGGAACCATGGCAGACCAACTAAGATGATGTTGGATTATGCTAGGCTAGACTTGATAGGAGTGGAGTCCAGCATTGTTAAATCGACTGTGAATGCCAACAATTTTTAGATCAAACTGAGCATAATTCAGATGGTGCAATAGTTTGTTTAATTTGATGGACTACAAGATGAAGAACTGAACACATATATCACAAATTTTCTGGAGATTTATGAAACCTTCAAAATTGTTAAGCACTATAGCCTGAACATGTGGATTATATGGGTAATGTTCCTAAACCCCAAAACAATTCATATAGCAATACTCTATATTAACTTACCTTTTATTGAAGCTCTTGCATAGATGCCCAAGTACGCAAAATTCTTGAAGTAATTACTATCTAAAAAAAGGAAACTAGGGGAGACTACTAAAGGTTTGATCGCATCAACTTGGTGAGTTTAAAATTTTTGGTTATTTAGAGGAGTTAGCCACTATTAGACTAAGCGAGGAATGTTTGACAATCTTGTAAAAAAATTACCTAAGAAGCTTAAAGATCTTGGGAGTTTTACTATCCCTTATTTTATTTGTAACTTATCAATTGAAAAGGTTTTAGCTAATTTGGGTGCTAGCATTAATTTTTTGCCCTATAAAATTTAGGTACCCTTAAGAAAATAGGATTAAGGGTACCTAAATCTACTAGGATAAGTATTCAATTGGCCAATAGATTTGTTAAATGTTGGGACCCGATTTTAGAATTGGACCCCAACTGAAAAAACGAAAAACAGAAACGAAAAACTATAGAAGGAATTCGCATCATCAAGCAAAAGAATCGAAAACGGGAGCATAAATCAGAAAGCAAATTGGCGGAAAGCGAAATCAAAAGCAAAAGCGAATTCGAAAGAACGGAACATAAGGCGAGAGTTAAAGCAAACGAATCGGATCAGAAGGCGAACGAATCTAATGGCTCGAAATCGAAAGCAAACAAAATGGTTCAATCAAATCATAAAGTGGAAACAATTCTAAAGTGGAACCGACATCCGAAAACGTGTATCTTAATGAAAACTAGCGTTGGAAACCATAAGACATCTAATCTAAGCCAATCA
>JANZLD010000235.1:49023981-49034277 GCA_026413575.1 Erythroxylum carthagenense | reverse complement strand
CTCTTCTTCATTTTCAAACAAAACAACCATTTCTTCTTCTTTTTATACCCTTAATGAGTGTGCAATGTCCATTTTGCTCCTTCCTCTAAGCCTTAAGTCTTATAATCTTAAGCGTACTTTCAATTTTGCCCCTTATGCATTTTTAACACCTTAATTTAATTTAATCCTCTCACTTTGATTCCATCAATCATTTTCAAATAAATCTAAAAAAAATCCACCATTTTCATGGAGAGGTAGAGGAATGTCTTAGGAATCCAACGCTTCAAAAATCAGATCAATCGGATGTCGGACGAAAAAGTTAGAAGCAAAAGAACGGGCAAGGGACGGATTAGGGAAAAAGTCACAAAAATCACAAAATACATAACTTGTGACTCAAGAGTCCAAAATTTACAAACTTAGTATCAAAAGAAAGCTAAAAAGAAGCTCTACAACTTCCATGAAGAATGCAAAGATTAATTTAGTCTCTAAGGGAGGTAATTGAAAACTTCATTTTAGCGCTGGAGAACAGGATTTCACCGTGGCGAAAATATTGGAGCTCGCCGTGGTGAAATTAGAATCTCGCCGCGGCGAAATTGTTGGAACTCGTCGTGGCAATGGCAAAAGTTTGTCGTGAAGAGGGCAGAAGTTCGCCGCGGCGAACATGCCCAGAAATGACATATATATACAAAAATGACATATATACATCAATCAAAACGTAATCTAAAACTTTCATGAAACACTTTAAAAGCAATTTCAACCTCTAACTAGGTCAATTTTTCAGTCAAAGTTTCTGCCAGATAATTGGTCATTCTATACCACATCCAAACTTCACAATTTCATATCTTCCAGTTTCCACAATAAAAAATAACATATTATACATCATTGTAAAGCTATGCAATTTCTCTATAACTTTCCTGTAGACCACTTATTCCAATTCAAACCACATCAGTATAAAATTGGCCTCAAAGCACAGTACACACAAACTTACTCTATGAGCATTTTCAAAAAACAAAGCAAAATATACTTAAATTCGAAAGATCATAACTTTCAATCCCGATATCGAAAAATGTCATACTTTAAGGAGATAAAAAGCTTTCAACAGAAGCTACAATTTTCATGAAGATCATTTGATCAAAATCTGCCTAGATCAAACCAGAAAATTCACAAAGATTTCAGCCCAAAAAGTCAACTCTGCTACTATTCATCCCCAAAAAGTCAAACTTTCTTAATTCTCCAAATTATCACACTTTTACTATTTATTTCTTGCTTTTCAACTTCCATTTCAATCAACTCAGTCGCTTTAACTTTCATAATCCATACAAATCTACTCAATTTTCAAAGTCATCAAAATCAATCAATTCTTTTCGCATCAATTTCCTTAAAGCACAAAAGCATCTATAACACAATACATATACAAAAACACTCATTTCATATATTTAATATTTCTAAATTCTACTAAAAGATCAGGGTCCAACATTAAATATCCTAAGGGTATCATTGAGGATGTACTCGTTAAAATTGATAGGTTTATTTTCCCAGTGAATTTTGTAACAGTTAATATGGATGAAGATATAAAAGTACCCTTAGTTCTAAGTCAACCCTTCCCAGCTACAACTAGAGCCATTATTGATGTTAGTGATGAAAACTAGTTCTTAGGGTGGGAGAAGAAGAGGTCACTTTTTAAAATATATGACGTCATGAGACATTCCCATGAATATGATGGTTCCTGTTATTTTATTGATATTAATGATTCTGCACCTTTATATATTATGCAGGAAATTTTATTTAAGTACGTGCAAGAGTTATCTATTATTAATATAAGTATGAAGATAAGGATAATAAGCATCTTATGAGAAAGAAAGATTTCAAAGGAATACAAAGATGAGTTTGGAATCCTACACTGAAGAACCAACAAAGTTGGAACTAAAGAAACTTCCTGATCACTTGGAATATGCATTTCTTAAGAAGGATTCAAAATTGCTTGTAATTATCTTGTCAACTCTAGAAGTGGGTCAAAAAGAAAAAAAGTTAAATTTGCTTAAGGAGCATAAGAGGGTCATTACTTGGAATATCTATGATATTAGAGGAATTAACCTTCCATTTGTACGTTCAAGATTTTAATGGAGGAGGAATTCAAACCGGTGGTACAAAACCAAAGATGGTTGAATCCTAATATGAAGGAAGTGATAAAGGCAAAGGTAATTACACTCTTTGATATTGGTGTGATCTACCCTATTTTGATAGTTTTTGGGTGAGTTCTATGCAAGTTCTGCCAAAGAAAGGAGAAATGACAGTGATATCCAATGAAAAAAATGAGTTGATTCCTACAAGAATTATTACTAGGTGGAGAGTGTGCATCAATTATAGGAAGCTGAATGATATGACAAGAAAGGACCACTTCCCTTTGCCTTTCATAAAGCAAATGTTGGAATAAATAGGAAGGCATATGTACTATTATTTCTTGGATGGACTTTTGGGTCACCTTGAAATTCTAATTTCCCTGTAGGATCAAGAAAAAATAACATTCACGTGTCCTTATGATACGTTTGCTTATACGCAGAGGCCTTTTGGATTTTACAACACGCCTGAGGTGTATGATAGCTATCTTTGATAATCTAATCAAGGATATAATGGAGCTATTTATAGATGATTTTTTTTTGTTTTCGGTGATTCTTGTGATTTATGCCTCCATAATTTAGAAAAAGTGTTAGAGAGATGTAAAAAAATAAATATGTTGCTCAATTAGGGAAAATGTCACTTTATGGTACAAGAGAACATAGTGTTAGGCCATAAAATTTCTTACAGGGGTATTGAGGAAGATAAAGAAAAAATTGAGGTTATAAAGAAATTACCATCCCCTTCCTTGATTAAGGTTATAAGAAGCTTTTTAGGACATAAGGGCTTTTATAGAAGATTTATCAAGGATTTTTCTAAAATTGCTAAGCCTTTATCCAAGTTATCAGAGAAAGATATGTTTTTTTTCATTTACTCAAGAATGTTTAGATGCTTTTAAAATTCCTAATGAAAAATTGACTATTGCCTTAATTATGGTTACAGTAGATTGGAATTTACCGTTTGAGCTAATGTAATGCCGGACTTTCTAAGCCCTTTGGTCATTGTTTTGTATTTAGAGATACTACTGTATATTAATATATACATGGCTGTATATGATTTCAAAGATGAATTTGAATCTTTTTGGTACGCATGCCAATGATTTATAATATTATATGCCCTCATATGAACTTAGAGTTCATCGGTATGTGAAATCTTAGAGATTTCTAATATATAAGCTTCTAAGTGGGAAAAACCAAGTCCATTGGATGGATATGACCATAGTGGTTAAATTAAATGTGTTTTAATTCCTTAGAGGTGATTAGACAAGATTTATAGACTTATTAGACACCTAGAAAGTTTAATTGGAAAAGTTGATGTATATAAAGGCTTATTTGCAAATTGTTAAAAGTCAAAGGACTTAAACATAATTTTTCAATTCTTGGAGGACCAATATGTAATTTTATAAAGTTAAGGGGCTTAGTTATTATTTCCAAGAGTCCAAGGACCAAAATAAAAATAAAATTTTTGGAGATTCCTAAACTTTGGGCTTAATTGCAAATTTAGGAAAGTTTGGAGGGTAAAATGGTAATTTCACATAAGCTAAGGGCAAAATGGTAATTTCACCCCATTTGATCAAAGAAGAGTCAATATTCTAGACCCTTCTTTCACTTATGGCCGTGCATCACATTTCTAATTACTTAAGACATTTTGTTTTAATTAAAAGAAAGGAGAAGAAAGGAGAAAAGAGAGGAAGAAGAGGAAGTTTTGACCATCATCAAAATTCACCCTTATTTTTTATTTTCCAACCCAAACCAAAGTGTTCTAAGCTAATTTGGGGTCAAGGAACTCAAATCTATCATTAGATTTGAGAAATTCTCAAAGGATTTGAAGATATCACTAAAGGAAGGTTTAGGTAAATTTTGTCTCATCTCTCTCTACATTATGATTTTGCGTTTGGTGTTAAGATATGTTGTTCTCCATGCTTGATTATGCATGAAACATGGTTTAGATAAATGAAATGTGTCATGGAGAGGGTTCTTTAAGTCAAAACCAACATTGTCCCCTTTAGGTGAAAGTTTTTGAATTTTTGAATATCTTTTGGAATTGATGGTCTAAATGAATTCTATGGTGTTAATTATACATGCATGATGTGAATTGATGATAAAGAATGAAGAATATGTGTTTTGGTTAAGTTTAGGTCAAAATGACGGAGAAGAGGTGGATTAATGTAATGAGTTGTACAATTGATAAAATGTAGCTTAATGAAGGAAATTGATTGGAATGGAATGGTGGAATGTGTCATTGATTAGAAGTGTTTACTATATGGCATGATAGGATCATGAATTATTATGATAAATTCTAGGCACTATGACTTGAAAATTATGCACATTAGGTGTTTGATAAAATGCCTAAGTGAACTTGGCTCATGATTTAAGGCTTTATAATGGAATACATTAGAAAACACTTCCATGTTTACCTAGAGTAAACTTGAAATGTTGCCTAGATTGATGAATAATAGCCTAATATGCTTGGATAAAGATATACTTAATTATGTTATGAAATGAGTAAGTTTGGATTAAAGGTATTAAATGCCTTCGAAAATGCAAAAGAGAAGTTAATGTGATGGTGTATAAATATGAAATTTATGTTCAAGTAGTAATTTCATTGTATGTCTTTTTATGTATAAAGGCTCAGGAGTCGTGAATTAGGAAACTCATACTGAGGATTGTTGAATTTATAAGAGAGTGTATCTTCTTTGAGGTGAGTTGGGGAAACTATATTTCTCAAATAGGATTAGAACATCCTAAGACAAGTATGATGACTTGTATGTGAATTTTGAACTTAGGCAATGTAAGGTAGAAATTAAATTTCAAATGAATGCTAATATGCTTATGTATTTAATAAATGACATTGTTTTGAACAACTATGCATTTGGATTTCAAAAGATGGCTTTTATTTTATGAGAAAATGTTTTAGAATTTACATATGCATAATCAATTCATGTATGATGCATGTTTTTATTCCCTTTTGGCTTAAAGCCATGATAAGGTTTCATTTTATAGGTTGGACCGATAAAGAAAGGCATGGTGCCTTACTTGATTTTATACTTAATATTTGTATATGATTAGTTTTGTGATTGGTGAGATAAAAATTGGCCAATCATGTGTTGGGAACAATTGATTAAGCGATTGTCATACCTTTGACGCTGGTACATAAAAGTCGAGTCGTCGTATCGACACCTTTCTACGGGACTCGCTGGTGATTCCACACCTAGGGTCTGGACATCGACGAGGTCATCACCTAGGGTCATGACACTCTTGTTGACTGTAGTCCGGACTCACCACGGATGAAAGTTGAGCCAATACTGAGTATCAGTGGGTGTGCACATTAGTTTGGCCAACTAGTGGTGTCATACATGATTGTTTTGGCTTATCCTGATATTAGTTTTCCTATCGATATTTGATTTATACATATGATGTTTATATGCTTTTGTGTACTAGAACTAGAACCTATGTTCACCAGATGAGTGAGTTAATAGGCTAGGCCTATACGGTTCCTAACTAGTATACGCTGAGTCATAGGCTGGGCCTATGTGTTTTTTATGTGATATATATTCATTTCATAGGTTATCTATACTGTCTTGGTATGAATCGAATTCTATTTGTGATATATGTTTTTTCTGCTCATTGAGTATCTAGTGTACTAACCCCCTCCGCTTTCTAATTATGCAGGTTAATTTAGTAAGTTTGAAGCTCTGAGTGGATCGTGCAGTCTTTGACATTTTTGGGGTATTACCGCACGTGGGTAATTTCCTATTTTATACTTTTATGGTCTAGTGCCTGATGAACTGTGTTTATGTAGATACACTTTATGATTTTGTAAGTTAACTTTTGATTGCCTTATGTTTTATAAACGAATTTATGTATGAATCTTTTGATACTATTGTTGGGATTGCCATGAGTAGACTTTAAAATCCTGAAGTTGTGGTTGGATGTGAATATAGAAGTGTGTTTGAAATTTTTACAGTTTTGGGGTTTTTAAAATACAACCCTTGTGCCACCCAAATTTTTCAAAAAAAATAAAAGAATAGATATTCAATTAGCCTTGCATAGTCGGATTAAGGATACCGTGTAGCACCCCCTTACCACAAGGTACACACCGGAACATCCGGAGGTCATTCCGGTACATAACCTATAATAAAGGCGAGCTACGTTCGATCATTACAATCACTTCACATGGCATCATATCAATATTTACTTATAAAGCATCAATAGAAAAACCACAATATTTTGAAACCAACTTTTTCCTCATTTCACTTCACAAAACCGAAAGTCTACATTGTGTCTTTCAACATTTTCTATATGTACATCAACAAAACCCAATAAAAAAGTACTTCATGAAAGAGGAAAAATATACATGATCTAACTAATCTGTTCAAAAATCCCAACTGACTAACCTTTGAGCCATGACTTCTCTTGCCAATCACAATCTTCACAAATGGTAGAACCTCTCAGTAGCTAGAGTCATCTCTCGGTCCTAAGAAGACAACGTTGTAATTTTGGTGAGCTTTGTGAACTCAATAAGGTAATCATCATCGATGGTTCACTCAATTCATGCATCATAACAATTCAATGAACTTATAATCACATAGTACACTTTATATAAATTTCACATTTTCACTTAAGCATAGGCATTTCATTTCAACAAATATACTTATATTGTGAGTGATTGTGGTACATGCAGTCCATACATGAATGTAGATAACTGCAGTTTTGATTAGAGTAGCCACCGATTAGAACGAAAACTTTAACGATTGAAAATGAGTCTCAAGCTCAAAAGTGATTAAGAGCCTAAGGCTCACTATGCAAAATGAGCCCTGTATCCCCAAGCAGATAAGGGACAATTATTAATGAGCCCGATATTTAATAGATACGGGACAGTTCAGGTACTCGGTCACAACAATGTAATAATTGGAAAGTGTCTCATGAGCATTCAAAGAAGAATTTCATTGAGATACGTTCAGCAAGCCAGATGATTCAGTTTAAGAATGATTAATGAAGGAACAAATCAGAAATGAATAGTTAATGAGTCAAAGGAAAATATCAGAGTCATATCCCTGATGGAGACTTAAGCATAAGAGGTGGAAGATGGTATTGAGAGTATATGTATTTTGTTTGATGTAAAGTATCCAACTATGTAATTGGATTATTGAATTTGAGGAGAATATATGTTCACATTATATTATATGTAAATATGTTCAGCAGATACAAATTTGATACGATAAATGTGAATGTGGATTGAGATATTGAAGTGTTACTTGAATGTGTTTAATTGTGAATTTTGGACAGAAGGTATGATGAATGTGATTGTAGATTGAGATATTGAAGTGCTACTTGAATGTGAATATGAAGACCTATGTACTTTATAATGTGAGTAGACCAAGATGGTCTCATTTCATTGTTTGTTTTATTTGAATTTTTGTATTGATTGATTTCTAAATGTGATTGATTGTATTGGGTTCCGGACAGAAGATCCGATGATTGCGCTGTTGATTGGGATATTGAAGTGCTACTTGTATGTGAATGAGATGAAATAAGTGTGTATAGTATGGACTATGGTCCGATGATAAATATGTATTGAATGTGCTTTTGCATATGAATGGAAGTGTGATTCTCAACTTTAATGTTGAATGCCGAAATAAGGTTCGATGATATGTGAATGTGAGTGAATGAGAATTGGTAAATGTGATTAAGGCATTCCATCTTATGAATGCATGAAACATAATGGCTGTTGTGACCAGAGTAGCCACCAATTAGAGCTTAAAGTTCAACGATTGAAAATGAGCTTTGAGCTCGAAAGTGAATCAGAGCCTCAGGCTTAACGTTTAATGAGCCTTATATGAGACAGTTATCAATAAGCCCTATATGGGACAAGTTAGGCACTCGGTCATAACAAAGTAATAAATAGAAAATAAGTCTCATGTGCATCACATTTGCATATTATGAGCGATTAAATTGTATTGAATGCGAAAAGTGAAACGTGAAATGATGTGAATGTGAATGGGTGAGCTATCGATGATGATCACTCATTGAGTTCACAACTCACCCAAAATTTACAAATATTTTTCAGGATCAGAAAAATACCCCATTAGGCAAACGAGAGTATCCTTACAACATACAAGTAAAGGATAGAGGTCAGGATCAGTTTGCATCTGCATAGAATCTTTTTTTTCTTTAATTCTGTATCATGGAATTTATTTTGAAATTATTGTACATTGTGTATGCAAAGGGATTTGTGTTGTAATGTAAATTCGTTTTAACTAAAGTGTTTTGTATTTGTTATGAGCCTAAATTGATTATTATTTTCGCATATATTTGGTGTTGTTTCAAAAATTTTTTTAAATTTATACTGATTTTTGAATGATTGAGTGCTTTAGCATGCCACCCTCGCTGGGCACATACTTGAATATCACCCAAGATGTCAGGCACGTGTCTCGCGAGAGTAGGGTGCTACATACAGTGAGTATCCTTAGCTCGGTTATACGGTGGTTGTCATAGGCTCGATGTGGTACTGAGTGGTGACAACTAATGTATGATGCAATTGATTTTGCAGTAGCTGTAGCACTTAGACAAAGAAAGGAAAAACACTTTCAACCAATTTACTATGCTAGCAAGACTTTGATGGATGCTTAAGAGAATTATACTACGTAAGAGAAAGAATTGCTAATAGTGGTTTTTACATTTGACAAATTTATATCTTATCTTGCTTTGTCTAAAGTTATTGTTTATATTGTCCATTCTATATTGAGATTAAGGACAAAAAAGGAGCTGAAAGCTGAAATCTTGGTAGCAAATCATCTATCCTTCCTTGAAAACCTAAATTTGGAGGAGCTAAATGAAGAAGGCATTGAAGATTCATTTCTAGAACAACAACTTTATAATTTGGAGGAGGTAAAGGATGTCAAATCCTCTTGGTTTGCAGAAATTGCAAATTATCTTGTAGCTAAGATCTTATTAGAAGGTCTTTCTTATCAACAAAAGAAAAAAATCTTCACTAATTTGAGAGACTATTTTTAGGAAGATTCGTACTTGTTTTGTATATGTGCAAACCAAATGGTGAGAAGATTTGTACCTCACTTTGAGGGGTAGAAGTTCCTACAACATTGTCATATTGGACCTACCGAAGGGCACCATAGTGCAAATAGAATGACTCAAAAGATCCTTGAACTAGGTTTTTATTAGCCTTCAAATTTTAAGGATGCCAAAAGCTATGTATCTTTATATGATCAATGCCAATAACTGAGTAATATTTCTCACCAGGATGTGATGCCTCAAATTTTCATTTTCCTTTGTGAAGTTTTTGATATTTGAGGCATTGATTCATGGGTCTGATCCTAACTTCATTTGGTAATAAACATATCCTAGTAGTTGTTGATTATGTTTCTAAATGGGTGAAAGCACAAACTTTACCAATAAATGATGTTAAGGTTGTCGTAGGATTCCTGAAAAACTTATCTTCTCATTTTGGCACACCTAGAGAAATTATTATTGATAGGATCATGCATTTTTGTAATGCACAATTTGAAAAGATGCTTAAAAAGTATAGATTGTCACCCCATATCACCCTCAAACTAGTGGCCAAGTTAAGGTAGATAACAAGGACCTAAAATGAATTTTGGAAAAGACTGTAAAGAACTAGAGAAAAGACTAGTCAACTAAGTTAGATGATGCTCTATGGTCTTATAGAACGACATATAAAACACCAATTGGCACTACACCATATAGGTTGGTCTATAGGAAAACATGTCATTTATTTGTTGAATTAGAACATAATTAAACTCATGAATTTTGATCTTCAACATGCCTGTGAGAAGTGAAATTTCCCAAATTAGTGAATTGGAAGAATGGCTTACAAAAATTCCAAAATTTGTAAGGAAAGAGCCAAGAATTTTCCTGACTAGATGATTAAGTAGTCACAACAATTTAAGAGGGAGATCAAGTTCTTTTATACAATTCCTACCTAAGATTTTTTCTTGACAAGCCTAAATCATGATGGTCTGGACCCTTTATTGTAGAAAACGTGTTTCCGCATGGCATAATAGAGGTTAGTCACCCGCGTAAAGGTAATTTTAAATTTAAAGGGAATTTTGAATTAGTATGTAAAATGATGAAAGTTAGACTATGTAGGAAAATCCCGGGGTGTCCATCACATGGACACAGTGCGGAAAACAAAACTTTTTTGTTCCGGGAAGTTCCCGAAAGC
>JANZLD010000235.1:48991909-49002974 GCA_026413575.1 Erythroxylum carthagenense | reverse complement strand
TAGATGAGTAGGAATAAAAGACAAGACTCATCATGAAAGGGACACTTGTCCCTAATGGATAAAAAATCAATTAGTTAAGTAATCCTCTTTAATTAAGAACATGTATCCCAATTAAGCTTTAAGCCATCATATGCTAATGACTCTTTAATAAAATAATTCCTAAAATCATATACCCAATTATCTCTTGCCATTTGGCAGTCCTGTTCAGTACAAAAGAATCCACTCAGTCAGACAGTTGGAATTTTTCCGGTCCGGGCCAGTACCCCGAAAAATTCCAGAAAAATTTCCATAAATCCCTAAAAATGTAAAACATACAATGGCGCACTCCGAATAATTTTTCAAATACCATTATCACACCAATTTCACAAAAGATCACAATTAGACACTTATGCCGGGAAATGTCATGAATGCATGTATGACTATGTGCATGTGCAAAACTCACCATTTATAGAGGCTGCATGACATATGTTCATGCCGAGATATAATTCAATACTCCTAACCCATCCCAATTTACTAAAATACCCTTCCCATCGGAGATGAGATGTTACAATCTTAATAAAGGGAGTATCAATTAGAAGATGAGGCAACAATAGCAAATTACTTCAAAAACATTCCAAGGTCATTATTTAACTATTTAAAATATGGAAAAATTTTATTTTTTTCATAAATTTAAATCCAAGGGGAAAAAGAGTTCACCTCTAAGTATTTAGGGTAGCCTTTTTTATAACTAATTCCTCTTTAGGCTAAGCTCCTAATCTTCTATCAAACTAACTATGATAAGTGGAACTTGATTATGAAGTAAGCAAATACCGTGGAAGGGAGATCATAAGTTTGAGCACAAAACCAAGAAAAAAGGGAAACAAAGTAAAGAAAGGACAAAGGAAGTATATCCCCAAATCACCTGTGCTACAAAAGGTAAAAGGATCCTTCTAGAGATCCTTGAGCTCCTTCAAGATTCACTTTGAGCCTTTCACTGATCACACACAGGAAAAAATGACAAGAGAAGAAGATAAGAGATACATATAGTAATAGGGAAGCAAAAGAGTTGTATTATAGTAGAAACAAATTAGGAATTAGGTTCTCTCCTTTGGTTTTTAATTTAATTGATTATTAAATAAATACGTTTAGAAAAAGAGATGTGTCAGCCAAATAGCATATCAAAAAATTTGACGTGATTAGCCACGCCATTGGCATTAACAAAAAACTTAACATCATTTTGTAACAAATTGAAAGTTAAGGTATTTTTAGCGTCAGTTTTTAAAGTTTGAGATAGTATTGCAAAATTGAGCAAATTTTAATTTTTTGATAATTATCCCTTTTCCTTTTATCGGTACTTTTCTTAAGATTGAAAATTTTGCCTTAGATTGGAGTATGGAGAAAGTGTAATCCCCCATTCAGAAAGATACAACAAAAATGACATATCAAGTTAATTTTTGATGTGAAGATAGAATAACAAGCTCTCATAGAAAGTACTACGAAGAAAAAAGATTTCTATCCAACTTTAGCATTTAGGAAGGAAAATGTGAGAAAACTAAAAAATTCAAACTATTAGCATTCGATCAAAAAATGAAATATGCAAGACATAGGTTCAATCATCCTCTAAACACAAAATAGTTAAAAAAGATGGAAGAGAGGCAATGATAAAAGTAAAAAAAGATAATTTAAAATTTAATATAATATTTTTTACATAACAAATTATATTATGAATGCAAATTGATATTAAAAATAATGAAGGCAACTATAAGAATGTTATAAATGATTTATACCTTTTAGCAATGAATAAAAAACTGAATCGACTAGCACTAATGCATGTAGGAAAGGAACGGAATGCATCAGTAGGGAAACTGACACATACTTTTCATTCCTTTTTTGTATACATCAGTAGGGAAAACCAAAGACCCTCAACAAATAACAAATTGTTTGTATGAGGTTACGCAACTTCAAAATTTGGCTCTATGACTCAATGGTTGGCCATACTGTTCACCCAAGTAACTCTTACTATTGTTACTGATACTATGCTTCGGCTTCTCCTGGCTTCTTCTCTTTTACTTGCCTCTCCTAGTTTGCTCTTCCACATTTCCTTGTACCTCACACTTTTGCCTTTGGTTTAGGCTAGGGGTAACTTAGACCTTTCCATACTTTTTTACATAGCCTGCCACTTTCCTCTTCTCCTTTTGTACTAACCTTTTTAGACACACCAACTGTAAAGTTGATTGCTTTCCTTATTCAGCTTTTTCCCCTTTTCAATGTCAAATTCTTTTGCCATGGACAAAGGTGAATTTCCACCTTTGCCATCTCTTATGTCAGCTACTTCCTTACCAACCCCTTCTACTAAACCCATCCTCCCCGTGCTCTCAACACCTCCTAACCAGCAGAGAAGTTGGAAGTAGGTGTTTAGATATAGCCATGTTTCGACCTTGACTTTCAGACCACCTAAAGAGATTAAAGGGAAGCTTATTGTTTATCTCGAGCTAAAGATACTAGAAGAAGCATTTAGAAGCTAGGAAGCCACTCTTGTGGGCTTCTTCTTTGATCAAAGTCCTCTTTTTCCTATCATCCACGAGTGGGCATATAAAAGCTAGAAAAATAAGGGAATGGTTAATGTTCTTCTGTCGAGGGTAATCTTATTCTCTTCACTTTCACCTCAACTTCGACAACTCTCAAAGTCCTCGAGGAAGGATTATGGCATATAGGGAATTAACCTCTTTTCTTGCAAGCTTGGCAACCTAGTTTGAACTTAGGTATTATCAAAATTCAAAGCTTTCCCCTATAGATCAATTTTGATATCTTCCCTTTTGAGTATTGGACCACTCAAAAACTAAGTACCTTAGTAAGCTTCATTGTGAAGCCTCTAAGTATGGATGAAAACACTGCTAAAAAGAGGAGAATAGGATATGCTCACATATGTGTTAGTGTGGAATTGTCTAAAGAACTCCCAAATGATGTTCTCATATTAAGGTTGGGAGAGGATAGCAAGATTTAGGAAGATAGTATTGTGATATCTTATCATTAGACGCCTCCCTTCAAAACACAAGGTAAGGTTTGGAAGGCTATGAGGAAAAAATTTTAAACAGGTAATTACCAAGAGCTAATAAGTTCTGAATGGATGAAAAGTAGAGCCAAGTGCTAAGGTGGTGGAATATAATGCTGAAACTTTGGAGGAACCTTCAGTGCAAGTAGTTCTCAAGAAGCAACTAGAACCCGTCACCTATTCTTAACTAAATTAAAAGTTGTCCTTGGTGAAAACTGACCGTTGTCATGACAATCAGGAGCTCTATACATTAGAAGAGGTTCCCCAAAAGAAATACTTAAGCATTAAATGTCAATAATAGTTTGGAACGTGAAGAGATTAAATTGCCAAACAAAACAAGTTGTATTAAGGGATTTTTCCAAGAGGGAGAAGCTGCTAATAGTAGTGTTATTAGAAACAAAAATACAATTTGAAAATGTTAGTAAATTGAAGATTTTGGGGTCTCATTGGAATATGCTCTCCAATCATTCTCATCAAGCTTTTGGGAGAATCATCATAAGTTATAATTCTAAGCTTACCCGTATGGATGTTATTAATACAACTGATCAAGTTGTTCACCTCATATTATTTATGCTCTAGGAGAAGATAGACATTATCATCTCTTTCATTTATGCAAGAAATTTTGGCTTTTAAAAATTGATATTAACCTCTTCAATTTCAGTAGTAATATTGATAAACCTTGGTTGTTATGTAGAGATTTTAATACTACCTTGTATTAATCGAAAGCCCAAGGCAACAATAATATAAGAAATTTCTTATAAGATTTCAATAATTGTGTGGAAAATCTGGGTGTAACAAATTTGAAATAGATGGGTCAATAGTTCACTTGGTCTAATAAACAAAGTTCTAACTAGTTTATTAGGAAAAAACTAGATAGAGCTCTTTTGAAATAACATTTGGTTAGTTCAGTTCCCTAATAGTATTGCTAATTTCGAAGAAGCCTTGTTCTCGGATCACACTCTAATCAAGATTGAAGAGCTATTCTAAAAGTCTGTTAGGTTTTTCCATTTTAGGTTCAACAATTTTTTTATTAATGAACCTAGTTTCACTATTGCATGCAGGAAAGGAATGGAAAGTATATGTAGGGGCACTAAACAATTCATATGTGTTCAAAAGATAAAGGGAATCAAGACTGAACTCAAACTCCTCAATTCTTTTAGAGGTTCCAGCACTGAAAATGCTCTAATAGCAACAAGGAAAGAGCTATCTGACATCTAGAATTTGTCTGCATTGTCTCCACAAGATTCTCTGCTGCTTTCCAAAGAGAAATTAACCTTTTTCTAATAATCACTCCTCCTTACTCCAATAGAGAGCAAAGGTCAACTAGCTTAAGGATGGTGATAAGTGCTCTAAATTTTTCTTTAACACTATTTTAGCGAGGAATAATCAAAATAGAATCTTGCTATAACTAGCAATAATAGAATTCAATTGTAGAATCAGACTGATATTCAAGAGGAGGCTATCAGGTTTTTCACTTCTTTGTTTGGGATTCCTAGCCTAGATGGTGGTTCTAATTGTAACCTTACTGGTATCATCTCCAAAAAGATAACACCATAAGACTATGCACTATTAACAAAACCTATAGAAGACAAGGAGATCAAGGAGATTGTGTTCAAAATGGATGGTGTGAAAGCTCCTAGAATAGATGGACTTAATGGCTTCTTTTACCAGAAATCTTGGAATATTATAGGGAAATATTTGAAACAAGCAATTCATGAATTTTTCTCCAATGGGAAGCTACTTAAAGAAAGCAATAAGACTTTCTTATGTTTGATTCCTAAAGGATCTAACCCCTCATGTTTCAATGACTTCAGGAATATTACTTGCACTAATTTCCTCTACAAAATCATTTCCAAACTACTTGCTTCAAGATTAAATAAGGTAATTTCTCCACTCATTAGTGATAATCAAAGTTCCTTCATATGCAATAGACAGATTAATAACAATATTCTAATTGTCCAAGAACTATTTAAGGGGTATTCTAGATCTAGATCTACTCCTAATTACTATCAAAGTTGAATTTCACAAGGATTTTGATAGTATTAGATGGAATTTCTTATATAAGGTTTTGGAGGCTCATAATTTCCTAGGAATATTCGTCATTTGACTAAAAGAATTTATATATGCGGTTAGCTTTTTAGTTTTGATCAATGGAAGTCCCTCAATATATATCATGACTACTAAAGGTCTCATACTGGGGGATCCTTTTTCCCTTTACCTATTCATTTTTTGCATGAAAACTCTTAACTCTATCATTAAGCAGGAAGTGGAGGTTAATCCCAGGTTCAGATTCTATTTAAGATCCAAGAAAATTGCTCTTACTAATCTATCCTTCATAGAAAATTGATCTTACTATTCTATCCTATTATGTGTAACTAAATTGGACTCCATTTGAACCTTCATAAAGGCTCTGAACAACATATTCAAAAGCTTGTTTAGGTTGCAGTTTAATTTCAACAGAAGTCAACTCTTTATTTCAAAAGTTGCTTCTTCCTTGGAATCCTAAATAGCTTCCATCACAAAGATCATATAAAAACTCCTTCTTTAAGTTATCTGGGACTCACCTATCTCCACCAAGGTTAAGATATTTGGAATGTACTCCATGTCTTGAAAACATCCAAAGAAATATTAATTTATTGGTGAATAGATTCTTAACTTATACAGGCAAGGTCTAACTTATTAAATCAGTGCTTAACTCATTGCACATTTACTAGAGTTCACACATCTTCCTCTAAAAAAATGTAATTAGGTCAGTGGAAAGACTATTCAAGAATTTCTTAAGGAATCACTCTAATGGAACTAAAGGGACTACAAAACTTAAGTGGTCTGATATATGTCTTCCTAAGAAGGAGGCAGGTTTAATCTCTTCAGTAAAATATTCTTAAGAGGTTATGGTATATACTAAAGGATAGGAAATCCTTATGGATTAAGTTGCTACACTCTTACTTTCTTAAAGGCAGATGTATATAGGAGATAGAGGGAAGTCCTTCTCACTCTTACCTTTTAAACTGGTTACTCCAGTTGAGGAACTTAGTCTAAGATGATGTTTCTTATAAAATTGGTAATGGGAGCTTAATCACTCTATGGTTTGATAATTGTTCTCATCAAGGCTCACTTATCCATCTCTAACTATGAACTTCCTCACTTGTTCCTTTCAAACTAGGATAGGTTCCTTCATTAATGGTAATTATTGTATGTTCCCTAATATTCTTAAGAATCTACAACCACAATATCTCCTAAATCCATCCAAAGCTAAAACTTTTTATTGGAAGGATCAAAATACTTTCAAGTTGTCGAATAGGTTCACAAAGGAACTGATTAGACAAAGGAATGCAAAGGTTAAGTGGTATAAAATCATTTAGCACCTTGTTTTACCCCTAGATTTCCTTTCATCTTTGGCTCATCAATAAAAAATGACTAAATACAATTGATAGACTAATATATCTACAAACAAACAGTCACTTGTTGGATCGAAAACAACAGCATACTACTATATTTGGCTAAACGGATGAGTGGTAGACTTCAAAAACTTTTTCCGAAATCAAAACATAATGGAAGCATGATAACCAAATCAACATGTTTTAATCCATACGTGATACGATATTAGTATCATAAATAACATAAGAGTAAGATTGAAAATTTACCAACTTTGACTCCTTACTATTGTTTCGTCAACTAATCCGATCTACCATTTGTTCTCCTTAGATAACTTGGTTAACAAAATCCTTTGGTGGAAAAGGAGAAGAAATATTGTACAAGTTTTCCTTTTATAGTCAACTAGTTGAAAGAACAAAAAAGAGACACTCTCATTCCTAATTTTGGCTTCCTCATGAAAGTAAGGAGGAGGGAAGGGTAACCAATGCACCACTTCATTCTTTTAATCAAAATGAAAGAGAGACCAATAAATGAGACATTCTTATTTGTTTAATATGGCTAAATGAAAAAACAAAAAACAAAAAATAAGACACTCTCGTTTTTGGTTAAATGATGAAATAAGGGAGAGAGAGCAATCAATGCACTACCTTCTTCATTAAACAAAAGAATGCTAAAAGGTTTATATATTATTCTACATGCCATCATTAAATGACAACCATTGAACCATTTAATGATAAAACCATTGAACCATTTAATAAGAACACCATTAAACCATTTAATGATCATGAAGCATAATAATAACCCATCTTATATTTAGCAATTCAATGCTAAATGTGCAGCTGTCCATTTAGCTATATAAAATCGAAACCTCATTATTGTAGATTTCGGTTTTACCCTCCTTTTGTCTTTACAAATAATGTTTCAATCAAATCAAAACAAAATCTAGCCCAATGTTAAATGTTCATTTTGGACTTCTAATTAATAATTAATTAGTGTAAGTCGATTTAATTACAGGCTTAAAACCTAACCTTAATTAAATTGTTCTAGTATTATTATTCCAAATCTAATTTGGTACTTTCTTTTTTTATTTTCTTTCCGATAACCTATATTTATTTTTCTTACTTTTCTTGATAAACTTTCCTAGAAGCCAAGTGGGGAATCTAATTGGACTTATATAATTCAAGCTCCAATAAGATTGGAATCAATTTAATGTCATTAGAATTAATTCCAACTTATTAACCAAATGTCATTTGACTAAAGACAATTAATTGAACTCTTAAATTACTAAATATCATGAGAACATATGTTTCAAATTACATGTCCAATTGCAAACTCTATTATGAACCATATTATAGTCATCAGCACAATAAAAGGTAAAATTACCATTTTGACCTTATTTTGGTTTTTTCTTTTAGATCTCCACTTCACTCTATATGGTGATTAATACACAAGATCTCATGTTGGTATTAAGACTTGGTGGGTAGCTAGTCCGTCAAACTACTGGCACCAGTTTAATCACCAATCTCCGTAAAGCATCTAGAAGTGATGATATCGCTATAAACTCTTTATTTGAGTGAATGTTCCCTGACACATGTTTCAATTAATAATTCCAACATGCAAACACTAGATTGATACTTTGTAAAAATCTATTATGATCATATTAAGAATTATAATGAAGCACATATGAGTTTACCACTCATCAAGATTGTGGTTCATAATAAACGAATGCTCAAGTGTATGTTTTCAAATTAGAGAAACTACCTACTTTATTATTTAAAACATACATGATTCTAGATTCATTTAATAGTACCATTATCGATAGTCAACTACTATCATGATATGAAACTTATCATTCTCTTGAAGTAAACTCCTTTACTTACATGGAGATAAATCGCAACACCACAGTCTAAATCATAATCAAGCGACCAACTTGGTTATTTAACTGTGAATCAATTAATTTAGCTTTTAATAATATACATGTTTCCCATGCATCTCCATGTGTATATATATCACTTACAAAAGAATCTTGGTGCCTTATGACTAGTTACATTATGCTCATATAAATAAAACCAAACTCTTTTGTTTTATTAATAATAAATATTTTCATTACAACAAAGTAACTGGAAGAAGATTAAGTAATATGTAAATTCATTTACTTCCAGGGTACTATATTTACATAACCCTAACAATCTCCCACTTGCCCTAAAGCAAGTTTAACATATCCCTTATTCTCATCCCTTCTAGGTGACCCTCAAAACTCTTTTGAGATAGCGTCTTCTTAAATGAATCAACAAGGTTTTGCTCTGTAGGAATCTTTATCACATTCACCTCACCACGTTATATTATCTCCCTTATGAGATGATACTTTCTCTCAATGTGTTTGGTAGCTTTATGGTTTCGAGGTTCTTTAGAATTAACCATTGCTCCACTATTATCACAATAAAGTATAGTGACCTTTTCAGTGTCAGGAACTACCTCCAAATCATTTAGGAACTTATGGAGCCAAACTGCTTCTTTTGTTGCTTCATAAGCAACAACATACTCAGCCTCTATAGTAAAATTAGCAACACAAGATTGCTTGGTACTCCTCCGAACTATGGCTCCACCTCATAAAATAAATATAGAACCAGAAGTTGATTTCCTTAAATCAACATCTAATTGGAAATCAGAATCTGTATATCCTGTCGGACTAAGGTTACTTTCAGAGTAAACAAACATTAATTTCTTCGTCCTATAAAGACACTTCAATATGCACTTAACCACAGTCTAACGCTCTATTCCTATCAGTCCCACTGCGTAATAGATATCTAGTCTAGTACAAAGCATAGCATACTTTAAACTTTTCAAATGTCGAAGCATATGAAATGTTATGCATGCATTCGACCTCCTCTTGGGTCTTAGGTGCTTGCTCCTTTGAAAGTTTGATTCCATATCTAGGAATTGTGAAATCACTCTTAGAATTCTGCATGGCAAACTTATTGATCATGTTCTCAATGTAGGTTAATTAAGACAAGGCTATCTGTTTATTCTTACAATCCCATATAAGCTTGATCCTTAGAAAATAGTTAGTCTCTCCTAAATCCTTCATTGAGAACTATTTGTTTTCCTTTGGCCATAGATAACATTCTTACATCATTTCAAATGAGCAGAATGTCATCGACATACAGAATTAGAAAAATAACCTTACCTTCTTATATCCTTTTATAGACACAAGGCTCATCTATGTTTTGTATGAACCCATAGGTTTTGATAGACTTATCAAACCTAATGCTCAAAGACCTAGATGTTTGCTTAAGTCCATAAAAGGACCTCTACAATTTGCATACCTTATGCTTATTACCTAGTTTAATGAATCCTTCACCATATAAATGGTCTCCTCAAGATCCCTATTAAGAAATGTGGTCTTGAAGTCCATTTGCCATATTTCATAATAAAAATAGGTTGCTACAGCCAAAAGAATTCTGATGGACTTAAGCATGGCAACCGGAGAAAAAGTCTTCTTATAGTCTATACCATCTTTTTAAGTATAGCCTTTAGCTACCAATCTAACTTAAAAAGTCTCTACCTTTCCATCTGATCCTCTTTTCCTTTTGAAGATCCATTTACACCCTATGTCTTTTACATCTGGTGGTAGATCCATAAGGAACCAAACTTTGTTGATGTATATGGAATCTATTTCCAATTACATCGCCTTGAGACATGTTTGTGCATCGTCATCATTAATAGCCAGTGTATAAGTAATGGGATCCATTTCTTCTTGGTCCTAGATGGTAATTATGCCTTCTTCTAGACCTAGATACCTGTCTGATTGTCTCACAACCCTCCCACTACATTTAGGCACTACTTGATGGTTAGACTGCTCTTCTGATTTAACTCTTGAATCCATTTCGACATCTTGTTCTGCTATATGTAAATCAACTCTTGGTTTGGATGAAATAGCTAACTCCTTTAGTACTATTTCATTTCTTCCTTTGTGATTTCTCACAAATTCTTCCTCCAAGAAGGTCACATTTATTGACACAAATACCTTCTTATCCTGAGGACTGTAAAAATAGTATCCTCATGTACCCATATGATATCTTACAAACAAACACACTTTAACCTTGGTTCCATCTTTATGGATTCAACCCTTAGAACATGGGTTAGGCAGTCCCAAGTCCTTCAGTGCCATAATGAAGGTACTCGGCCAGTCTATAACTCCATAGGAGTTTTAAGCACCAATTTAGATGAAGAGAAGAAAGGAAAGGTAACTTAGGGTTTTCGATTTTTGGGAGATTCCAAGAGGATTTTCGAGAAGATTTAAGAGGAACAAGGTAGAAAAGCATGAGAGTTCCATTTTAACCCAAGAAAATCCGAAAATAGGGGAAGAAAGAGATAAGTTTCGAAATTTTTTTAATTTGTGAATTTTGATGAGTTCTTGGTTTAGATACCTTGGAAATGTTACGGGATTGTGTTTCCTAAGCTTAATTTTGGAGGTAGCATGATTTAATTGGTTCAATTTTGGATAATTGTGAATTAGGATTTATGCCCAATTTTCGTGATTTGGAGATTTTGGAAGTTTTTGATTTAGATAGCTAGAATATATGAGAGATTTGTGTTTTCTAAGCTCAATTTGAGTAATTATGCTTTTTATGATGTTGAATTTGGGTGAATTTGGTT
>JANZLD010000235.1:48933684-48952227 GCA_026413575.1 Erythroxylum carthagenense | reverse complement strand
ATGTTTAACTCGGCCCATACTCAACCGTTGTCGCAACTGTAAATCAGGCTTTAGCCCAAACGAAGTGTCGCTCAATTTCGAAATGCTCTCTATCCTTCATTGTTTGTGTGCATCAACTGAAAGGTGCTTAACTTTGGAACTCTGTCTTCACAGCACAAGCAATGTTACTTAGCACTGTGTTTCGTGATTTTACGATAAAAGGATCAATTTTAACTATAAGTTTTATATCAATTAATAAATTTAACCCTAAAATTTCAGAAAGCACAAATAAAATTCTAACATTTTCAAAAAAAAATTAAATCTAATCTCATAATGGTGGACAAACTGATGACTATATAACACTGTCAATTTTATGCAAGTTAGTGATATTTGTTAATATTTATTTACTGCTTGTATGGGCCCTTAAAAATTTTAAATTATTATTAAATTTTAATCTATGAAATCCATCGTATTTAATTAATCTTAATTTTGATTAATGTAATTAATTAACCAGACCCTGCAAGCCTAACTAATGTGCCTCTATGGATATAACCGCAGTAGGTGCAAGCACAATAGACAAAGATTTTCTAGCTATTGTTAAACCTGACACAAACAGAGATTTGAAAGGGTACTCATTATACAAAGATTGGAGGAATTTGTTGGCTAAAAAACAATACCCACAAGTTTACATGGGGAGTAACTCTAGTAGTCTTGATCCAAACACTTTGTGCTTAGAAGGGATGTTGAACCCATGTACAGTCGCTGAAAAAAAATAGTGATAAGTTAAAAAAGGTCAGGTCGTAAAAGATGCTGGAGGAGTTGGTATGATTCTCACAATCACTGCAGAAAACGGTAAGGAGCTTATCGCTGATTGCAATCTTTTGCCAATAGTTGCGGTGAGAGAGAAAGAAGGAAAACTCATAAAGCAATACACTTTATCTTCTCGCAAGTCATATGCAACCTCTGAACTAGGTTAGGGATCAAGTCATTGTTAGATAATTTAGAATATTTTTAGTATCAATGTTTGTTGAGTATTTTGGAGTAGATTATCTTTAGATCTAACTGTTAAATAAGATGCATATCAGCTGTTTATTTAAATATTTGTTAGGAAATTTGCAGAGATATTGATACTACTTGATTTTTGTAACTAATAAGCCTGCTTTAACTATAAAAAGACAAGCTTGTTAGTGTTTTTCTCTACATCAATGAAATCATTGTTCACTTGACATCCTTATATGTTTTTCCTATTTCGTTATTGCTGCAATTTCTTTTTGTTACAGGACAACATTTATGGTATCAGAGCTAGAGAATGGCTACAATTTTAGCAGCAAGTTTAACACGAAATTTGCATGTATTTAAAAATTTAACTACCAATTTTTGCGCATTAAGATGAAGACAATTCTCATCTCTCACGATTTATGGGACTTTGTGGAGAATGGATATGAAGCTCTTGAACAAGATGAAGGCATACAATTGAGAACAGCACAGCAAAATGAGTTGAAGGAAAAATGAAAGAAAGATGCCAAAGCTCTTCCCTTTATCCAACAATCCAACGATGAAAGTATTTTTCTAATTTTATGAATGCAGAAATAGCAAAGGAGGCTTGGGATGCATTTCAAAGAGTGTACCAAGGAGAAAACAAGTCCAAGTAAGTGAAGTTGCAAGGTTTTCGTTGAGAGTTCGAGAACTTAGGCATAAAGGCTTCTGAATCAAGGCAATAATTCTTTTCAAGGGCATCTTTAATCATCAATCAAATAAGATCCCTAGGATAAGATTTAACAGAACAATGGTCATGGAAAGATTACTTCGGAGTTTGCCTATAAAGTATGATCATGTTGTCGCAACTATTGAATTATACCTTTTATGAATTGATGAGTTCACATGAAGCATATGAGCAAATATTGAATAGGACAACAGAAACTCCAACATAACAAGCATTCAAATTGGAGACTAATAAACAAAAAAAAAGCAAGATGGTGGAGCGACCGATTGTTCTAATCATGGCTAAGGAAGACTAACACATGGCAGAGAGTATGGCCATAGACAAAACCATGGTTGAGGTCGAGGTCGAGGATGACATTATAATAATACCTAGCAATGTGAGACTAATCATTGAGGTAATAACTTTTCTTGCTCATATTGCGGAAGGACTAATCATGAAGATAAGGATTGTTGGTATAAAGATCATTCAGGTGTAGGAAAAGCTACGCAATGCCATTATTATAAGAAATATGCCCATGTTGAAAAGAATTGTTACAAAAAGACTGAAGTAAACTTCCACGAAGAAAAGAATGGAGAAGAGAATTTATTTCTTAGTTCGTTTGGTACTCCTACTAATACCATGCAGGATGTTTGGTATCTTAATAGCGAATGTAGCAATCATATGACTAGTAACAGGGATTTTTTTATTGATTTTGATGAATCATAAAAACACGAGTTAGGATGGGTGATAACAACTATATTCAGGTATGTGGTATGGGGACTGCTGCTGTAATTTCAAAATTTGGGAGGAAACTTATTCATAACGTTATATATGCTGTTGGTTTCGCTCAAAACTTAGTTTGGGTCAATTAATGAGAAGAGGGTATTATGTGGTATTTGAAAGTTATAAATGCAACTTTTTGATAAAAGAAGCATGAATTTGGTGTACTCAATTAAAATGAATAAAAACAAGATGTTTCCGATTTGTTCATCAAGATTAAGTGTCAATGCCTTTTCTGTATCATCTGATGATAGCATGGTTTGGCATAAGAGATATGGTCATCTTAACTTTGGTAGTTTGGATTTGTTGCATAAAAGGAAGATGGTTTATGGTTTTCTTATTCTGAAAGGTGATAGGAAGTTATGTGAAGCATGCATTTATAGGAATCATCATCAAGATAAATTGCCTACAAGTAAAGCAAGGAGGGCTACGAAACCAATGATGATAGTTCATGCTGATGTATGCAGGCCTATGCAGATTTCTTCCTTAAAGAAGTAAGTATTTCTTGATCTTTGTTGATAATTTTTCAAGGCTAACATGGGTGTATTTCTTAAAGGAGAAATCTGAAGTTTTTGAAAACTTTAAGAATTTTAAAGCTATTATTGAAAAAAAGAGTAGATACTATCTTATGACACTTTGAATCGATCATGGTGGCGAATTTTTATCTATTAAGTTCAAAATTTTCTACAACTTTCATAGTATCCAATGACAAAAAATAGTTAGCTATACACCCCATCAAAATGGAGTGGTGGAGCACAAGTATAGAACTATTCTTAAAGTAACAATGAGTATGTTGAATGAGAAAAGACTACCTAAAAAATTATGAGCTGAAGTTGTAGCTTCTGCAATATACTTTAGCAATAGATCACCAACCTGAGCAGTTCAAGATATGATGCCATATGAAGCCTAGTATGGTACAAGACCAAATGTAAGTCATTTACGAACAATTGGTTATATTGCTTATGCTTTTATACCAGCTGAATTAAGAAGGAAACTTGATAAAAAAAGTGTTAAATGTATATTTCTTGGGTATAACGATGAAACCAAAGGGTATAGGTTGTTTGATCCTATAACTAACAAGCTAAATTTTATCCGTGATGTTATTTTTAATGAAAATGAAGCTTGGAAATGGGAATCTAAAGAAGAAAAGGCAGCCTATGATAAAGATTCTGCACTATAAAAAGCTAGACGTCTTGTTGAAATTTATGCTTCAACAGAGGAAGCTTATGGTGTAATGGAACCTACATGTTTTGAAGATGCAGCTAGAAGGAAAGAATGGGTGTAAGACATGGGAGAAGAAATTGAAACTATTGAGAAAAATATGACATAGAGTTTGGTGGATTTGCCAAAAGGGAAGGAAACAATTGGTCTTAAATGGATTTATAAATCCAAATTCAACTCTGAAGGATCCTTGCAATGAAACAAAGCCTAGCTAGTCGCTTGATTTTACTGAAACTTTTGCACCATTTGTTCGTTTTAATACCATGAGAATAGTTTTGACCTTGGTTACCCACAACGGATGGAAGGTTTATTAGTTAGATACCAAGTCTGCATTCCTTAATGGTGATCTTTTGGAAGATGTATATGTAGAATAGCCACAAGGTTTTACTATCAAGGGAACTGAACAAAAAGTGTATAAGCTACATAAAACCTTATATGGTCTGAAGCAAACGTCAAGGTCATGGTACAACAAGATTGACTCTTATTTTTCATAACATAATTTTGAAAAAAGTGCAAGTTTCATAATTATATGTTTGTATATTTATGACATCTATACTAGGAACTCAGCTCAAATGATGTAGGAATTTAAAGAATCAATGATGCAATCTTTTAAAATGTCTAACTTGGGGTTATTGCATTATTTTTTAAATATTGAAGTGCTACAGGATTCAAATGGTATATTTATCTCTCAAAAGAAGTATGCAGGCGACTCGTTGAAAAAAGTTGGCATGGAGAATTGCAAAGCTATAAAAACACCATTAAATGTGAATGAGAAGCTACATCTTAATGATGGTAGTGAAAGGGTGAATGAAAAGCATTTCAGAAGTAATGTTGGAAGGTTTATGTATAGAAAAACATTTCAGAAGTATTGTTGGAAGGCTTATGTATCTCACAAATACAAGACTAGATATTGTTTATAGTGTCAGTCTTATTTCAAGATTTATGCATAATCCAAGTAAGTTACATCTTAGAGTAGCCAAAAGGATTCTTCAATATGTGTAAGGGGATTCACATTATAGCATCTAATATTCAAGATGTAATCTTATAAGTCTTACAACATTAACTGATAATGATTAGGCTACATATGCAGAAGATAGGAAGAGTACAACATGTTATATTATTAGTCTTGGTTCGGGTGTAATTTCTTGGTCATCAAAGAAGCAATAGAATACTACTCTTTCAAGACAAAAGCGGAGTATTCAACAGCTATAACTACTGCTTGTCAAGAAGTTTGGCTGAGGAGGATCTTAAAGGATTTAAACTTGGAGCAAATATATTCGACTAATGTGTTTTGTGACAATAAGTCAACAATTTCAATATCTAAAAATCTTGTCCAACAAAGGAGAACAAAACATATTGAGACTAAGTTTCATTTCATTAGAGAATTGGTTGCAAAAGGAGAAGTAAAGTTAGTCTGCATCAACACAGATAATCAACCTGCAAACATTCTTACAAAAGCTTTGCAAGATAATAAGTTCAAGAACTTTCGATTTATGATGGGTGTACAACCTCTGAACTAAAGGAGGATTGTTAAATAATTCAGAATATTTTTAGTATCAATGTTTGTTAAGATTGATTGTGTTTTTGAAATTTAGTTAGAGAGTACTTTGAAGTATATTATCTTTAGATCTAGCTGTTAAATAAGATGCATATCATCCGTTTGTTTAAATGTTTGTTAGGAAATCTGCAGAGATATTGATACTACATGATTTTTGTAATTGATGCTTCAACTATAAAAAGGCAGGTTTGTTAGTTTTTTTTTTCATCAATGAAATCATCGTTCACTTAACTTCCTTAAATGTTTTTTCTTATTTCACTATTGCTGTAGTTTCTTTTTGTTATAAGACAACAACCATCATTAGTCGTGGTCATATTTTCATCGAGAATTTTCTAAGCTTCGAGATATTGAAGCTTGGCATTGTTGCTCTAGGCCTTAACATTCTTGCTGCTTGGATCGGCAAGATGGGTCCATCAAGCATGTCAACTTATCACCAACTAGTTAAGTTCAATATACTTTCAAGGACTTTCATATCGTGCCCACATGTGAGTGATATCGCCGCCTTGATTAAAGTTAAACATCCTAACTGGAGTCTGTTGGATGTAAAATCAACATTGATGACCACAACTCATGCTCATGATAACACTCGTAAATGTATTATAGATGCTTTTACAAGTGCACCTTCATGTCAATATGAAAACGAAGATGGACATATAAACCTACATTAATTAGTTATATTAATCAACATTAAAATTAATTAAATACAGTGGGTCCCATTGAATAAAAATTAATAACATTTTTAAATTTTCTAAGAAAGCAGCCCCCGTATTGTTACATTAAATATGACATGGCAATGTTGGGCCCACATAAGCAATAAATAAATATTAAAAATGCCAGGTTAGCAGAAAAATGATGATGTCATATAGCCGTCAATTTTTTAGTCATTATGGGGTTATATTTAAATGTTTTCCAAATGTTAAAGTCTTATTTGTACTATTTAAAACCTTAGGGTTAAATTTGTTGATTGATGTAAAACTTAGGGTCAAAATTGACCCTTTTGCTTTATTTTATTACAAGAGAAGATTTTTATTTTAAAATAAAATATTTACTTAAAATAACTTCTCTTATAATATATAGGGTAATTGCAAAAAGAATCTAAAACTTTTTGTAATATTAATCTGAACTTTAAAATGTGACACTAAAATGCCTGAACTTTCAATTTGTTGAGAAAATATCATGACAATAAGTTCTTCGTTTATCGCTAATATGGCATAACATGTCAGATTATCAATTTTTCCATGTAGCTGCCACAAGTTCAATTTTTTACAGGAAATTATTTATTACTTAATAAATTTGGATAAATAAAAATCCTAATGAGTCCTTCCTCTATTACTCTCCTTCTCCTTCCTATTGATGATCTTTCGGGCTCAACTTTGATCGCCCAACTCCTTCATCTTGATTGAGTAAAGTTTTAAGATTTACTACAGACCCATCAAACCTAGTTGTTGCATTTTAACAAATCTTCCTTGCCTAACTTCAATCAAGAATTCAAAGGTGAAATCAAAATTTTCTTGTCTGCTGTAAACCCATCAAACCTAGAAGCTACAAGCTTTGCTATAAACCTAGAATACTAGATATGTTCTAGCACTACTTTTTTTATTTTCTAGTAATTTTATTTTTTGGTATATGAGCAGAAGCACTTGTGTGAAAGAGCACAATTGTGACATGTGAATATACTCTCTTGTATGCATTAAAAAATGCTAAAACCGAATTGTGATCTACAATTAGGAATGTCAACTTTGCCCTAATTGACCGGGCCGCAGGTCGAGATAGAGAGGCCCGCACTTAGCCCTTCAAAATGATGTCGTTTTTTAATTCTTTTGAAAAAATATATAAGGTAGACTGAGCTGGCTGGGTCCAGCCCAAGGATAGCTCATATGACCACAAACCGATCAGCTTATGGTTAGACGAAGGCACAGGCCAAGTGGTTCGGCCCATTGACATCCCTATCCATAATTTTCATCAACTACACATAATGATTTCATCAATAAAAAGAACTTAAGTTGTTAGTAATATAAAAAGTGGCAAAGTCCAAATTCTATCTACATTCAATGCCTTTATTTATGAGATAAGGAATTAAATAAATTATAAGGCATTATATGTTTTAATAACTTCAAGATAAACACATTATCTACTCTAGAAATTACTTTTTGAGTTATTTCTCATAAGTCTCATTGGCAATATAGGGTATGTTTCTACTTAGGCAAATCAGCTTGCTTGGAGTATGAATAATCACACGTAAGATTACATCGTAAAGGTCATCTATGGTATTGATCATGAAATATAATCTTACCCTTATAATATAAGTTGATACTTTATCCGATCTGCTAGTGTTTCTATCCTTGAGATGTTAAAGAACAAATTATTGTTATTAATTTCCTCAATAATAGTAAAAGAATACTTAATATAAAAGCACATAAGATAAGGAACTAAAATGAAAATAAGCTTAAAATTATAACTTGAAGATAGATCATCGCAATGTAAGTTTGTCCTTAGCTCTAAAGTAATAGAAATTGTAGGTCCTACACTATCCAATTTTAGATCAAACCTTAAGTTGTTGAAAATTCAAAGGGAGTTAGATGAGACAAAAAATTATACTTGTGAGATTGTATCTGATGTAGTTTGCAAATGTTTTCTTCCATAGCTTTGTGTTTTTTAACTGTCCAAACTCAACTGTTGTCATATCTGTAAACTAGGCTTTAGCCCAAACAAAGTGTCACTCAATTTTGAAGTGATCTCTTTCCTTCATTGTTTGTGTGCATCAGCTAAAAGTCCTTTTATGAGTTTTTAACTTTGATCTTTCTACACAACACAAGCAATATTAATTAGTATTAAGTTTTGTGATTTTATCATATCACAAGATTTCTATTTTAAAATAAAATATTTACCTACAATATCTTCTGTTTATAATATATAGGGTTAATTGTAAAAAAAAAACTCAAACTTTACTTAACTTTGCAATACTAGTATGAACTTTAAAAAATGACACTAAAATGCTTGAACTTTCAATTTGTTGATAAAATACCCTAATTTTAAGTTCTCCGTTAACGTCACTAATACAGTATACCATGTTATATTAACGATTTTTTCATATGGTTACCATATGTTCAATTTTTTTCCACAAAATTATTTTATTATTTAATAACCTTGGAAAATAAAATTCCTAATGAATTCTTCCTCCATCTATTCTCCTTCTCCTTCCCATCAAAGCTCTTTCAGGCCCAAACTTGATCACCCAAATCCTTCATTATGATAGAGTAAAGCTACAAGATCTACTACAAACACGTTAAACCTTGATGCTATATTTTAACAGATCTTCCTCTCTTAACTTTAATCAAGAATTTAGAGGTGAAGTCAAACTTTTATTATCTATTGTAAACCCATCAAACCCAAAATTTACAAGTTTTGTTGTAAGGCTAGAATACTAAATATGCTATAGTACTACTTTTTTTGTTTTTCTTTTGCTTTCCAGCAATTTGATTTTTTGGCATATGTGTAACATCCCGTTTTCATACTAAGGGTTGGAACCTTAGATTTTAGTAATTGAGAAATAGCAATGAGAGATTAGAAAAATGCATTTCAAGCTCATGTATAATGTTAGCATACACACATGTGAATTTGATTATTACACACATTATAATGAATTGTTTATGCGCTTATTTGACATTTTCTGGGTATAAATGATTGTTTTAATGCAATTATAATGTGAATTATGGATTATGTATCTTAAAAATTGAGTTGTAGTGTATAAGTGGTAAAATATGAGAATTTTCTGAAATTTAAAGATATTTTTGGACTAGGAAAAAAATACCAAGTGGTAGAACAATTAATGAACAGTAGTAAAAATAAGAGTCAAATGGTAGTGAAAATTTTTATGATGACATTAAGATTTAATGACAAGTGTCATTGAAAATTAGAAAAAAAATTGTGTTGGAGACAAATGGACTAGCTTACTAAAAGACTAAAATGGGACCATAGGAAAGTGACAAGTGTCACTACCACTCACCACTTACTATTCTTTTACCTAAATTAAAGTCCATCTTGTGATTTTTCACTTGTCATTTATGACACTTGCTTCTTTTCTTCATTTGCTTTCATCTTCTCTCCATTTACGAAACTCTTACCACCCTCATCATGTTGATTTTTGTCCCACTCTTCTACTTTGCTTCTTCAAGATTTGTTGTCTTCTGCATCTTGTTACTTAAAGAACTAAACCTTCTACATTGAATGATGATGATAATCATGTATGTTGGAGAAGCTAGAGTTAAGTGTAATTTGAAGACATTGAAGCTAAATAAGTATAAGCATTTCTCTTCCTTATTGGTTGAATGAAACATACTTTGATGATAGTTAAGAGTTAAATGATCATAAAATGAGGCATGGGCACATGCAAAAATGTGAACGAGAAATATGGGTAGATTGATGTCTTGCTTTTACATATATGATGATTAATGATTCATAAATTGATGTAGAGATGATTTAGAGTTAGAATGAATTAAAAAATGAGGTAGAAAGAAGTGCAGAAAAATTGAGCTGTGAATGGATATTTTCATGTTTTGTTTTTAATGTATAAAAATGTGGATCATTAGTTATTTTAGAAATGGATTAGATTGATTAATAAATTTAAGGAAAAGGCAAATGTAGTGTCTTGAAAAGAGAAGAATTAGGATGAAAGTTTAGAGACAAAATGATAATGGTGTTTTAAATGTGCTAGAATATGTTATCTGTAACATTTCTATTTGGATGTATATCGATATTTTAGCCATTAATTGATCTGTAGATATCCAAATGGAATGACTTTTAATTTGGATTAAATTGGAGACATATGGCTACATTTTTCATGAAGACATCGAATTCAAATTCTACCTTTAAGAGCTTCAAAATTTGACTTGAAGTTGATTAGTAGGTGTAGTAAATTGATGGATGAATACATGTGTTGTGTTCTACTTTGAGAGTATGAAAACCATGAGTGGTGAGTTGTTATGTAAATGTTATGAGTTGTGAATTAAGGGTATAATAAAAGTTAAAGTTATGTTAATCAAGATGTTGAGTTATATTCTTGAAATGAGATGAATTAAGGTAATAGTTAGAAGTGAAATGAAAGTGGAAATGAAGATGAATATCATTCTGCCAAAAGTTTGTAATTTTGGAACTACAATTAATTAAGATAACTGTTGCATCAACTAACCATAAGATAATTGATGTAAGAATGGTTATATTGATATACATACTTATAATTGAAGATAAATGAAAAATTAATATAAAAAAAGGAAGCAAAGAATTGAAGTTGTCAATCATGTGTAGGATGAGTTGACTGCTTATGGAAAAGGAATTTGCACATATTCAATAAGATTGTATAAAAATTGCAATTATTGAAGCATATGTAGATGTAGATGCTATCCATAACAGGTGATAGAGAACTATTCATGTATATGTCTACTGATCTAGTGTGTCTCCTCTTTGTCTTTGATGGGTGAAGATCAATTCCATGCTGTCGCTAGTATTGGTGCTGCCAGAGTTGAACAAGGCATAAGCCATATCAGCAACTGGGTATTGAAATTCATGTCTACTTGATGAACCCACGCCAACTGCAGCTGTAACAACCATCCCACTACCACTACTTGAAGACCCTCCAGGACTGACTTCTGGCGCTGATCCTAATGTTGCCTGTGGTACTGATGATATTATCGGAGCCGTGGCTGACATGTAACAAGTATGTTCTCCTCGGTATGTCACTTCATATGTTAAGGGATCGTCGTCAAGTCGTTGAACTTGCTTTTTGGCTGGACATTGGTACAACTTTTGGTGGGTGCAACGAAAGTAGGCCCTGAAAATATGAATCAAGTCATCTATAACATAACCACGCCTGCTGGTAATGCATCAAATAACTATTTTTAGTTCCTGTGGGAAAAAAAAGATGTCTTGTGCAGCATACTGCAGGGTCGTATGCTGAGTCAAAACCTGACTGCTTTAAGAATATACCAAGTCAAAACCTGATTTTTTTCAATCAAAGACGAGACAAGTACTGTGTACCTTGGGAATTTGGACCCCAGAATTTCTTTCTGCCCATATTTCCTCCAACCGAAGCCATCATCAGGTGGGATCTCAGTATTTCCCCCTGTAGGAACAGGTACCCTCATGGTTCGTTTATCTCCGGCATCCTTCCTGAATTTAAATTTCCCAATAAATTATTGTAAGAAAAGAAAAGCTTAAGATCCTCAAGAAAAATTTCTGAATTCCTCAGCAAAAGTAAGAAAAACATATTTATCATTTCAACTTAACAAAATCATATCTAAACACTCTGTGTAAACTAGCTAGTTCGTACGCGTCCGCCTCTCTGCATTGGCCTAGGCCCTATGTATATAAACCATTATTTGGCATTCATAGTCACCTGGGGGTTATATCTGTACTTAATCTCCATCAATTACATTATATCTGTACTTAATCTACGCCAGGAATATAGTGCGTTAAAAATACATGCAATACTACATATAAAGAGAGTGAATTGTTGTCATACCTCCTTTTTAATCTCTGTGAGGATGATGAGGCAGCGGCTTTGCTTGCACCACCCGTATCCATTGCCTGAACATCACAAACAGCTAATCGTAATGGCATTTGCTTCGTACCAGTAATTTCCTTAACCCTCTCATGAAGAGGATCACCACCTACTTCAAATGTTGGCGTACGATGATACATCTCCATCGCTGATGAAGTGCAAGGAATAGTAGTACTTCTCCTAATTAACCATTCCTTCAAACCTTCGCTCTGCTGATGAAACATGGGGCCTGAAGGATAAGAACTAAAGGGATATTCTTTACCTGCGTTTAGCCTATCCCTAGCAGCCTCAAAAACCCCTATAATGTCATTCAAAGAGTTGCCAAGTGCTTCAGGCTGCAGGTTCGCTAAGCTCGATTCAACTTCTCTAGCTAACTTGCATCCGTGAAGAATTAAAGAAATGATATCAGCAGGCGCAGCAGTTGCCATATCTATATATATGATTACTTGCTTTCTTTCTGTTGCAAGAGAACTTGGATGGGGTGATCAGTAGAGTTTGTTTTCTACTCCTGTGTAGTTAATTAAGCAGGAAGGAAGGATGGAGTTCATAAGTATTTGTTGTCTCCTTAATATCAAGGTAAAAGATAAGAAGTTTGGAAAACAAGACCAGGTCATGGTCTGCTTGGCATATGTTCCTAGTTCCTACTGATACGGAGACATTGACCCTGACCCGTTGAACCATCCCTGCTCTTTCTTTCTGTATCTTGAAGAATTTTCCAAACATTCGGCCCTGACAAGAAAATTCTCTTCTGCTTCTAGGTTGCGTTGACATCAATTAAGGACTAATTGGCCGGCAAGACCAACTCAGGAATCAGTTGATATCGATGTTTACTACAAACTGCGGTCATTTTGGGAGCCAGTGCCCTTTTAAGACCAATACAGTTTTTTCTTTTCATTTTAAATTAACGAAGGCGGAAGGAACTCATGTAAGCTCGGCTGCAGCCTGATCGGGTCAATATTCCGTGGGCTCACTATTTGGTCCTCTATTTGCCTTTTCAGCTAACTCGAATGACGTTGCTGTAACCAACGAAAACGAAACCAACAAAAACGCGCCGTTTCAGTATCATGTTGAAATTTGCTTGTAATGATGATTTATCCTTATTAAGATGCAATTTTTTCTTGGTGAATTATGTTTTAAACAAAAAAATTTATTTCATTTTATAATACTATTGAAAATAAAAAATTTTAATTTATTACAAATATAACTTATAAGCCTATTGACGTGTAACACATCATAAATTGAACTTATCCATGTTAACTTATGGACAGAATTTTCAATAATAATGAATTAAAAAATACCATCCATTCATTCATTTAAAAATATTGGAAATAATTCTATCATAAAAGTTTTAATATATTAAATATTTTACTTATTAAAATTTTATAGCATGCTATCTAATACGAATAGGCTCCTTTTAAGTTAGTCAGATTAATAACAAAAGTTAATGTAAACTAAATTTACAATAAATTGGAACTTCTGATATTTGATTAATATTTTCTTATTTTAATTAGTATTATAAAATTGAACCCTATCATCATTCCTTTATTAATTATAGGTTTTTTTTCTATAATATTAGAGTCGTGCCTTATGATGTTTAAGTGATTAACGGAATTTATTTAAAAAACATATACTTTTTTCGCTGATGGTGAGAGATCCCACGTAAATTTTAGTTAAGCAATAAATTTGTTGGTCCTTAAAACCTATAATTAGAGAGAATAAGCTATACTTATAAGAATCAAATCTAAATTTAATGCTCTAAAAATAGAGGGTCTTGAAAGATCAATAGACAATTGAAAATTTTCAAAAAATAAAAGTATTAAATTTAATAAAAAATTATTTCTCTTAAAGTTTATTTACAATATTAAAATAAAAATGTCCCATTATTAGAACCGTTTGAAACCATACATTAACTATTACAAACTCTATGAATAAACATATACATAAAAATAACAATCATATTAAACTATATTTGACTATAAAAAAATCATCGCTAAAAGTCTCAAAATCATCGTTGATAGTCATTAGAGATGATTTATATTTGTTATAAAAAACATTGTCAAATTTTCATTGTTGAATACTATAGTCAATGTTTTTCTCCATTCGTCACCAATAGTTTTTAACTATGCTTTATTTTCGTAGCTAAAAGCTATTAGCGATGCTTTAGGAAATAGTCACCAATACTCTTGGCTACGCTTTCTTTTCATAGATATATTTTGTAAAATGTAGTCCAATTTTTAATATATATTTTAATGAAATGTTATACCATGTTAATTTTAATTATTTGTGACATTTTTAATCCATATTACTATATAATATTTAGATTTTTTGTTAATTTATTATACAAAATATTATAAAAATAATTGATAATTTGAAGCATTGTATAAAAAAAATAAAATATCATTAAATTTTTTGTGTGTATAAGATTTTAATTACAACTTCAAAAATATTTATAGACAAAATAATAAATACATAAATTAGTTTATGAGATATAACACAAATCACTCATCCTCATTTTCATTTTCACTGTTTACATAATCCGGGCCAAGTATTTTTTAGGTACTTTTTATGCTTAGCCAACTTTTTTTTAGTATGTTCTAATTTAACCTGAGTGACTTGTTTTCCTCTTCAAGATGTCGAACGTATGTTGATTTCGATGAGGATGAAACTGTAATATCCTGCCTCCTAAAATTGTTAAGAGATTAAACTGTTAGATTGGATCACATAAGTTATTTCATCTAAGAATTTATGAGGTGCATTTCATTCACATGCATAATATTTGTATACACATATGAATCATGATTTAGAAAACATTGCAAGCTAGTATAGACACTCAATTGACATATATATTCCGGGGTTTGGAACAAAAAATAAATATGATATAAATGTGTATTCCTAATGTTTTACATTTTGATTTACCAATAACATGAATTGATGGATTATAATTAGTGAATTGAAATTTATTTTTACAATTGAGTAATTGATGAGGTGATATGTGTATCTAGTTTAAGAAAAATGTTAAAGAGTAAGACAAATTTATACATAGGAATTTAGGTTGATTAGGCCTATGAAATGGTGACATGTGGCATTGAAAATAAGTGACAAATGACTCAGTTAAATGGATGAAAAGTGGCTTGAGTATAATTGTGACAAGCGGCCCTTTAAGTTTGTGACAAATAGCACTTTAGACTTATGACATATGTAACTTTACAAATGGTGACATGTGTAACTTTACAAATGGTGACATATATAGCCTTACAATTGGTGACATGCATAACCTTACAATTGGTGACATGTGTAGCCTCACAAGTAGTGACATACGAAGGCTTAAAATGAGTTACATGTGGAGCCTAAATTAAGTGACACATGGACGAATAGAATAGTAATATATGGACCAATAGAAGGATAACATATGTACCAATAGAATGGTGACACATGGATCAATAGAATGGTGACACATAGATTGGTTTGACCTTCTTGAATTTTCTAGAGAAAATGGATGAAAAGGCAATATAAGTAAGAGTAAATGCCTTCCATAAGGTTAGAAGAGGGAGAAAAAAGAAAATGAGAAGGGAAGGAGAGAAAAAGGGGAAGAGAAGAGGAGAAGGAAAGAAGTTATCAAGGTCAGTTGAAATTCTAGTTTCAATTTCATTTTTCTCTTTCTATCTATTTTTCATATTCTTAGAGCACGAATTTGAAGAAACTCAAAGAATGAAAGTTGTAGATATAGGTCTTAACTTGGCTTCTATAAAAGTGGCTTGACAAAATAGTGACTAGAGTTCGAGGTATGCTTGTTTCCCTAATACTACTTGTGATAGACCCCTGTGCAGGAATCTTGTATTATTTCCTGATTTTTTAGGACCTTAAAGTCCAAATTAGTGAAAGTAAAAAATATGAAAAATGATTATTGATGTCTTATTAATGCTTCTGTGAAATATTTTTTTTAGGAGATGTACTGATAATGATTTATTGTGGTTTGAGTATTGGTTTGTTTCTTACTAGAAATAGGACAAAATTTGGATGGAGATTATATTTTAAAGGGAGATACTGTTTGTGTAATTTTTAGATATATTAATACTAATGAAAGTCTAGTTTTGGGGGCATAAGAATCATAGCATTTAGATTTTTGTAGAGAGACTTATGATTAAAAGAAGACAGCTTGTTCATAAAGGAACATTAGGAAGAAAATGATGTAAACATTGCACATAAGGTTAGGTTAGCTTGATGGTTAAGGAAACATTGAGCTGAATTAGTAAGTGAATTATTAACCTATTGGCACATGTTAGAATAACATTTATGATGATTGATTAGGGATGAATTTGTTTGTGGTGGTGTATGAATATGAGATACATGTTTAAGTAGTAAATACATTATATATTTTTATGTACAAAGGCTCATGAGATTTGCACTTGGAGTGCAACTAATGTTTTTATTACATATTTTGATAAATGATATTGTTTTCAACAAACCTGCACTTGAAGTGCAAAAGACAATGTTTTATTTTCTGAAACTATATTTTTGAATAACTTTGCACTTGAAGTTCAAAAGATGACTTTTATTGAAATACTATTTTGGAACTTACATATGTATAATCAAGTCATGTATGCTATGTATATGTGTTCTCGTTTGGCTTAAAGCCATGGAAAGGTTCCATTTTATCAGTTGGACTGATAAATAAAGCCATGGTGCCTTACTTGATTTTTGTAGTTAATATTTTTATATGATATTTGTGATTGGTAAGGTAACAATAGGCCAATCGTGTGCTAGGTACAACAGATTAAGCGACTCCCGTAACCTTGACGCTGGTACAAGAGATTTGAGTCCTTGTATTGACACCTTCTAGGGACTTGTGGGTGATTCCACATCTAGGTTTGGACACCAACGAGGTCATCACCTAGGGACATGACGCTCTTGTCGATTGTAGTCTGGACTCACCACGAATGAGTCGAGCCAACATCGAGAACCAGTGGGTGTGCACACTAGTTTGGCCGACTAGTGGTGACACATATAATTGTTTTGGCTTATTCTAATATTTGTTTTTTGATGAGATTTGATTTATACTTGTGATATTCTTCTGTTTTTATGTACTAGAACTGGAACCTATGTTCACCGGATGGTTGATTAATAGGCTAGGCTTACGTGGTTCATAACCAATATACATTAAGTCATAGGCTAGGCCTATGTGTTTCTATGTTATGTATATTCACTTCGTAGGTTATCTACACCATCTTGGTATGTATTGAGTTCTATTTTCCATATATGTTTTTCTTGCTCATTAAGTACATAATGTACTCAACCCATCCGCTTTGCAACCATGCAGGTTAATTTAGTGAGCTTGAAGCTCTGAGTGGATAGTGCAGTTTTTTTTGAATTTTTGGGGTATTTGTTAGACCCCGCTTATTTCTGGAATCCAACTCTTACGAAATCATAAAACTCGAGCTTGCTCTGATATCACAACTGTTGACCCCGTTTCCGGAGCCCAACACTCGGAGTCTTAAACCTTGTGCTTAAAAACCTGTAAGTCATTTGCCGTCATTCCACAATAGTGGTGAGCACACACTAATCAAATATCAAAATCACATCTTGACTTCTTCATAGAAATTGAAGCTCTAAGCCTCTAGTTTTCTTTGAAGAAAAAATCATCTCAATCGGAGCTCTATAGCTCAAGACATGCTTAAAAATCTAAAGCATGCACATACTCCAATTATGCTCTCCTAATCGACCCCTCACTTACTTTAATGAAAAATTCCTAAAAATAACTCCAAAAGATACCATTTTTCCTAGAGAGATATCCAAAGATGTTAGAAATCCATTGATTTAAGAATCACTTCATTTGGAGGTCAGATGAGGGAGTTATGCCCAAAAGAATATAACATGTTTATACCCTCAATCAATTTGTACCTATCTTGGTGCGATCGCCATAACTTTCACTGTAGATGTCTAAATGAGTTAGTTTTTAGACCATTTGAAAGAAGAATTCTATATCTACAACTTTTATGAAGACCATAAATTCATATTTGGCCTCTAGAAGTGTCAAAAATCTCCACTTCCCTAAGCTGACCATGTCCGTTTAACGGACATGTATTGGGTTTGGGAGCTCATTTGGTCGAGAAAGTCCGTTAAACGGACATAGACTGACCAAGGGGTGTTTTTACACTCGATAAGGTCCGTTAAACGGACATTGGGGTTCCTCAAGGTCCCCCAATGCCTCTCTAATGCTTCCAACTTCCATCCTAACACCATATACACTTATAATCTTCACAAATTCACTTATTCTAATGCCTAAACACTTCATAACAATCCAAACAACACATTCATTTCACAAACTTCTCAAATCCCAACTCATTTGGTTCATCAAAGCCCCAATTTCCCATTAATCGCCCTAGTTGTCACAACCACAAATCATAAGCAGCATCCTAACTTGTAACACTCATATATCTCCATTCCGACATCCAAAAATCACAAACTTCATATCGTTGGAAAGATTAAGAGATCGTCTACAACTTCCAAGAACACAAATTTTATCAATTCTACCTAAATAATTCCATAATTTCACTTAAATCCAGAACACAATCCTTGAAAATAGCAATGAAAATCTTGAAAAGCTGTAAACAACCATATTGCATTTGTATTTCATTTGCATCAAAATAAGAGTCGTACAACGCTTTTGTATCATCCCGTTACTGATAGCAAGGGTATTATGGTAATTGGGACAGACTGATAGGATTGCACTGTATTCATTGACTGAGC
>JANZLD010000235.1:48901647-48920566 GCA_026413575.1 Erythroxylum carthagenense | reverse complement strand
AAAAGATTTTGAAGTGAGAAGAATTAAGGTGAAAGTTAGAAGTAGAATGAAAGCAAAAATGAAGTTGAATTTATGTAATAAGTTGATGAAGAATATGTAAATATGTGTATATTCTGTTGTTGGTGGTCATGATTAATCATGGACTATATATTTTTCTTGGGATGATATTGATTTGAGGTGGAGTTGAGAATGAGGAGTAAATGAAGTAGAAAAGGTGATCTTAGTATGATGTATGTTAAGGAAAGATTGTGAAATAAATGGATGGTTGATCTGGAAAATGATTATGGAGCATGCTTCAGTCTTTTAGCCATAAATTTTTCTCTTGTTATCCGAACGAGATGATTCTTGATTTGGATTAAACTAGAAACATATGGCTACATTTCTTATGAAGACATCGAATTTAAATTATGTCTTTTTTCACTTCTTCTGTCTTTTTCTTTAGTCTGTTTTGTATTTATCTTCTGTTCCATTTTAGACCCTTCAAAAGATATAATCTGTCTTCATGGTTTACATGAAAGTTGTAGATCTTGAAGTCCTCTTTCTAACCATATAAAGAACACCCAAATTCGATATATGTAACGAAAGTTATAGTAATTTTCTCACTTCTTCTGTCTTTTGCTTCTTCTGTCTTTTGCTTCTTCTATGATGACGTCATCTTCTTCTGTGTTTATTCTGTGATGATGTCATATTTTCTATATTTTGCTTCTTTTGTGTTTTGCTATCTTCTGTCTTTTTGCTTCTTCTGTCTTTTCGCTTCTTCTGTGCTTTGCTATCTTCTGTGTTTTACTTCTTCTGTCTTTTGCTTCTTCTGCCTTTTGCTATCTTCTAGTTTATTTTTTACCATTCAGACGATAGAATCTATCTTCAAGTTCTTCATGAAAGTTGTAGATCTTGAAGTCTTGTTTAAAACCATATGAACAACATCTTAATTTGAAATCTTTAGGAAAAGTTATTGCAATTTTCCCACTTCTTCTGTCTTTTTCCATTCTTTTGCTTTTTCATTTGACTTCATCTATACCTATTGTTTGGTCCATTTTGACCATTCAGATGATAAAATCTGACCTCAAGGTCTTCTTCAAAGTTGTATATCTCAAAGTTATCTTTGAAATCATCCTAAGATGATCTTAATCCAATATCTTTAGTGAGAGTTATGCTATTTGTCCCGAGACAAGTTCAATATAATTGAGGACCAAATCTTGTTTGACTCTTTCGGCCCCAATTTTGCTATCCGACCTCCAAATGAAGTGATTCTTACACCCTTAGATTCCTAACACTTTTCTTTTTGCATCACCATTGAAAGTCATAACTTTTGGTTTTGATTTGAAAAAGATGTATTAAATCGAGTAAGGGTATCGATTGGAAGAGTAGGAATTAGATATTTTACTGAATATACTTCAGTATTTTGATGATTTCTGGATCAGTAGAGCTCATACTAAGATGATTCTTATTTCAAGATAAACTAGAGACATGGAGCTACAAATGGCATGCAGAAGTTGAAATCTAATTCAGCTTCTAAGATGTTTAAATTTTGGATAGAAGTTGTCATAGTATACTGATTTAGACAAGAGCAGTCCAAAAATGTTTGAAGTGTATCTTTCAGATTTCTGAACCCAATGGACTGATTTTGGCATCATTGGAAACTTAAGAAAAGGGAGAATAGTTTTCTAGAAGAAAGAGTTATGTCAGAATATTCGAGGGTGCTTTTGGCAAGACACTTAAGTATAAAAGACATAAGGCATAAATGGAAGGGCAAATGGGACATTTCTCGATCATTAAGGATATAATTGGAAGCAGAAGTGTTATCTTGCTTATAAATGAAGAAGAAAAGCGTGAATGGAAGGATAAGTAGAAGAGAAGAATGAAAATTTAAGAGAAAAGAGAGAATGTCATGAAAAAGTGAGAGAAATACAAAGAGAAGAAGAGAATGAGAGAAAGAAGAGAAACAAGCTAGGATTTCAATTGTGATAACCTTCAAGAGAGATTTTGGAGTTGTTTAAGAAAGGAAAAAGGAAGAGGAAGAGAAAAGCTTTCCTTTGAGCTAAAGATCTTTTCAATTGGTGAATAATCAAGGGAACCAAGAGAATCCTATCTAAGAGCAAGGGGAAAGACAACCTTGACTTGGATTTTTGCAAGGAAATGAGGTGGGTAATGTATTTATAGTTATTGTGTGATTTGGGCAAATTCTTGCCTATGTATGGATATGTGTTAAATTTACTTGTAGAAAATACATGATAATTTTTTATTCTGTCATATTGTGGAAGAAGTATGATATGTGATATAATTAACTTGTGATTTTGATCAATGTTATGCTATTGAATTGTATCATGGCGTTTTGATTTGAATGGAAAGAAGAAAGAAGATAAAATGTACGAAAGTATTTCATTTTGATAAAATGATTTTTGAGCATTGATTATGTGCTTTGTTTGGGCGAGAGAGAAATCGTTTCGTAGTCACGTGCATGTCGATGTAAAGCTTTCTCCTAGCTGCCCGCTTGTGGCCCATGAGATCCAAAAAATGGACTCATTTTGTTCACGGAGTAAACTTCGGTTTCTCTGTTTTGTTCACGAAACCCTCGAGCCAATTGATGTGCATTGCATCTTTAGATGTTCAAGTATGGTGCATGATAAAGTGACTGTGTTAATGGGTGAAGTTATGTTGTGTATTAAGTTTGGAGTTAAATTTGATGAATGTTTAAATCGCTTGAATAAAGTGTGAATGCTAGATATACATATATACATACATATGCTTGACTTTGGGTCAATTGCCAATGGCTATAAATATATTAGCCACTGAACTATGTAGCTCACCCACGCTTCCCTCCTCAGGTGTAGAAAGAGAAGATTAGCGATCCTTGCAAGGCATTGGAACTCTAAGATAATTAAAGACTTTTGTAATTAAGTTAGTTCAGGATTTTTGTACCTTGGAATTATTTTACGCATAAGCATTCAATTGTATCATGTGTATTTTTGTATTTTGTATTTGTATTAAGGCAAAAAGGGATGGTTTTTGAAATGTAAAGATATTTTGAAACCAAGCTTTGTGTTATGTGATGGGCCCAAGTAATTACTGAAACTTTGATGTGTTCAATAATGATTGCATCTTTATGATTGAAATGGTTTTAAATAAATTAGGCTGATTTAATTATCGATTTTTCCGCATATGCTCTAATTGTTTAAAAAAATTTGCAATGAGTTTTGACCGTCAATTGTCTCTGAATGCTGGGCTCCAAAAGCGGGGTCCAACATTGTTTGGTATCAAAGCTTAGGCTTTTTCCTGGGCTTAGAATGCATTATGGGATGAATTGTGTGCTATGTGATTTATTGTTGTATTGTGAATTGATGTGTTGCATTAAGTGACATGCATATCATGCATACATGTAGGAAATAAGATTAAAATGAAAGTAAGCTAAAAGATGGTGTCTTATCGAAGGGGTAAAATGCCACCTCATAAAAGAATATGAAGAGTTTTGCAAGGATCTGCTGCATCTGATTCCTCATCATTTGAGAAGGGTAGTGATGAGTATATAATCTCAGTAATTGCAACCATATGAGTTGCATGTATGAAATTCTGTTAAGAGTTTATACTACTAGAAACGATGAGAAGAATGGCATTTGGTTAGAGTGTAAGATAAGGAAAGTTTGCGGATATTTAGAAATAAGAAATATGGCTTTACTCGATATGTTAGATATAGATGTAGTATCTGTGGTTGTGTCAGTGAATAAAGTAACAGAATTTCGTGAGGATATGTACTTGAATGGATGCGGATGTGAAAATATTTCCATGACTTGACTGAAGAAGAGATAGAGACAGAATGAAAATGACAAGATTTAAGGTGTACAAGCAAAGTAGAATTGAAAGGTTGAACTCGGAATTTATGATCAAGTATAAGATTGTATTAGTGAATTTGAGATTTAAATTTCACGATGGCTATATGTTTATGCTCCTAAATTGATTAATAATGTATGTATGGAAAGTGAAACAAAGGATAAAGTGATTTCATATGTATGGAGATAACTAAAGTCCTATAAGTTGATTATTCGATATATGATTTAGAGCTATTATAGTAGTGATTGTTTTGAAGTTTGGAGACAGTATATGTATAGGAACCTCTTGGATATATATATATATATACATATAAACAAGTAAACAAGTACAGATCATAAAAGTTTGAGGCAATCACTGAATTGAGAAAATTGAATATGAGACCGAGAAGATTGATATAAATACCGAAAGACCATGATTGTATAAGTGAGAAATTCCAAGTAAGGCTATATGTTATATCAGGTACTTTAAGCAGAAACTCAATATTGAGGATTATCTAAACTAGAGTAAAAAGAAGCATAGAATGTGGGGCTTGGTTTATCCCAAATTAAGGATTCATAAATTGGGAATCTTATTAAGGAATTAAAAATGGATCTGAATTCCAAGTTTAAATTGGAAGATGAGGCTTTGTGATCAAAAAGGAGAAATATGTATACCTAATAAAAAGATAAAGGAGTTAGTGGATCAATACCGAAAGTATGGAGTAAAGTGAGATAGACATAAAAGTAAAGCGTACTGATACTATAGAGATGTGAACTATAAAGCAGAGAATGAAATGTTTATAAGAGTATCACCTCCCCAAGGTGTGCTTAGATTGAGTGCAAAACATCAAGTATGTTAAGAGAAATCAATATGATCTAATATGGGTGTTACTGACACAGGAAGTGGGGAAAGTGTGAGTAATCTGAAACCTATTGAGGAACTTGTTAGGAAAGTGAATGATTAAATGAGTGATTGAAAGACAGAGTGAGTCTTTTGACTATGATCATTTAAAGGAAATTATTCAAATGAAGAAGTTACTAGGGAGATTGAGGAAAACATAAGACAATGTTACCTCCATTTGGTTGACCACTCCGGTAAGAATTTTGAGGACAAAATTCTTTAAAGAGGGGAGAATTATTGGACCCTGAATGTTTCACAAAAGTTAGAACTATTTGAAGGAGAAATTTTGGCAAGTAGTCATGAGTAAAGAGCAAATGAATGAAAATTCTTGAACCAAGAAATGATAGGTAAGGGTAAAGTAGCGAATAAGAAATGTGGATATGTCCAAGTTTTGTGTTGGTGTTTCTAGTGGATAAAATATTTTGAAGTGAGAAGAATTAAGGTGAAAGTTAGAAGTAGAATGAAAGCAAAAATAAGGTTGAATTTGCGTAGTAAGTTGATGAAGAATATGTACATATGTGTATGTTCTGTTGTTGGTGTTCATGATTAATTATGGACTATATATTTTTCTTTGGATGATATTGATTTGAGATGGAGTTAAGAATAAGGAGTAAATGAAATAGAAAAGGTGATCTTAGTATGATTTGTGTTAAGGAAAGATTGTGAAACAAAATGGATGGTTGATTTGGAAAATGTTTATGGAGTATGCTTCAGTCTTTTAGCCACAAATTTTTCTCTTGTTATCCAAACGAGGTGATTCTTGATTTGGATTAAACTAGAAACATATGGCTACATTTATTAAGAAGACATCGAATTTAAATTCTGTCTTTTTCCACTTCTTCTGTCTTTTTCATTAGTTTGCTTTGTACCTATTTTCTGTTCCATTTTAGATCCTTCAAAAGATAGAATATGTCTTCAAGGTTTACATGAAAGTTGTAGATCTTGAAGTCCTCTTTCTAACCATATAAAGAATACCCAAATCCGATATCTATAGGGAAAATTATAGCAATTTTTTTGCTTCTTCTGTGTTTTGCTTCTTCTGTGATGATGTCATCTTCTTCTGTATTTCTTCTGTGATGTTGTCATCTTCTTCTTTGTTTTGCTTCTTCTGTGTTTTGCTATCTTCTATCTTTTTGCTTCTTCTATCTTTTCACTTCTTCTGTGTTTTGTTATCTTCTATGTTTTACTTCTTCTGTCTTTTGCTTCTTCTGCCTTTTGCTATCTTCTGGTTTATTTTCGATCCTACAAACGATAGAATCTGTCTTCAAGGTCTTCATGAAAGTTGTAGATCTTGAAGTCTTCTTTAAAAAATATGAAGAACATCTTAATCTGATATCTGTAAGGAAAGTTATAGCAATTTTCCCACTTTTTTTGTCTTTTTCCATTCTTTTGCTTTTTCATTTGACTTCATCTGTACCTATTGTCTGGTCCATTTTGACCATTCAGGTGATAAAATCTGACCTCAAGGTCTCTTCAAAGTTGTAGATCTCAAAGTTATCTTTTAAATCATCCTAATATGATCTTAATCCAACATCTCTAGTAAGAGTTATGCTATTTGTCCCAAGACAAGTTCAACATGATTGAGGACCAAATCTTGTTTGACTCTTTCGGCCCCAATTTTGCTATCCGACCTCTAAATGAAGTGATTATTGAACCCTTAGATTCCTAAAACTTTTCTTTTTGTGTCTCCATTAAAGGTCATAGCTTTTGGTGTTGATTTGAAAAAGATGTATTAAATCAAGTAAGGGCATCGATTGGAAGAGTAGGAATTGGATATTTTACTGAACAAGCTTCAGTATTTTGATGATTTTTGGATCAGTAGAGCTCCTACTAAGATGATTCTTGTTTCAAGATAATCTAGAGACATGGAGATACAAATGGTATGCAGAAGTTGAAATCTAATTCAGCTTCTAAGATGTTTAAATTTCATATAGAAGTTGTCATAATATACTGATTTGGACAAGAGCAGTCCAAAAATGTTTAAAGTGTATCTTTTAGATTTCTGAACCAAATGGACTGATTTTGGCATCATTGGAAACTTAAGACAAGGGAGAAAACTTTTCTAGAAGAAATAGTTATGTCAGAATATTCAAGGGTGCTTTTGGCAAGACACTTAAGTATAAAAGACATAAGGCATAAATAAAATGGCAAATGGGACATTTCTCGATCATTAAGGGTATAATTGGAAGAAGAAGTGTTGTCTTGCTTATAAATGAAGAAGAAAAATGTGACTGGAAGGATAAGCAGAGAGAAGAATGAAAATTTAAGAGAAAAGAGAGAATGTCATGAAAAAGAGAGAGAAATAAAAAAGAAGAAGAGAAAACAAGCTAGGGTTTCAATTGTGATAACCTTCAAGAGAGATTTTGGAGTTGTTTAAGAAAGGAAAAAGGAAGAGGAAGAGAAGAGCTTCCCTTTGAACTAAAGATCTCTTCAATTGGTGAAGAATCAAGGGAACCAAGAGAATCCTATCCAAGAGCAAGGGGAAAGACAACCTTGACTTGAATTTTTGCAAGGAAATGAGATGGGTAATGTATTTATAGTTATTGTGTGATTTGAGCAAATTCTTGCCTATTTGTGGATATGTGTTAAATTGACTTGTAGAAAATACATGATAATTTTTTATTTTGTCATATTGTGGAAGAAGTATGATATGTGATATAATTAAATTGTGATTTTGATCAATGTTATGCTATTGTATCATGGCATTTTGATTTGAATGGAAAGAAGAAAGAGCATGAAATGTATGAAAGTATTTCATTTTGATAAAATGATTTTTGAGCATTGATTATATGCTTTGTTTGGGCGAGAGAGAAATCGTTTCGTAGTCACGTGCATGTCGATGTAAAGCTTTCTCCTGGCTGCCCGCTTGTGGCCCATGAGATCCAAAAAATGGACTCATTTTGTTCACGGAGTAAACTTCGGTTTCTCTGTTTTGTTCACGAAACCCTCGAGCCAATTGATGTGCATTGCATCTTTAGATGTTCAAGTATGGTGCATGATAAAGTGACTGTGTTAATGGGTGAAGTTATGTTGTGTATTAAGTTTGGAGTTAAATTTGATGAATGTTTAAATTGCTTGAATAAAGTATGAATTCTAGATATACATATATACATATATATGCTTGACTTTCGGTCAATTGCCAATGAATATAAATATATTAGCTACTGAGTTGTATAGCTCACCCAACGCTTCCCTCCTCAGGTGCATAAAAAAAAGATTAACGATCCTTGCAAAGCATTGGAACTCCAAGATAATTAAAGACCTTTGTAATTAAGTTAGTTCAGGATTTTTATACCTTGGAATGATTTTACGCATAAGCATTCAATTGTATCATGTGTATTTTTGTATTTTTGTGTTTTATATTTGTATTAAGGCAAAAAGGGGTAGTTTTTGAAATGTAAAGATGTTTTGAAAACAAGCTTTGTGTTCTATGAAGGGCCCTAGTAATTACTAATACTCTGATGTGTTCAATAATGATTGCATCTTTGTGACTGAAATGGTTTTAAACAAATCAGACCGATTTGATTATCAATTTTTTTGCATATGCTCTAATTGTTTTTTAAAAAATTTGCAATGAGTTTCGGCCGTCAATTGTCTCCGAATGTTGAGCTCCGGAAGCAGGGTCCAACACGCATGGAGTCGCACGATCATGACCAAAAGGAGAAGTTAGGAATTGCATGATCATGTACAAGCACGAACATGACAATGAGAAGTTATCTGGAAATGCACGATCATGGCCAAAGAGGAAGCATCTCGCACGATCATAATAGTGAGAGTGTAGAGAACTATGGCAGTTTTGGAACATCCTTTACTCTTTTGGCCATAACTTCTTCTCCTGACCTCCGAATGACTTGAAATTTGAACCACAAACTCCCCACACATTTTGTTTCCTCTCTGCAAAAATTCATGTCAATCTTAATTCATTAGGAAAGGATTGATTGATGAGTTTAAGATGAAAATGATGAAGTGTGCTAAAATATTGTTAAATGGAGTGTTTTCACTGAATATACATCAGTATTTTGGCCATATCTTGATCTGTGGTTATCCAAATGAGATGATTTGTGATTTAGATTAAACTAGAGATATATGGATACAAATTTCATGAAATATCATATCTTAATTCTGTCTTTAAGAGTTCTAAAATCTGGTTTGAAGTTGAATATAGAGTACTATTATAGTTTGAGTACATTTTGAAATATTTTATGCATAACTTGCTGATTATTGAACCAAATTGTGAGACCTTGGTGTAATTAGAAACATAAGACATATGAGAACATTTTTTTAAAAGAAGGTGTTGCCTAAATACTTCATTTTCCTTGTCAAAATGATTATGCAAAAGTGACCCAAAAAATTATTTTTAGAAAAAGTTGGAATGATCAATTGAGTTATGAACTTAGATCAATTTGTTTTATTGAGGTGTAAACCTAAGTTTAAATTATAATTATGTGAGTTTTGATATATGAATGATCATGTGACAAGAATAATGGAAATATACTCGGGATTGTTATTAAGCATGCATAGTACATGATCTATATACAGATATGTGCATAAATAAGTACTTATAAAATTGTGCAAATTTGTGATATGTGTAAATGTATATTTCAGATATAGAAGAGCAATTTGAGAAACCACATCCAGACTTTACCAAGACTTCGAGATAATAGATTTCTAGAGCAACCTGTGAGTAACCTAGATGGTCTCACTTGATTAATTGTTTGTTTTAAATTATGCTCTAAATTATCTTATGAATGTGAATTTGATTGTGTTGATTCTGGACATCAAATGTCCAAGGTGTTTGATGCATAAATGAGATATTGGAAGTGCTCCTTGTATGTGAATTTGATAAAATAAATGATTCTTAACATTTATGTTGAATGTTAAACCAAGGTCTGATGATGAATGTGAATGAAAATATGATAGCAAAAATGACTTTGTAATTTTGAACACTTTTTATTAATTGAATTTATGTGATGCATTTTATTACATGAATGCATGAACAGATAATGGTAGTTATGACCTGAGTAGCCACTGAAAATGAGCTTAAAGCTCATAATGTGATTGTAAGCCAAAGGCTCACTATGTATAATTAGCCCTGTATCCCCAACAGTTAAGGTACAATTATCAATAAGCTCGGTATTTATAATAGATAAGGGACAGCTATAGGCATTTGGTCATAACAACGTAATAATTAGAAATGAGTCTCGTGAGCATTGCATATACATTTATTATGTATGTTTGAATGATTGAAATGTATTGTTGACTTGTATTTGAATGAGAACGGGACAATTGTGAAGAAAGTGCTAAATGATACTATATGATGATAAATAAAATGATGTGAATTATGTGATTATATGTGTTGATGTGTTGTATGAATTGAGTGAACCATCGAGAATGGTTACCTCATTGAGTTTGCAAAACTCACCAAAATTACATCATTAAAATTTCATGACTGAGAGAGGACCCTAGTGATAGAGAGACTCTATAAGAAGCACAATTCTTGTACTTTTATATTAGAAAAATGGCTCAAAGGTCGGTCAACTAAGATTGAATGATTAGATAGAAATTTCTGTACAATTCCTCATGTATGTAGCATGTTTGTATTTAGTTTTGATAATGTACATATTTAGATGATTTTGTAAAATTACAATATACATATTCAGTTTTTATGAAATGAAATGAGAAATTCAGTTTTAAAATAATATGACATTTATGTATTAAATAATGATGCCATGATTAAGTTAGTGAAGTGAGTACTCTAGCATGCCACTTTTGCGGGATACATATTCAGATATCACTTAAGATGTCCGGTATGTGTCTTGTGATATTAGGGTGTTATAATATTAAAATGAAATACATTATGAATCTGAGACATTTTTTTATGGTAATGCTAATTTGTAAGCGAATGGTCCAACTCTCTTAGTAATCTTATAAGGACCAATATATCTAGGGCTTAATTTTCCCTTTTTACTGAACCTTAGCACTCCTCGCTAGGGATACAGTCTAAAAAAATACCTTATCTCCTACTTGGTACTCCATATCTCCCTGATGTTGATCTACATATCTCTTTTGCCTGTCTTGAGCCACCTTCAATAATCCTTAAGCCTTCTTCATCCCAATACAAATGTGCTCGATACCTTTTGCCATATAACGCCTCATATGGAGCCATGCTAAGATAATGATTATTGTATGCAAATTCAATGAGAGCTACATACTCATATCATGCTCCTTGAAACTCCAAAACACAAGCCTTAAATATATCCTCAACAGTCTAAATAGTCCTCTCACTCTACCTGTCTGTCTAAGGATGAAACATTGTATTAAAATTTAACTTTGTATCTAATGTTGTCTGTAGGTTGCCCCAAAATCTAGAAGTAAATTTAGGATGTCGTCTGACACAATAGACACTAAGACCCCATATAACCTCACTATCTCATTTAAATATCTCCGAGCTAACTGATCTAGTGTATTATTCTCTCTAATAGGTAAGAAAAGACCTATTTTGTTAATCTATCAATAATGAACCATATGGAATCATGCTACCCGGAGTTCTTGACAAACTCATAATAAAATTCATTATAATCCTCTCTCATTTTCACTCTAAAATAAGTAATGACTGCAATTTCCCAATTGGTGCTTGATGCTTTGCCTTAACTTGTGGCATGTCAAACACCTGGCAACATACTCAACCACTTACTTTTCATCCCTAGTTACTAAAAATGTTGTTTTAGAGTATTGTACATCTTGGTAGTACCAGGATGTATAGCATAGGTTGATATATGTGCTTCCTCCAAAATTTCCTTCCTCAAACCATCAACATCTGGTACATATAATCTCTTATTCAACCACAATGTATTATTTCTAAACTCAAACTCAGAACTCGGATTCTGTTTTAACTTCTCTACAATCTTAACTACTTATGGGTCTTTGCTTTGAGTTATTCTGATCCTTTCATGTAATACCAGTCTAAGCTTCAGCGTAGCTAATAATGCTTCATTTTGTCCTAAACTTAGCTTAACATTCAATGCTATCAGTTGAACTAGATTTGGTAACCTCGATGCTTGAATTTGCGCTACACTACTATTAGATTTCCTGCTTAATGCATTAGCTATAACATTAGCCTTACCTAGATGATTCTCTATCGTGCAATCATAATCCTTAAGCAACCCAATCCACCTCCTTTGTCTCATATTAAGTTCCTTTTAACTCAACAGATATCTCAAACTTTCAATGATCTGTAAAAATCTTAAACGTTTCACCATATAAATAATGTCTCTAAATTTTCAAAATAAACACTACTGCAGTAAGCTCTAAATCATAAATTGGATAATTGAACTCGTGAGGCCTTAACTATCTCAAAGCATAAGCAATCACTCTACCATACTGCATTAAAACACACCCTAACCCTTGGTGTGAAGCATCACTGTATACAGCATATCCTCCATATCCAAATGGAATAGCCAACATCGGTGTCATAGTTAATCAAAGTTTTAACTCATCAAAGCTCCTTTGACATTCATTAGTCCATCAAAAAGGTATGTTCTTCCTCATAAGCTTTGTCAAAGAGGCTGAGATCAATGAAAACCCCTCAACAAACATCCTATAATAACTTGTTAATCCAAGAAAACTCCAAATCTCTAATAAATTTCTAGGTGCTTCCCACTTCATCACGACCTCAACTTTCTTTGAGTCTACCTATATAACCTGTCCAAAAACTATATGACCCAAGAACACCATCTGATCAAGACAGAATTCACACTTACTAAACTTGGCGTACAATTTCTTCTCTTTCATCATCTATAAAATTAACCTCAAATGCTCAGAAGCTTCTCTCTACTCTTCGAGTACACCAAGATATCATCTATGAATATAATAACAAAGTGATCTAAGTAAGGTTGGAAAACTTTGTTCATCAAGGCCATAAAGGTTTTTGGAGCATTCATCAATCCAAAGGACATCACCAAAAACTCAAAGTGTCCATATTTGGCTTTGAATGCACTATTTAGTACGACTTTTGCTATTTTCAGTTAATAATACCTTGAGCTCAAATCTAGTTCAATAAACACCTAAGCTCCCTGTAATTAATCGACTAAATCATTTATTCTCGGTAAGGGATACTTGTTTTTCACTATCACCTTATTTGCCTATAATTAATGCACAATCTCAAAGTCCCGACCTTCTCTTTCACAAACAAAACTGGAGCTCCCAAGGTGATATACGGGGTCTGATAAAACCTTTATCTAGCAACTCTACAACTAAGTTTTAAGTTCTTTAAGTTCCAAATGTGCCATCCTATAAGAAGGAATAGATATAGGAGTAGTACCTGGGATAAGGTCAATGATGAACTTCGTTTTCCTATCTGGTGGTAATCCTGGTAATTCAATGGGAAGAACATCTAGAAAATTCCTAACAATAGGAATATCTTGTAATGTTTGCTCAACAAGAGTATCAATCACATAGGCTAAATAGGCTTTACATCTACTTCGAATCAGTCTAAAAGTGCTCATTGATGAAATCAATATGGCTGGCATTGCTTGATTAACACCTCAAAATATCACCCTTGGTTGAGTAGGAGATTCAAGAATAACTTCCTTAATGCAACAATTCATCATAGTCTTATAAAAAATAAGCCATTCTATACCTAAAATAAGGTCTATCTCTTTCAACTGTAGTACTATCAAATCGGTTTTCAACTCAGCCTGGTTAACCTGAATAATACACCTTCTATATACTTCTCCAATCACTTTAGTACTACCTATTGGAGTTCTCACCTTTAAGCTAAATTTTAACATCACTCTCTCACAATGCAATTTAAATGCTAGATGTGGGGTAATAAATGAATATGTAGATCTGGGATCTAACAATACAAATTCCTCAAAATTAAAGACATGTAGCATACCTGTAACAATATCTGGAGGATTTTGTGCCTCCTATCTCGTAATAGTAAAGATCCTGGCCTAGGACTATAGTTGGTTACTCCGTACCTCAATCTTAACACTAGGACCTGTTGAATTAGCTTTACCCTATCTTTGCCTCTCTGTCCTGCTCCACTTGCTCTGCTCTATTGGACAGTCATCTCTGTCACTGATCCTCCTCTCACTCTAGGCTGTGCTCCTAAAGTTGCTGGGTTGTCTCTAATTTGATGCTCTAAGGAGCCACAACGCAAACAAGCTCCCGATACCTTCCAAAATACTCCACCATGTCTTTTTCCTCAATATTCACAACTAGGAATCTGTTGTGTTTGTCCACCATAAGTACGTCCTCCGAATGCCTGACCTCTACCACCACCAGAATGAATAGAACCGCCTCTAGGTTTAAACCCTGACTGCCTTAATATCGACTATGATCGCGATGATTTATTCTGGTGTTTATTATATTTTTTTGCCAAAGTTAGCTTGAAACTCACCATGCCTCTTATTCCCAAACTCCTGTATATATTCTCCTTGTTCATCCTTCAATAACTGCTCAATCTGAATCAAAGCAACTTGCAGCTTAGTAAAACGTTTCAGATTTGTAATAGCCAACCTTTTCCTGATCTCTATATTCAGCCCATCCTCAAATAGCCTACATTTATCTTTCTCAGTCAAGATTAGAGCATTAGCATGCCCCAATAGTTCATTGAACCCTACCTCATGCTTAACTACCGTGAGATTTCCCTGTTTTAGATCAAGGAATTCCTTCATCTTACTGTCCAAATAGATCTTTGGCATGTAATTATCCTTAAAGACCTTTACGAAGTCCCCCATGTCAGTCTGCAAGGTTGGGCAAAACTATCTGGAACTATCTTCCACTACTGATAGGCTAGACCTTGAAGTAAAGAGACTGCATAGTTGAACCTCTCATCAGACTCACAGTCCATTTAATCAAATACTCTCTCTATTCTCTCCAGCCAACCCTTTGCCTCAGCAGGGTATGTACTTTCATAGAAGTCTACAAGCCCCTGCTTCCTAAGTTTATCATACCTCCTTTCTCTCGTATCAGGAACTCTCTGAGGCATTTAATCAGACTGGGGTATAGGGGACTCTCTATTGGCTCCTATTGATTTAAGGTCAGTTGATTTTGAGACACAGTCTCCTATTATGCCACGTTGAAATACTCATATATGTCCCTAAGGATGCCAAAATATGCTCTGTGTAACATACGACTCACATTGAGCATAAGCTCAAACATACTAGAGGATATTCGAGAATATACTCTATGAAAATGGTACATTAGGACAATCATCAAACTAACTTATTAAAGGCATCAAACATATCATAAGCATTTTAAATGTTCATTTCTTCCCATTTCATTCACCAACATACAAGTCACATGTGCCACTACAATTCAGAATCCACATATACATTACACAACATTTTTTTAGTTTAATCTCAGTACCAAATATATAATATGAAATGGGATGTTAATACATATGACTCTAACTAGACTCCTCATATTCAGCTGATTAGACCTTTGAGCCATTTTTGTCCCCAAAATGTAAGTACTAGACTTCTACTATATCACCTTAGTAGTTATAACTCCCTTGAACTTGAAAAACAACATTACAATTTTGATGAGTTTGTGAACTCAGTGAGTGAACCATCATCGATGTATTTACTCAAGTCAGATCACAAAGACAAATATATTAAAGTTTATCATACTTCCTCAAGCATATCATGTAAGCTAACATTGCATATCATAATACATCCTCCATTAACTTCAACTATAATTCACTATTTCCAAACAATTCAATCATTTGATGCATGTAGGGATGTATATGCAAATTTGTTTCCATTCTAGTTTTGTTTTGTTATGACCAAGTGCCTATCAACCCAATTTACTGTCTTGTATCTGTTGTGGATATTGGGATCATTTCTGGCCCTTATCCATTGTGGATATTGAGTCCATGTTATTAGAGCCTGAGACTCTTTTTCGTAATCCTAAGCTCAAAGCTCTTTTCTACACATCAGTCACTTTAGTCACAACTTCTTTATCTGATCATGCATTTCAATGCGATGAGATGCATCATTTCATATGTTATGTTTTCATTTCCTTTCATCTCTATGTACTTATGCCATATATATTAAACTCCTCGAATCTAAGTCTGGAATTTATCAATCAGTTGTACACACATTATATATTAAACATACAATTCATACAGAAGCACATATAAATGACTTTACACATCTAAGTTACTCACAGTATGCTCCAGAAAAGTTATTGCCTCAATGTTTTGATAATGTCTGGATGTTGATGATCACCTTGCGTGTTTATCATCATGCAATACATACGTACATAGTTAACAAATCACTAATTTTTTTAATCATATGAATATACAATCATGCACACATATATGTGTCATGTTTCAGTGCATGCTCAATTGACTTTTTGGGTATGTATTCTTATGCATAGATCTTGACTATTCAATTTGTGCATATACACCCTAAGACCATTCAAACATTATATCTTATATACTACCATTTTACAATCAGGTTTATAACTTTAAGTTAGCTTGATTTACTCTAAATTCATCAACCATACTTTATACTTATCCTTGAACATTTTCATTAACAAAAATCCTCTTATAACACACACACAATTGTTATTTTAAATTTGGAATATCAACAAGCTAGATCTATGCATTCACCAAACTTTTTCTAGCAATATATATTCATACACTTACCCAATTCTCATTCACAAATACCCCATGTTTGTTAATGCTCATTCATCCATACCTTATACACGTTATTCATTTCATTAAGATCATGTTTGCATTAAAAGAACTCATTTATTCCTTTAACAAATCATAATTTCTAGCTTTGAACACAACCACATCAAAATAGTCTATTCTTTAGGTTATGACATCCATTAACTACATAAACTTATCAAGATCTTACCTAATTAATCAAACAACAATCTAGGCTCATTCATAGTTTTATTTAAGTCCAAATATCTTAATTTAGAGTGATTTTTCTCAGCTGGCTTGACATGTACACAAGGCTGAAATTAAAATTCTAGAATTTGTCATCAACATCACTAATGTGTGTAACTTTAATACCTTCAATACTTCACGAATTTTACAAGCTTAAAGACATCACTAACACCTGAAATTTTCTAGATTTCATTCACTTTAAGGTTACTTCATTTTAAGTTAATTTAACTTCCATATTAGTTACATTAATTCTTACAAAAATCTGCTCATTTGTTTCATTACCATTCACATTATACCATCATATTTGTAGTCCTAACTTTTCCAGATTTGAAAATACTTCAATAACACCTATCTTTAGCATGAATTCATCATCAATTATACTTCAAATCCTAACTTAAATCATCCATATAACAGCCTGTAAACTGCTATTGTCATGCATCCAAAAATATAATAGAAGGTACCCCTTTCATTCATCATTTTCTAGCACAATTTCAACACCAATTCCACATTCAATCTATCCTTAATTAGTCATCATAATTTCTGCTAACACAGGCCATAATAGATCAATACTTCATTTACTTGTTCTGCTTAAATGCCACCCTAATGTATCAAGCCTACTTTGCCTCATATGCATGTAAGAACATTTCAAGAACAGGGAGGGAGTAGGATGGTTTCGACAATGATAAGAAGAAGACAACAAAATGTAACAATATTTTACTTTGAAAGCTATATTTATGATGGTTTTGCATGGGTTTTGTGGCAGTTATGTACAAAATTAGGGCAAAAATCCAAAGGTGTGGGTGACATGTGGATTTCGGCAGTGAGATGGACAAGAAGAAGAGAGTATACAACAAAAACATAACCAAAGAAGCTGAATGTGTTAGTCATATGGTGTAGGATGAGTGTTCTTTCTTTATGGACACTTGCCATATATTTAAGCAGATACATGTCCTCTTTCTCGGTTACCAAATGTCACTAAATTTATCTTGATACTTGAATTTATTCTAGTCTAAATGTACATTTTAATCCATCAATCTTCCAATTGTGACAAATAAACTCCAAATTCCTAATTTAATCCATAAATTCCTTTTACTTGTAAATCAAAATACAAGATATTATAAATGCACAATCATGTCATAATTACTTTGAAACTTTCATACCCAGAATATGTCAATTGAGTGCATATAAAATCTTTACATTTAAAAAAAATTATGTGTGTATGCTAATACCATACATGTGAATGAATTCATAAAATTATCTCCTAAATGCACCAAATTAATTATATAATGATGCAACTCATATGACTCAGTATTCTAACACTTTGACCTTAAGTAGTTTTGGAAATTGACTATTACACATAATGTCCCATTAAGCCTTACCTATGCGATTTTCTCACAAGTAACTCCTTTAAAGACCTATTAGACACAGGTAATCCATTCTCCCTAAATAAATACTCATAATCCCTATAAAAATTTCTAAATGGAAAATTCTCACATGCTCTAAAAACATTACCAAAGTTAGGATCATCAATATATAAATCTCTAATACACTTAAAACCCATCAATTTAGTATGAAAAATAATTAACAAAATGTGTCCTTACTTCTTAGTTTTTCTCCATATTCACCTTAATCATAATAACCTCCATCTCTTTGTGACACTCCTCCTTACTCTTGGAACCTTGAATTAAAATTTATAGCCTTTGATAAGGATCCTTATAATAGAGACTTGGCATAAAACGCTTCCTCATCACCATTTTCATCTTCCCAACATTATAATAAATGGCTTTCGGTTCCTTCTCGCAATGAGAATTTGTTGATCCCACTAATTCACAACGTAATCATTAAACTCTATGGAATGCCACTATAATCTTTATCTGTTCTAAAAAGTTATAATGATCAAACACTAATTCTAGATGTTTTTTCCATTCCAAATAGGTTTTAAGCTTTGTCCTTCCTATAAAAAATGGTTCCATCATCTTTATATTATCCATATTATTATTCTTCCTTTTTCATACTTTAAACCAAATTTTCTCCCTCCTTGTCTTTTTATTCTACCTCCTCTTCCACCTATTTCTCCTTTATAACCCTTTAGTTTTAACTCCCGTAAGTAGTTGATAGAGCTATCAGCCTCTTCATAAACTTCAAAGTCATCCATCCAAATAGGTATAGGTGAGTTATATTATAGACTAGCTATAAAAACTTCATATTTCTTCAACCTATCACTAACTTCTGTTAAGTCAAACCAGACTTCTCGTATTAAATAATTTTGATGATAAACAATGAGAAAGATAAATAAAAAAGCAGACG
>JANZLD010000235.1:48875410-48892378 GCA_026413575.1 Erythroxylum carthagenense | reverse complement strand
TCCAAATAACTTAAGAAGTACTAAATAGTAAGAAATCCTATATTAACTAGGAATCTAAATTAAATGCTCCTGCATCACAGGGAAAACCAATAATTAAACAAAATAAAAAGAAATGCTATTTTCGTAAATTTTTAATATGGAAAGCTGTCTACTACAAAAGTAACCTTAAATCAATTTTCATTCTCCATCACTGTCAGATTTTGATACAATATTTTTTGCCATTGCATTATTTACAAGTGTACAAGAAGGTCACTTTACCGTAACAACAAAAAGGGAAACAAAAAAGAAAATCAAATCCCATGATTACGAGATATCCTAACTAAATAGGAAATCTCCCATGACTATGGGATATCTTAACGAAATTGGAAGTCTTAAAAAGATATAAGAATCTTAAAATAGCTAACTTGCCATAAATGATGTCTTCCCACACTCCCCCTCAAGTTGGTGAATGGGTATTCTCCATTCCCTTTGATACAATATTCTCAAAACTTGAACTCCTTAACTCTTGGTAAGTATACCAACTAGTCAGTTCTTGTAGCCACATAACGTGTTCAAATCAAACCACTTTCTAGTTTTCCTTTCAAGAAATGTCTGTCAACCTTATGTATTTCATTCAATTATGTTGTACTGGGTTATCAACTATACTGATCACATATTTATTATCATAATAGAGTTTCATTGGGTTATCCCACTTAATCTTGATGTCTTTTAGGGTAATTTTAACCGAATTAGTTCACACAGACCTTGAGACATTACCCTTACACTAGATCGTGCTACTATATTCTACTTCTTACTTCTCCACATCACAAGGTTCTCACTAAGGAAGGTGCAATATCTAGAAGTTGATCTATCATCAATCAGTCTTGCATAATCAACATCCATATATGCCTCAAGCGATAGACCTCCTTTTCTCTTAAACAAAATAGCTCTTCTTGACATCCCTTTAAGACATTGCAATACTCGTGAGCTGTTTGCAAATGAAATATTTTTGGGCTATACATAAATTGAACTATCACACTCACTGGGTATGCTACATTCAGTTGTGTATGAGACAAATAAATGTGCCTCCTTACAAGGCGTTAATACATTTCCCTATCTATTGTAACATCCTCCTTTGCCTTTCTGGATTTAATGTTTGGGCTATTAGAGTACTTGTTGGTTTGCAAGTTGTCTTCCCTGTTTTTCTTTGGAGATTAGAAACATACTTTTGTTAGGAGATAAAAATACCCTACCTATAATAAGCTATTTCAATACCGAGGAAATAATTCAGCCTTCCTAACTCCTTGATCTCGACCTCCTTAGTAAAACATTGATTTAGGGATTGTCTTTCCTTGTGGCCTTCTTTTGTCACTATTAATGTCATCAACATACACAAAAAAGTGTTGTAACGCCTCCTAAAGGTGAGTTTTTGATTAATTGTGTATGATCCCTTAAGCTTTGTCTGTATCCCATAGTCATCGTTACGCTTGCAAATCTCCTAAACCATGCTCGTGGTAGTTGTTTCGGTTCATACAAAGCCTTCTTCAACTTACAAGCATTTTGAGTAGCCAAATTATTCCTATAACTTGGTGGCATGTCCATGTAGACTTCTGTCTCGAGTTCTCCATGCAAAAATGCATTCTTACTTCTTTCTCGAATTCTCCATGCAAAAATGCATTCTTGAATCAAATTGTTGAAACTCCCAACCATAGTTAGCTGCCAAAGATAAGAGCACTCTAACAATATTCATCTTTTCAACTGGAGAAAAAGTCTCCAGATAGTAAATTCCACAATTTTGGATATAGCCTTTGGCCATCAATCTTGCCTTATATCTTGCAATTGACCCGTCTACCTCATACTTCATTGTGTAAACCTATTTACACCCACACGTTTCTTCCCAGCTGGCTATTTCACCAACTCCCAATTTTTACTTTTTTTTTTTCCAATGACTCCTTTTTCACATTCATAGCTTGTCTACATTTCTCATTGGTTAAAGACTCGAATAGGGGTTTATGGATGACAATGGTGTTTAGGATAACAAGGAAGGCTTTATGAGATGTTGAAATTTTTTTCGAAGGAAATGAGCAAGGAGATAGAGTGGCCGTTTGGTAATTCCCTAATCCTTTTTCAGATAGTAGTAGGAAGATCTTGATCATTATTGCTGAACGAAGATTCGTTTTCAATTTGCAAAGAAGGTTCAAAAATTATTACATTATTCTCACTATCTAGGTTGGAGACTTGGGCTTGCATAGATTCAGGAATAACCGTCTGAATAAACATTCCTAAATCCCATGCTCTCAAAGGCAAAATTTGTCTTTTCTTGTTGATTTTGAGGTATAGGTTCTAGGACAAGCTTAGAGAAAGATAGCAGGTCAAGCCAAACAAAAAAAAAAAAATCCTTCAGGTCTTCCATCCTTATCTTATATTGTCAAGGTCTCCCCTTAAAAATAAGTAGTAGTGAAATAAGACTCATATTCATTGAAAGTAACATCTGTCGAGGTAGCAACTTTTTGAAAGAGGATGGTAACACTTATACTCATTTTGAGTTAAGAGTACCCTAGAAAGACACATTTCGATGCCCTTGGATCCAACTTTTTGCAATTTTGGCTATGAATATGGTCAAATGACGCACACCCAAATACCCTAAGATTAAGGTTATTTGTAGTTTGTAGATCAAGATAAAATGTTGAGGGATTTCCATTGGACTCTTACACCCCAATACTTTTGAAGGAAAGCAATTTATATGATTAGTAACTGTGAGTACTGCTTCCTCCTTAAAGGATTTATGTACATTTTTCTTTTAAAAAAGAAAAGGACTCAGGTTGATTTAAGAAGGTGGTCAATTTTCTTTTTAACATAAGATGATTAATGTACAATCCTTTTTTTTTAAAAAAAGTTTGGAGTTAGGACTTGATTGAAATACTCCTACTATCATGCTGAAACCTTTGGATATTGGCCTCAATTTGATCTTTAATCACAGAACAAAAATTTGGGAGGACACTACTAACATCAGATTTGTGTTTGAGTAAAAATATTCAAGTGACGAGTATAATCACCATGAAAGAAACAAACTATTCAACCTCATAAACATTAGAGCAGTAGGATCCTAAATATCACTGTGAATGGGATAAAAAGGGATGGAACTTCTTTAATTACTAACTGGAAAAGATATATGTTTGTGTTTGACAAGCTTACATAGTTCACAATGACTATCATTACTATGTATGTTGCATCGGAATCTTTTCTCACAGAGTTGTTGTCACTTGTGAGATGGTTGGGCAGTGATTTTTGTAGTTCTTTTATGCTATGTTACATTTTGTTTTTCTTCTTAGATAGGGATCTATGCCAATCTGATTTTTCCCCTGCCAATTGATAGGGTGTCTTATTTATGAACTTTTTTCCAATATGAAGTTGGGCAAAACAGAAGACTTGCGCAATACTGCTTCCATCCCAAAGGTTTGCCTTCTCTCTCAGGGATTATTTTAATGCATATTTGTAAGTGACTGGCACCGGGGGCCTTGGCATAATTTTTAAGATGGAGATACTATGTTCATTTTGCTGTTTTTTAATAATTTAGCATGTCCTCTGGCGGCTTTGATTTCCATCTCATTGTTTGTCTTAGTCTGCATTTGCTTAATTTTCCCCCACTTGTCACAGTCGTTGCTTCAAGATTACCAGCGTCTTTTGAGTTCTATGCCTTCTCGTAGGATGAATACAGCAAAGCTCATAGAAAATAGCGGTGAGTCTTATGTTGACTTTATTGAGTATCCCTTTTTCAGAGAAATTTCTGGTAGTCCTAATTTGACAACTATTAAGTTTTTGATTGCTGTACTCATTGTGCCATTGGTTAAGCAAACTTGTGGTTGTATCACACATTTATGTTTGGTTTTCTGATTGGTATTTATGGCTTCATTCATCATCATGGATGCGGTTATGGAAGTATAATTTCTTAACAACTTACACGTTTCCATGCACTGCCTTTTTTTATTTCTGTTTATGTTTTTGAAGAACTTTTCAGTTATTTCTAATACAACTAAGATTGTGAATTGGGATTAGGGGGCGGGGGAATTGAATTCTTGGACTGAAGTATTGGGAATAGTTCCAATATCATTGGGCTACTAACCAGTGGTTAATCTTAACTGGGATAGTTTATATTGCCTGAATGATATATGATTTACTGATTGGAAGTTGAGAGATAATCTCATGTTTTTTTTATTATCTTTCTTCTAATTCCTCTGTTTTCTACTTACTGAAGTTTGCAACATACGATTTTGGCAGAGTATTTCCAGAATAAGTTGGTGGACACTATTCATTTCATGGAAATTCTTACTTTGAAAGACAGTGTTGAGAAAGATACCTTCTTCCGTAAGCTCCCAAATTTAGCAGAGCAGCTTCCTCGCCAAATTGTGCTGAAGAAGGTTTAAAAGCTTCATTTTTATTGGGTTCAAAGCTTTTGTACTGTGTTCTTACCAATTTGTGATGCCTTCTTTTGTTTCTTCAGTTACTTCCTTTATTAGCTTCGGCCCTGGAATTTGGTTCAGCTACCGCCACTGCTTTGACAGCTTTGTTAAAGATGGGTTCGTGGCTTTCTGCTGAAGACTTCAGTGTGAAGGTTTTGTCTTCTTCACTAGTACTCTTGCTCTTACTGTTCATTATTCATAATGAATCTGTATATTTTCATCCCATCTCAAACTTGTACGTAATCTTACTTATTTCAATCTTCTGATAATAAATTTCTTGCTTGCATTTTTTGGCAGTTATTGCCAACCATTGTGAAACTTTTTGCTTCCAATGACCGCGCAATTCGAGTTAGTCTCCTGCAGCACATTGATCAATTTGGAGAGTCATTGTCAGCTCAAGTTGTTGATGAGCAAGTATAAAATCTATGCCTAGTTGGGTTTAATCTTTCTTTTGATTAAGGTCTCTATTTATGTTCGAGTTAAGTCCTCATGATTTTTTACTCTGTAATTGGACTGATTGTTACTAGGTCTATTCTCATGTATCTACGGGTTTCTCTGACACATCTGCTTTTCTACGTGAATTGACTCTCAAATCCATGCTGATTTTGGCTCCTAAGGTACTAGCTACTACTTTTCAAGGTATCCATGCTTCTTTATATGATATCCTACAAAATAAAGTTGTACTGGTTATGTGGGAATAATTTAACTCAAAGTGTGTTAATTATCTTCTTGAAATATCATTTTCTTTCATGTGTATATGTTGTACTCATTCAATAGTTAGTTGTTATCATTTGCTGTAGGTTGTGCTTATAATAATGGGTTGAGCATCAGATGTCTATTCTGAGTTGTTCCTGAAAGCTACTTCTTTTTTGCCTTTCATTACAGCTTTCTCAACGTACTATTTCAGGCTCCTTACTGAAGTACCTTTCAAAGTTACAGGTACTGATCATGTGTTTTTAGGTAGGACTGAAGACATTCTTTCTTCTAGATGCAATTGATACAGGCATAATAGTACTCGCTTTTGGTTTTCATATTAATCTCATTTTCTCTTTATTTTTCTATTACTCAGATGCCTTTATTTCCTTCTATTAACAGCTCCTAATTCTGCAGTGGTAGGAAGAGTTTTTGATTCTTTATTATTGTTTGTTTGTTGTCTTATCATTTGATATTTTCAGGTTGATGAAGAGCCTGCAATTAGAACAAACACTACCATATTACTTGGTAATATAGCGAGCTATCTAAATGAAGGGGTAAGTAAAGGCGAATGCCATGCACTTGACAAATATATATTACTTCTGATTTTATGGTGATATTGATATTGAGAGGTCAATCTCTTCCTTAAAATGATTCCTGTGGTTATTCATGCGTAGAAAATTATAAATCTTTTTTGCACTTGCCAATGTATTCTGATGAGTTGAGTTGTGTAACAGACAAGGAAAAGGGTCCTAATTAATGCTTTTACTGTTCGAGCTTTGCGTGATACTTTCTCTCCTGCTAGAGGAGCAGGTATAAGAATTCTCTATTCTTCCTGTATAAAATGCGATGTTACACCTTATTTACCTTACTAGTCTTTCTTATTCTTTTATCTACTCGTGAAGGTTCTGAGATGCGCTGACAAGTATTAACTGTTTATGCAACAGGAGTTATGGCATTATGTGCAACTAGTTCTTATTACGACATAAATGAGATTGCAACTCGAATTCTTCCTAATGTTGTTGTTCTCACAATTGATCCTGATGGGTAATGATTTTTCAGATCCTATTCTTGTCAGTATATTCCCATAAACCTATCTGAATAAAAACTATCTTTCTTGGATAGTGATGTTCGTTCGAAAGCATTTCAAGCTGTTGATCAGTTCTTGCAAATAGTGAAGCAATATTATGATAAGGTCTGTTCTTTAGCTCTTTCATTTAAAATTAAATGCCTTCATCCTACTACTTTCTCCTTTTTTGATTTTCTTCACATCCATCTTAATGTTTATGAGAGTTCATTTTGAAAGAATAGTATTGATCTGTCATATTATGTTGCGTGGAACGTTTTCTTTTGGTTATTGATAGGCAAGTGTTGGAGATACCACTGCTGATGTAGGAATCTCGTCAATCCCAGGAAATGCTAGTTTACTGGGGTAAGGCTGTAAAATTATGCTATTTTTTTGTGTCAGTCCCTATACAGCGGAGAAATATACATTGATGTGCCAGGCAGGCTAGTTTTGGAATTAAAATTTATGCATCAATGTGTATCTGTACCTAAGAAGCATAGACACGGACACGGACACGCGATAGGACACGGACACGGATACGGGAACACACCAACTTCTAAAATTTGGTGGACACGGACACGGCATATATATATATTATAAAATTTAAAATTAAGAAAAAAATTTAGAATTCATAATATGATATATATTGATTGATATGTTTCAAGACTTCCAACATCTTGATAGTTCATACATATTTGATACTTTATAAGCCCCTCTCAAAAAACATGAAGCATATATTCTATGGAACATATATTCCATTAAGCAATATCCAAGCGGTCTCCAGACGTGTCCGAGCTGTGTCCACCGTGTGTCAGTGGGTGTCCGACACAGACATGTGTCCGACACGGACACGTATCCGACACGCTGTACCCATATTTTTTTTACAGTATTTTGTGCTTTTCATTTTTCCTTATTTCTGCTTCTTGTAGTATTTTTAAGTGTAGTGTTCGTGATCTTTTTGTTGAGTGTGCATGCACATGGCTATAAATTTACTCCCCCTTGGCTATAACTCATTAATTTTTCTTTTCAAATATTGCCGATATTTGTGACCTGAAATTAATTACGTTTATTATATAAAGTTTAAGACAAAAGTATTGTAACTAATTTTAGCAATTCTGTTTTCAAAAGCCATTGCATCTTCACCAATGAGCCTTTTTTGAATTGGCACATAACACTCCGCTTACCTTGACTGGCCTGGGTTTCAGTTTGATAACGCATCTCCTAACTTCCCCTTGATCGGTTTATTAGCAATGCCTTAATGTCTGTTATTTGAGCATAGGGTACCTTGCCAACACTTTCATACTTGATTCCACCTTATGCAGTATGTTACTATAAAATTATAGAAATATATATCACTTCCTTTAATCATGAATCTTTTATCTTATTTACAACGCAGATGGGCCATGAGCTCTTTGACCCTTAAAGGTAAACCCTCTGAGCAGGCTGCAATTGCTTCTGCAAATTCCAGCACTTCTCAAACTTCCACAATGACCTCTAATGCAAGCTCAGGTGTGTAGCATTTCTAACTGTTTGGTTGCTTATGTCCAGTTTAGAGTGGAGATAAAACATATGCATTTTCCCATATGGACATGGTCAAGCTCCATAATGAAATCAATCAAAAGGCAGATAATCTTGCTAATCATTTCAGCGTTCACTGTAATTTCAATTTACATAGCCATGATAAATGGAGGTCATAAAGAAGAAGCACTTCATTGTTATTTCCATTTATCTCAAGCTTCTGCTGTATCATTTGCATTGTCTCATCTTGATACTTTAGTCATGGATCCAATAATTGTTTTGATGTTTGGCACTCATAGTGATGGATGCTCCAAGTACAGCACCAGCTCGTGTAAATTCCAGCACTGATTTAGCTGATCAACCTGTGCCTGTCTCCCCTACGTCGACGGATGGCTGGGGAGAAATTGAGAATGGAGTTCCTGAAGATCATGGTAGTGATAAAGATGGATGGGATGATATTGAACCTCTGGAAGAACCAAAGCCATCTCCAGCGCTTGCAAACATACAAGCTGCCCAAAAACGGCCCGTCTCCCAACCAGTTTCGCAGTCAAAACCAAAAGGTAGAGTCATCATATAAATTGCTATTGGCTAGTAGTTGGCAATCTCTGCCCAGGCCGGGCCAGGCCTGGTTTGACCAGGCTTCGGGTTGGTCTCCGGCATGGAGAGTTGACCCAAAGCTCAGCCTGAATGGCCGGACCCTGAAACAACATTGTTTTGGGAAATTTGGCTAAGACACAGCTTGAGCCCGACTGGGCTTTGAGTCAGGCTTGGGCTGCCTTACATGGCTCGCCCCCAGCCCGGCTCATTGCGATGCCTAGTGGTTCAATTGCAAAGTATTCAAGATTGACAGTTGACATCAGCAGCTGAAACTTGGGGATAAAAGGGAAAATGGTTGATTTTAACCATAAATACTATGATTTGGCATATGATTATTTTAATGGTGGGAGTCACACCCAATGGACATTCTGCTTAATTTTCTTTGGAAGACCTAGGTTAATGCCGCTGCTTAATCAACTTCAATAAGTGAACTGTGTTTCTAACTGTTAGACAAAACCTTTGAGCTACAATAGCTAATGCTCCATTTAGGTTGCCCTTGCCAATAGTTTCTGTCGTTGGAAGCTTTAGCATGTTTGTTTTATGTGATAGCTAGAAGATATGACCCTGAGTTTGTTTTGTATGATAGCTAGAAGTTATGACCTCAGCCACTGATGACTCCTCAGATCCTTTCCAAGAATCTCAATTACATTGTTAGTGTCATTGATGAATTGTCTTTTTAGTGGATGTGGTCTAGACTTCAGCTGTTCTATGATTATTAACATATCTGATATATGACAACAATCTGAGGCAGACCTGGATCTTTGGGTTGCCCTCAGAACTGCTTTAAAGTCTTTAGGCCTAATTAGAGCTGTAAGTAATTTCCATTTTATCAAACACTAAAATTGTTCTACATTCTACGAAGCTTTAATGTGAAACACCAATGTCAGGACCATTTTTAGTTTGCTCTCATGTTCGTGGTAAATGAATGTCACTCTGCTAGGAGCTCTGTTAATTGGTATTCCATTATGTCATCGTTGTTTCTTATGCCACAGTTTATGTTAAATGCTAGCTGCATAATATTTCTGTCATAGTTACTGGACTCTGTTGCAGTTTACATGAAGTTGCCAGATCATGTTAGAAGCTGCATTCAAGTTGAGTGAACATGTATACATGTTCTAGGCAGTAGCGGATGCGTGAATAAGAGCTGATTAGCCCTATATTATATTACTAAGAGAATGTAGTACATATGTACATGAATAGGAGTACAGAATAGGCTAGGTAATCTCTATAGATACAGAAGATAATACTAGGATAATGTTTATTTCTAAGATACTGCTATCTAATCTATAGAATCTGATTACAATCAGATTATAATATTGTGAGATAATATGTTTCTTGACCACACCCCCCGCAAGTTGGATCATAGATATCAATCATGTCTAACTTGCTGATCCATTCTTCACACACTTGTCTTTGAAGACCTTTGGTAAACACATTTGCTGTCTGCTTCTTCATTGGGACATAAGTTAGGCATATAGTCCCATCTTCTATCTTCTCCTTGATAAAATGTCGATCAACTTCAACATGCTTTGTTCTCTCATGGTGGACTGGATTGAATGTCATGCTTATGGCAGCCTTGTTATCACAATAATGTTTTATAGGTGTCTCAAAATTGATTCCCAATTTTGTCAGCACTCTCTTTAACCAGAGACTTTCACAAACCCCTTTTGCAACTGCTTTTAGTTTAGCTTCTGCACTACTCTTGGCGACCACCTTTTGCTTCTTACTTTGCCACGTGACCAAATTTCCCCATACGAAAGTACAATACCCAGTGGTTGATCTTCTGAACTTGCCCAATCTGAATTAGTATATATTTTAATTGTTCTTTGATCTCCCTTTTTGAATAACAATCCTTTCCCAACAGTACCCTTTAAATACCGTAAGATCTTATAAACTGCCTAAAAATGCTTCTTCCTTGGTGCATGCATGTAGCGATTTACAACACTTACGACAAAAGCAATATCTGGTTTAGTATGAGACAAATAAATCAGTCTTCCCACTAGTGTCTAGTATTCTTTACGGTTAACAAGTTTATCCTCTTCATCCTCAAACTTTGTACTGGTAATGGGAATGGTGCTTGGTTTACATCCTAACATTCAAGTCTCTTTCAAGAGATGAAGAATGTACTTCCTTTGTGAGTTGTAAATCCCTTTCTTTGATCTCGCTACTTTCATGCCTAGAAAATACTTCATTTATCCTAAATCTTTAAATTCAAATTCTTTCCTCAAAGCTAACTTGAGTGTTGTAATTTCCTCTGCATCATCGCCAGTTATGACAATATCATCTACATACGCAATCAAAATTGTCTTCCTACCTTCTCTAATTTTGAAGAAAATTGTATTATCTGACTAAGCTTGTGCGCATCCTTCTGTTTTTAGGACTTTGGCAAATCTTTCAAAAGCTCGTGGTGACTGCTTCAGCCTATATAGGGATTTTCTTAGTCTGCATACTCTGTTTCCTCCTCCCTCATAAAACCTTGGAGGAAGTTTCATGTATACTTCTTCCTTTAGTTTGCCATTCAAGAAGACATTTTTAATATCAAGTTGCTGAAGTAACCAGGCGAAGTTAGCAGCTATAGATAGCAATAGTCTGATAGTGTTTAGCTTGTCCACAGGTGCAAATGTCTCCTTGTAGTCCATCCCATAGGTGTGATATAGCCCTTTGCTACCAGTCCCGCTTTATACCTCTTGATGGAACCATCAGCCCTATATTTGACTGTGAATATCCACCTCCACCCCACGAGTTTCTATCCTTTTAGCAGATCAACTTCTTCCCATGTTTTATTCTTTTCAAGTGCTCTCATCTCTTCGAAAACTACTCTTCTCCATTCTAGAACTGTAAGAGCTTCTTGAATATTTTTGGGGATGTCAATTCTGTCCAGATTAATAATAAATGCTTTGTATTGAGAAGATAGAGCATCATAAGAGACAAACCTCTCAATCGGGTGTATAGAACATGATCTAGATTTCTTCTGTAAAGCAATTGGCTGTTCTAAATTTGTGTTGTCTTTTTGATCCGTACTACTCTGAGCTTCCTTGGCAGGGACCTGCACTGGTTCAGAGATTGGTATAGCTTCAAGGATAGGGATTGTACTACTTGTTTTCTACTTCCGAGAGAACACCTTAAGTGTATGGTCAGGTATAGCTACTTCTGTATCAGGATTTGTCTATATAGGAGATGACATTAGGATAGGTTCAAGAATAGATGTACATGGAGGTTTAGGCTGAGATTCATCACCACCAAACTCACTTCAGTACTCTCCCTGAATCAAAGACTTGGGATAGAAGGAATCTATCTCAGAAAAAAGATATCACAACTAACAAACTACCTTTTTGATATAGGATCATAGCACTTAATACACTTTTTGTGTAGCAGAGTAACCCAGAAACAAACATTTTTTGGCTTTTGGATCAAGTTTGTTGTGTGAATAACTATGAATAAAGACTATACAATTGAAAACTTTTAGAAGAAGGTTAGTCTCAAGGTGAGTAATAATATGGGTTTCTTGAAATTTCTGGAGAAGTGTTTTGAAGGAAAGAACACGATAAGGTAGGTTGCAGTAAAAATAGCATCCCCCAAAAGAATTTTGGAACATTGCTAGTGAACATCAAGGCCCTAGCTACTTCAAAAAGGTGTGTATTTTTTCGCTCAACAATCCCATTTTGTTGAGGACTATTGACACAAGTACTTTTGTGGACAATTCCATGTTTTTGGAAGAATATATGAAGATGTTGATTAAAATATTCAGTACCATTGTTAGTATGAAGGACTTGAATACTTGTTTGGAATTGATTTTTTATCATTTGAAAAAAGTTGATGAACACGGTAAAGACTTCAATTTTATCCTTCAAAAGAAACACCTGACACAAACGAGTATGGTCATCAATGAATGTAATGAACCACTTTGAATTGGTTTTATTAGTAACATGAGATGGGCTCCAAAGACTACTATGGATAAGTGAAAAAGGTTTTGTGGGTTCGTATTTAGACCTTGTAAAAGAACTTCTTTGATGCTTAGCAAATTCACAAGTGTCACGTTGAACACCAAGATCTTTATTTATTGAAATGTTTGGAAACAACAGTGACATATATTGGAAGTTTGGATAACCTAACCTCTTATGCCATTACAATAGTTCATCAATCTTAGGAATAATCACAGTATTACCCAAGCTATAAGGAGTAGAATGACTTTCTTCATCTTCAAAGTAGTACACTCCATCTACCTCTTTAGCATTGCCAATCATCTTCCCCGATGACAGGTCCTATATAACATGAGTAGGGAAACAGTGAGCACTACAATTAACTTCTCTTGTCAATTTACTTACTGAAAGGAGGTTACATTCTAGATTCGGAACAAGTAGAACATATTTAGTTTCACATAATTTGTTACTTTGATATCTCCTTTTCCTACTACCGGAGAGGAATCACCATTTGCTACCTTAACCTTTTCATGCCCAGTACTAGGAAAATATGAATGAAACAGGTTATAATCATCTATCATATGGTCTGATGCTCCAGAATCAACTATCCATTTCTTCCTACCGCATATTACCTCTCATAGTAGCATTAGCAACTATGTTTTTCTTCTATTGGTTGCTTTCATTTTGGAGATTCTTTAGTATTTCCAATAGTTTCCCTAGTGAAATATTTAATTCACCACCTTGTTGTTTCTATCTTTAGATTTTTCTGTTCCCCCTTCACTAGATACTTGGTAGCCTCAATTTTTTCCCTTTTTTGGTTTCTGTTCTGGAGACTTCCCATGGATGTCCCACATGTGTCTTTGATGTGACCACTTTGTTTACAATGATCACACCACTTATGACCCTTCTTATTGGGTTCACTATAGGACATCAATGCAGACGCTTCTGTTATGGGCGCGTTCGTTGGTCAGTCTTACAAGCGAAAGGAGCGTTGAAGCCTTGCTGATTTAGAAGTTATTTAGTTGGATTTTATTTCAATAAAAGGCTTTGCCGATTTAGAAGTTATTTAGTTAGATTTTATTTCAATAAAAGATCAATTGTGATTTGGCAATTGATTTTGCGAGATAGACGTTACTTATTTTAGAAACTTACTATGATAGGACTTCTATTGCTTGTAAAACGCTGCCTATTTATGGCTTCACGGAGGAATAGAAAGTAACAAGAAAAATTATCTCAATTGAGATTTGAGTTCTCTCTAATGAATTCAAAGGTTTCGGGTTCCCTTTGACAAGCCGAATTACTTATGTCGACACAAGAATTCGAGTAAAGGCAAGAATAAAGATTATTTGTTTGATTTCGATTTTTGTGTGAATCGTCCTGTGACACGATCCATGAGTCGGGAACGTAACAGCGTCATTAGTAGGTACTGGAGACACATTTTGTTCTTTTTTAGGCTCCTCTTTTAGCATGATTTTCCTCTTTGCTGCTTCCCTTCTAACTCTAGAAAAAAACTTCTTTAGTTTTTGGCATTGGAACTCTACTTAGGATTCTTCCATGGACATAATCCAACTTTTTGTTGAGACCAGCCAAAATTCAAAGACTCTTTATTTTTCAGCTTTCTGGTTGTACATCATAGCATCTTCCTTACACCTTCGCTCTTCATTCGACAAAAGTTCAAGTTCCTGCCACAATACTACCATTTTGATCCAATATTCTGTAACTTCTCTATCACCTTGCTTCATTTGCCACAGCTTTGTTTTTATCTCGTAGATTCGTATGCATCCTCTCCATTAGAGTATAATTGTCACACCCTTTTCCAGATTTCTCGAGCTGTTGGTAGAAACATAAAGGTGTGTTTGATCGGTGGTATCATGACATTGATAAGCCATGACGAGATCATGGAGTTGTCTATCTCCCACTGTCGTGCAGCTTGTGAGTTCATTGGTTGGAATGTTTCCATCTCCGACAATAAAGCTCAACTTCCCACGTCTTCCAATGGCGAGTATCATAGCTGAAGCCTACTCCCGATAGTTCGTTCCATTCAGTTTTTTAGAGATGATAACAATTGAAACTCCTTCAAGACCAGAGGTCATCGATGACTGGCCTGCAATCTGGTTTGGGTTTGTCGTGGAGGATCCCTTGACTTGCCTCGGTTTCACTATCTCTTTCACGTGGCTCTGATACCATGTGAATAAGAGCTGATTTGCTCTATATTATATTACTAAGAGAATGTAGTACATATATACATGAATAGGAGTACAGAATAGGCTAGATAATCTATACAGATATAGAAGATAATTTTAGGATAATGTTTATCTCTAAGATACTGCTATCTAATCTATAGAATCTGATTACAATCAAAGTTTAATATTATGAGATAATATGTATCTTGACCACAGGATGCTATTTAGCAGCAATATAGCAGATAGCATTTAAGTAATAACGCTGATGAGTCATTCAAAAAAGTTTGCCTAATGGTTTCCAAACCCCCCTTTGTTTCAGTTACAAATTCTCGACCAAAAAGTACTCTGAAGGTAGCAAAAGACGAAGATGATGATCTATGGGGCTCAATAGCTGCCCCTGCTCCGAAAACAGCATCAAAACCTTTGAATGTGAGAAGCAGCGCTGCCCTTGATGATGACGATCCCTGGGCTGCTATCGCTGCTCCCCCACCAACTACAAAAGCCAAACCGTTATCAGCTGGCAGGGGACGAGGAGCCAAACCCGTGGCCCCAAAACTGGGTGCCCAAAGGATTAACCGGACATCTTCAACAGGTGTCTAAGGTGATGACAGCATAACTAAGTGATAGGAAGTAATGTAAATTTCCCTTTTGTTACTAGTTTATACAACGCCAAGTCCTGCTTACTTTGATTTGTATCTGCATGTGCTTCCTATATTTTCAATATGTACCATCATTCTTTTTTGAAATTTGCTTTTGCCTATTCTTATTCTTTGTGAGATACTGTCATCAGCTAGATCACTTGCAGCATTCACCATTTGTGCATGACGGCGCAGTTTCAGTGGCAAGTTTTTTTTATGTTTTATGGAACAAATTAAACATGTAAGATATCAGAGCTTTTATTTTGGACAATTTATTGGACGTGTTAAGATGTGAATTCTTTGGCGAGCTTTTGTGTATATTCAACGGTCGGCTGTGCACAATTTAGGTTTTGAAACTCCCTGAAGGATGAAAAGGAAAAGCTGAAAATTATGCCTAATTGTAGAAGTTGTATTAATATTCTTTTGTTGCAGATGGAGAATTGTTCTATGTAAGGATGAGAGTTAACATAATTGCACTAGAGCTTGTTGGCACCAGGACTCTTTATGTGTATTTATGTGTTACTTTTAGAAAGAAAAGAAAATCGTAGGAAAGCCATACGAAAACGTGATAAAGCAATTGGTGTAAGCTAATAAAATTAGATGTCATTTATGAGGGAGTAGGGATTTCTCACATTTATGCATGACTCAAAAAGGATTAAGCAGCTGCACTATGTCAGTACGCAACCATACAAATATACACTTTATTTCATATTCTGTGTATACTGAATAACTAATCGTTGCCAGGGGTAAGAAAATGCTTCGATCCATGTTTCCATCTGAAAGTTCATAACTAAAGTAACTTGATTGTAGTTTAGCAAGTGTATAAGTGGCTCTAGAGATCAAATTGTATACGTATGAAGATACTTACATTTATTGATTAATGGCACCAACATACGCTCAGAGTAGTTTTTCTTCGACCCATTTTAGTATCTATCATGAAGAATTATATTTTTAATGAATTTTGTTACAGGGATAAGTTTAGATGCCAAGGATAAGTATACAGTTAAGTTAAATTAGTGAAGTTTGTATTTCCTTATTTTAAGGCTTGTATTTTAAAATGATACATATATATATATTAATCATAATGTTATTCATTTATGATTATAAATAACATATAAATTTATATGTTGATTGTTTCAGATGGATAAATATATTCTTTCAGTAGAAAGTTATAACCTAGTACAAACTTCTAATCTTATACCAAATGAAGATAGAAGTTCAACTCGAATTCAATTGAAAAATGAAGTTTTGAATCATATAAATAAGATTAGATTTACCAATGGAGTAGAAAAAGCTCAATGTAAATATTTTCAAAAGATGGTAGTTGAGAGTTCAAAAGGTAAAACCTCTTATTTAAAAAGACATGTGGATTCGTATAGTAGAAGAAATATGGTATTAAGAGGTCAAATATTCTTGACCCCTAATCTTTATAAGAGAGAAGAATGAAAACAACAAATTAAGGTTATTGATGGCTTATATGGTAATTGGTGATGAACATTCACTATATATGGTTGATACCAAAAGATTTAGGATGTTTTGCAACTCACTATAGTTTACCTTCAAGGTTACAAGTTGGAATACGTTAAAAAAGGACATTATGAAGATACACAAGGATAAGAAGAAAGAAATTTTAAGAACATTGTGAAATGAATCACACATTAATACAAGACTTATTATACAACATACAAATGCACAAGAAGGGGGGTTGAATTGTGTATTTCTTTTCGTTAAGCCCTTTCGGAAACTTTTTGTTAAAAGAAACTTGTTATTTTCACAAGAACTACTGAAAATCAAAGTTATAAAGTATTTTTCGAAAACTTGTATAAAAACTAGTAAAATCAAAAATTGAAAGATAAGAGAGATTAAGAGTTGAGAGATGTTGACACAGCGATTTTTATACTGGTTCACCCCAAA
>JANZLD010000235.1:48851329-48861470 GCA_026413575.1 Erythroxylum carthagenense | reverse complement strand
CTTCAACTGCTTCTTGATTCTTGATTCTTGCTTCTTTCAAGAAACAGTTATTCAGTTGAGTTCTGTAACTAACTCAATCTGATTCTTGATTCGGCATGGTTTGCTTCCATCTACTTTTCTTCGTCTACTTTTCTTCGTCTGTTTTTCTTCCGTCTGCTTTTCTTCGTCTGTTTTTCTTCCGTCTGCTTTTCATTCGTCTGCTTTTATTCGCCTACTTTTCTTCCGTCTGCTTTTCTTCATCTGTTTTTCTTCCATCTGCTTTTCTTCCGTCTGCTTTTCTTCGTCTATTTTTCTTCCGTCTGCTTTTCAATTTTAGCTTCCGTCTGTTTTTCATTATTATTTGTACTTCATCAAAATCATTTATGTAAAGTCATTTTGACTTAACACATTGTCAAGTAATAAAGAATGGATTGTCATTAAAATCGACCTATAGACAACTAATAATCAAAATAAAGGTTATATAGCAGTGATGACACATTATGTTGGCAATGATTGGACTTTAAGTAATAAACTTTTGAGGTAATTTATATTCTTTAATATTTTTATCATTTACTTTTTTATTTTTTTATGATTGATGTTAGTAATATTATTTTATGACTTTATATGCTAGCACCATATACAAGTGAAAGGTTGGTAACCCTGTTGAGAGACTATTTGATAGATTTTAATATTGACGACAAATTGTCCACCAATGATAGAAAAGCTAAAAAATAAGATACAATTAGGGAGCTTATTGGTTGGTGGAAAGTTACTTTATATGCATTGTTTTGCCTATATTTTGAACTTGATTATCAAGGATGGATTGTATATCATGAATGAAGGAATAGATTTGAATTGGAATAGTGAGTATATTGGAGTGCAACACCTAAAAGCAATGTTATGAATACTGTACTGAAATTGGTACCGGATTGAGTTCTGGTATAATACTGTACCGGTACCGATCAGTATTGGATACCGTTTCGGGTAATTTTAAATTTATGAAATAGTCCCTAAAATTTTTAAAATTTGCAAAATAGTCCATTGATATATTGTACAGTTGTACTATATAATTTACTAGTTTACTGTTTATATCAACCATGTTTTTAAAAATCATAATAATAAATAATAATGATAATATGAAATAACAATCATTTTTAAATATTCACATATAAATAATAACCACAATTAATATAAACAAAGACAATTATCATCATACAAATATAAAATTAAGAAAAATAAAAATTATTTAAAATATTAAAAAATATATAATTTCATCTTTTTAATAAATAATAATACATCAAAAGATTCAAAACATCCAATAAAAAAGAACAATAAATATCCTTAAACAATTTACAAAAGAGTTGGTGACAAAGAAACAATCAAGTAGAAGATAAACCTGAAATAAAAACATTACAATTACATTACATATATAGAATTTAATATAAATATCAAATACAAGTAAAATTAAAAGAAGAGGAAAAACAAAAACTTGGAATTCAATCGTCAATGGGAGGATACATGCTAGAATTGCACTAACCCAGCGATCATTTGGTACAAACTTTTCATCATTGAGAGGAGCTTCATCATCATTATCATTCAAATTTAATGCGTCAAATGACATATCAATGCTTTCCTATCCAAGATTATCTTTCAAATCCAAATCATTCACATCAACCAAATTGGGTTATTCAGAAACTCAATCATATCAATGACAATTGGATCAATTGAACTATTTGTGTTATTAAGACTCCTAATAAATAATTAAATTTAATTAATAGAAAATTATAAGAAATTATATCGAAATGAATAATGATAATAATGAAAATAACATACCTTTCTCGAAGCTTTAAATTGTAATGAACAAAAATTAAGTCATTCAACCTCTTATGCCCAATCTATTCCTTTTATTTGAGTGGATAAATTCAAATATACTCCAGTTTCGTTCACAATCTATTGCAAACCTTTCTAATTGTAGAACACCACTTCCAAATTGATCCCATCAAGAAACTGCAAGTTATAAGATAATAAACGTAATGTTCTAAACAAAATAAAATAATAATTAATTTTCAACAAATAAGAAAAAGGAAATAATTAATACCTGGAGAAAGTTTTCTTCTTTGTCGAGTAGCAATCGGCATTCTAAAATCCCCATAAGACAACTTGTAAAGCCCCATTTATGGGCTTAAAAGATCTTGCATCGCGTCAAGTCTAACAATTGTTGTAATTATTAAAAGCATTCCTCTATTAACTTCAGCTTGCTTTGTAAGATCCAATCTCAAATACATACTAGGATTCAAAAAATTTTCAACTGCAAACAATGAAGAAGAAAGTTGTCTCTTCCTTCTCTCATTAATGATTGAGAGTTATGGTGTATATAAAGAAGACATATTTTTCATATTAGTTTTGATTGCTTCCGTCGCTCTGGCATCAAAAGTATAACTCATTGTTGACTTTTCTTCACTATCAGTCAAGTGAAGCACTCTCACCAAAGGCTCACAAGCTCGAATAACAAATTAACATTGAAACCAAAATTCTCTGTCTTTCAGTATAATATTACAAACCTCCACTCCAGTATTAGACCAGCATGTTGAGATGCAACTCATTTATTACTTGTAAACATTTGCCTTAACTTCTTTTTCATCAAAACAAAAGACTGAAATGATAAGAAATTTATTGCAAATTTTGTCATAGTAGGACGAACAAATTCCTACCATTCGTAAATTCCTTTCTCATCAAATTCAAAACCCATGCATGATTATAAATGAACTTTATCACCTTTTTAGCCTTCTGCATAGTCTTATCAATAACAGGAAAATACCTAAGATCTCCTATATTTTCCAGCGTTAAGTCAATGCAATGTACAACACAAAGAGTCCAAAAAAGTTAATTATACGTATCCTACAACCTTTTTCCTATCGTTTTATAAGCAGAATCATTGTCAGTAATAAAATGTTATCTGACTCTACTTCATTCATAACTTCATTAAATATCCCAAACAAAGTCTCAGTATTTCTAATAAGACTATATGTATCAATAGATTTCAAAAATATATAGCCATTTGAAGAATAAAACAAAAAATTTATAAAAGGCTCTTGGCTCCTATTTGTTCAACCATCACACATAATTGAACATCCATAAGTACCCCAATTCACTCTTCTTTCAGCCAAATAATTTCTAATTTCAGAAACAACATAACTCAAAAGTTTACCTCTTAAGTCATCAATCGATGGATCTTTGTATGATGGACCATAAAAGGCTATTGCATGCATCATAAGTTGATAATAATAAGACTAAGAAGCATTGAATGATGAACCTGTATCATACCACCATCCAGTTACTGCCATATCGACATTGTGAGTCGCATCTCTTGATTGCATTCCACTACGAATTGAAAGTTGGGCTCCATGAGTTGTTCGTGGTGTAAAGAAACTAGTCACCTGCCTTCTTCTCTTGCTCATATCAGATTCTTAATGAGCCTGAGATAGAACATTACCAGTACCACTTCCACCTTCAACATTTCCATAATCACCACGGAAACTAGAAAATGAACTTCCACTACCAATTTCAAAATGCAATCTTTCCCTTCTATCTCTCTCAAATTGATGTTCATCAAATAATGTTTTTATAGGTCACTTCACATCATGACTTACTTTTTTACACACTTCCACATCTCCTTTAACTCTAGCTAAATGCTTTTTTAATCGGGTGATTCCTCTACCTTGCAAATGCTTGTTATAAAACAAGCAAATGGTATGGTTCTTCATACGACAAACCATACTAGCATGAGCCCAAGCTGGATCATTAAATCTTCCTAAAGTGGGTTGATCGGGAATACTTGAACTTTCTTCCATTTATCTGTACACATAAAAATAAATATCACATAATTTCAGTATACAATATGCATATCCATCTTATATAATATAACTCGTTCTGTATGATTTCATTACATATAATTCAATTTCATGGAACACAATTCACTATAAGTCAAAAGCTAACAGTTCAGAAATTATATATAATAACACAAAACATACATCAACAATTTCCATTTCTAACAAGTACTAATTTCAACAATCACAAAACATGCATCAACAATTTTCATTTTTATCAATTTCCAATAAGTTCCAATTACAACAATCACAAAACATACATCAATAATTTCCATTTTTATCAATTTCCAACAATTTTTTATTTCCAACAATCATAAAATATACATCAACAATTTTCATTTTCATCAATTTCAAATTCCAATAATCACAAAACATACATCAACAATTTTCATTTTCATCAATTTCCAACAAGTTCCAATTCTTAACAATTACAAAACATACATCAACAATTTCTATTTTTATCAATTTCTAACAAGTTCCAATTCCAACAATCACAAAACATACATCAACAATTTCCATTTTCGTCAATTTCCAACAAATTCCAATTCCAACAATCAAAAAACATACATCAACAATTTTCATTTTCATCAATTTCCAACAAGTTCCAATTTCAACAATCACAAAACATACATCAACAATTTCCATTTTCATCAATTTTTATTTCCAACAATAACAAAACATTCATAATTCCATTTCCATTTTTAACAATTTCCAATTCCAACAATCAGAAAACCTTCTTCCGTTTATTTAGTTTTATTTTATTATAAAACCAATAATTATTTTGATAAAAATAATATGAAAATAAAAAAGTTATGTATATGTTATTTATGTTATCATAATTTCGAAATTAAGAGTTACAAATTTTTCAATTTGATTCCAAGGGTCTTAACTCTTAACAACCTTTTTGCATTGCCAACTAAACCAATGCAAGTTCATTTTCTAAATCTGTAGATTTAGAAAGGGCTTTCAATTTCGTTATATTCTAATTTTGTGCCTTAAATTGCAATTTTTTCTGGTCCAATTCTAAGTTCCAACGTAAACATGTTTCATTATGATATAATTTATAACCTTAAATCACTTAAAGATTTATTTCTATGATAATTTGCAACTTCCTCTCGACCAAAACAAACCGTGAACAACCATGACCATGAACCAATACAAATGACAAATTCATTTTAGAATTCAGATACACAAACACAACCAATTCAATTCAGTATTCATATCACTTTCCAACTCCAAAAAAAATAGGGGGATTAGGATTGATCTCTGTTGCCAATTTTAATAAATCAGCATTGATAAAAAATCTATGAAACATCCTATTGAATAAGAAATCTCTATGGATTCGATGGTTCTATAGCTACATCCTTAAAGGATCTAGCCTTTGGTCTATTCCTCTAAAACCTTCCTTTTCCTAGCCATTGATTCAACTAAAGTTAAGTATCTTAGAACCTTTGGTGTGTTGTAAGGTTGGAAATGGTGAAAAGGCTTATTTATGGTTTGATAATTAGATTGGTAAAGGCCCCATAATTAGATTTGCTCAAGCCCTTTCCAAACCTCCTATCAACTCGAAAGTAAATTCCATCATTCTAAGGGGCCAATGGAACATTCCTTCGTAATTGCAATACCTCACTTTTAATTACCACCCTAACTTAGGTAGAGAGGACATATTCCAATGCTTTAATCTACGCCCAAACACCTTCAACATTGTGAAATTCAAAAAGTGGCAAATTCAGAATAATTCAAGGCAAATAAGGTTTCCTATCATTTGGCACAATTCACTCATACCTAGCTACTCCATTCTTCTTTAGCTTACTGTGCTAAATAAGCTAAGCACAATGGACAGAATGCATTATATTACTTCCTATTCTATTTCTGTCTTCTATGAGTTTGAGGAAGAATTAGGATATCACTTTTTTTCCTTTACCCCTTTTCCCAGTTTATATGGGAGAAGATTCAGGAGTTGTTTCTTATTTCTAATGCAGCTACAACCTTCGTGGAAGCTCTTAATTGGCTTCTGAAGATGAACCATACTCGTAGCTACAATAAATAGATATATGTCATTGCCTTTGCCCTAATCTAGCCTCATCGTGGAGAATCAATTAACATAAAGAAGGGGTTAACTATCTCTTAAAAGAGTAAAGCAAGTAAGTACCTGGAAAAGACGAGATCTTCCCCTTTTCATGCGTAATGCACATCTGTAGGCTCTGAATATTCCAACCCACATAAGAACAACTTCGGATCCATAAGTAGAGAGGATGTTTAAGAAGTTACTCTAGAAATCATCTATCGACTGAAGATCCTCTTCCAGAACTTACTGATCACCAGTCAAGCAATCCCTAATTTGGTAGGGTTGGGTGAATAGGGGAAGACGTGATATACATTTGTCCCATTTTCGTCAAACATCTTGTAAGCTATTTGTGTTAAACGTTGTCATTGCTCTATCTGAAGACACTGATGTATGCTTAACATTGTCGTTGCCTTGTATTTGCTTGTTTGTTCATGTGGACATCCTATTACTAATACAATTCTTTGCTTTTTCAAAAAGAAAAAGAACATTTCTTCTGTTTAGTTCTCTTACACTACTAAAATATATCTTTGTATGAGAAGCCTTCAGTTGCCTTTTCAAAACTTGGATAATGCAATTACGGATTTGCTTAACCAAGAGCAAGACTCTTACTTCTAATTTTCTTCATACACCTTCATAAAATATAAAGGAACATATGTTTGTACATTCTAGCAATACAATTTTAATATATCTTTATGAACAATATTTTTGTTAAGCAAATGACTATCTTCATCTGAGAAGTTAAACATAAAATCGTCAAAAAAAATAAAAGGGATAAAAATAATCATCATCATCCAAGAAGAAGGACTCAAGCTCACCTGTTCAAAAAAAGGTTGTGAAAATTCAAGGTAATTAGATCAAACTTCTTCATCACATTAGTTTGAACATCAAGTATAAAGAAAGAAGAAAACAAGAGATGAAATGATTTAGTGAATTTAGACAAATTGAGGAATCATTGTGTCTCGACAATTGCACAAGTTCTTTAAATACATTTAAGTATCAATGCTTGTAACGATAAACTGGAGTGTTAAGTGAAAAATTGTGCTCGAGAAAGAAATTACAAGTTAATGTATAAGATGCTCAATAGTACTATATGTCTCTAAACTCAACATGGATTATTAGAGCCTTTTCTTTGCTAATAGAACCCTGTCCATCGAGTTGAATAAGAATAGTTGAAAGAGTTGTTCCCTTACGATCAAAAATTAGAATGATGCCATTGTTCTTCAATCTAGACCCATATGCTATATCATTCAAAATCTCATCTCTAAATTTCGGTAAAATGTAAGATTTCTTCGACAACAAATGACTTGCTAGTAACAAGACTATCAAACTCAACTATATAGTTCTCATACATTACCCCTTTATGTGTAAGGTTACTTTGCTTAAGCAAACTATATCTTTCCTTCAAGTAAGCATATACCTCTAGAATGTTTTCTGTCCATCCCTCTAATACTAAAAGGACTCCATGATTTTTATCTTATTCTGACTTAGCTTGGACTGCATCATAAATTTATCTTGTGATACCAATAAGGTTATCTTTGATGTAGTTATTTTCTCACTAAAAACCACCAAATTCATATGAGACTGGAGTGCATATTCTAGAATAATAAGTGATGCCTTACAAACCAACAATTGGATAAAGTAATGATGATTATCAACTAAAATAGCATCAACACATAAATTGCTAATTAGTTAAGAATTCACCTTGCACATCGTATCAAACCCAATGTTGGTTTTAACAAACTGATTCTTCAAACCACTATTGAGAGTAACAGGAATACCAACAGCTTTGTCGAGCATTTTTTTCAGAACAAATGTTTTTTCAAGTTAAGTAACAATTAGGTCAACATCCATTATTGAACCACCAAGTTTCATTATGACAATGATTCTTTTTGTCAATGAAAGTTGTTGAAAATAAAATCTTTGTTTTGATAGTCTATAGCATAAAGCAATGCTCACTTGTCTAACAGCTGTATCATCCGCTTGATTAGACTGGTAGGTCACTTTCACAGGTTCAAAAGTAAGCACTAATAACAAGCATATCCATAAGACTCTTAGGATATGTTTGGTTGAATGTAAGGTTTTTAATGGAATGAAATAATTTATAATGGAATGGAATGTAAATAGATGTAGTATTAGAAAATTGTTGTTTAGGAGGAATGGAAGGGTTCATAATGTAATATAGTGAAAAGTAGTTTATCATTTTATATTTCATCCTAAATCCCTAAAATCGAAGATTTCTCTTTTTTACTATTTAGGATAGAATGAGATGTAATATGAAACCCTCCTCTTCCATCCCATTTCATTCTATTTTATTATAAACCCTCCTCCCAAATGATAGAATAATATTACATTCCATTCTATTCCATTAATAAACCCCCAACTAAACATAGCCTTAGGTAAGCTCAAGTGATGAGTCTCGTCATTTGTATGATTTTCAAAACATCTATTCTGATGTTTGAAATGTTGAAACTAGTGAAGGGGCTACCATCATTATTTTTATTATTTCAATTGCTTTCGATGAATTATCATCCTATGAGTTTGTGAAGAAGTCAGAAATGTAATGTTTCTTGCTATCGTTAACATTAAAATTAATGTACGAAAGCTTTCATCTCTTGTTTATATAGATGATTTTGTAATGCATAACACAAGAATTAGTTATGCACCTAAGATTAATACAAGCCTTAGTTACGTGCCCAGGATCAAACGTGAAAGTAAATAAATTAACAAATTGCAGAAAATATCTATTTTGCTTTCCATAACTTCGAACGATCTTGACAATCTTTACAAAAGTTGATCAACTGAATGTCATTAATGTCTTTCTATGTCTTTATTAATGCGTGAACCTCTTAATGGGTTAAAGAATCCGAACATTCATAACTTAAGCAGATAACAAGAGACCTTAACAACTATATATAGTAACTGTATTATGTCTCCCCATCAGAGGCCCAATGCATGTTCGAAAAATTACAAACATTCTCCCCCTAAGATTATAAATTAATTATAGTATTTGTAAGAAAAATAAAACTAGTAAAAGTAGTTAAGCCAAATTAATGTATTGGTCGATCAAGTTTAAAAAATCATTTGACCTATAAGGCTTTCGATACTGAAAAATATCAAATGCATATGTCATGTGCGACATGGATCTAATACAATAATGCATATCTAATACCTAATTAACATGAATGAGAAAATAGAGTGGAGCAAACTATGATGATACCTGTATGATTTGAAATGTATCATCTTTCCATTTGTTGGTCTCAATTTCTCTGAACTTTATGCTAAACTTCACTAGAGAAATTTGCTTTCTCTCACTAAATGCTAAACTACATTTGACAAAATCTTTATGAGAATAAATGCTTATATCACCCTATGTCATGTCAAAATGATGGATTTACATGTATATCTGTATGTGTCCTAGTGACACAGGCTCATGGTCAATTTGTATATATATGCCCAATGACCTTTTACAGTGCTTAAAATCGACATAGATCTTAAGACTTTCACCCGTATTATGATAATATATAATAACATGTATGACTGAGAGCAAAATGATGATCATCTGTATTGATAAAACATACTATCATAATACATGAAAACATATAAATGTATAAGGAGCAAATACAATGATCCCTAACTAATAGTGTAACATCCCGTCACCGATGGGATGGGTACAGTTCATTGCATTCATATGTGATATGATCATGCATTATTTAGCTTATGTATAATTGGCTAATTGGGCAATTATCGCACTGGCATACGTACGTACATACATGTATAACATATTCTCGGTTTGATTTGGGTAAATTGGTAATTTGAAGACAATTAGGTCAATTGAGCTGTGATAAATTTAATTGGAGTGAGAAATGAGATTAGGAATTTGAATTATGAAATTGGAGTATACGATCATGAGTTTTATAATTTTGAGGAATTATAGGAATTTTTCTGGAATTTTCGGAGCAATAGGTCCGGACCGAAAAATTGACTTAATGATCGATTAATTGGATTCTCGGTTCCGAAATCGATTATCCAATGGCACAGACAGATTAAAAATTTGATTTGAGGAATTAGGGTTAGAGCCATTGGAATTCAGAAGAAATTAGAATCAGAAATTGGATTGAGATTGTTCGGACTGACCTTGTGGCAATTAAAATTGCCAAACAAGCCTTATTTTTCTTTGTATTTAAACCCTAACCTTTGAAATCCTTGC
>JANZLD010000235.1:48730422-48743498 GCA_026413575.1 Erythroxylum carthagenense | reverse complement strand
CTTGCCTCTATACGAACGTGAGGCTTTAAGCTATATTTGATATGAACAAGTCAATATGTAATTGTGATGTTTAAGTAATGTGCACTCGCCTCGAAGGTGGAGTTACAGTTAAGAATTCTGCAAGGTTATAAGCACAAAGTTTCAGGACTATGAAAGTCGGGCTCCGGGAGCGGGGTCTGACACAAAAGCTCTAGATACCTCCTTGATTGGTAGTAAATGGATATACATAATAAAATACAATGCTGATGCACTTTTGATCGACATAAAGCAAGATTGGTAGCTCAAGGCTACAAGCAAGAGTATGGCTTGGATTATGATGAAACCTTTGCCCCAGTTGCTAAAATGCCAACTGTCCGAATAATTTTGTCTATTGCAGCAAAATAGGGGTGGAAACTTCATCAGATGGATATCAAGAATGCCTTCCTTCATGGTAACGTGCAAGAGGTAGTTTATATGAAACCACCTCCCCGATTCGCTCCATCAGATCCAAATCTGGTATGTCACCTCCACAAGTCCTTATACGGTCTGAAACAGGCTCCACGGGCCTGGTTTGAAACATTTCGAAAAACTATTATTCAGGCTGTATTTCAACAAAGTAAATGTGACTACTCAATGTTCTTAAGACCATCTAAATACGGTATCACTATTTTCCTTATTTACATCGATGACATTATTATAACTAGTAGTGATACAGATGGAATTTTTCATCTTAAAACTTTACTAAATACATCTTTCAAAATGAAAGACCTTTGACTACTAACATATTTTTTGGGTTTGGAAGTATGTTATTTGTAGGATGGAATCAAGCTATCTCAGAAGAAGTACGCTGAAGAACTTATGAAACTCACCTCCATAAGTGATGATAAGATGTCATATACTCCAATGCGGCAAAATATTAAGTTCCATATAGAAGATGGTACACCCCTGCCTGATGCCACTTTATATCAAAAGTTATTGGAAGTCTTATATATTTGACCATGACTCGGCCTGATATTGCATATCCGATCCAAGTCCTTAGCCAGTTTGTCAATAAACCTTGCCAACATCACTATAGTGCCACTCTCCACATCATTCGCTACATACAAACCCCCATCAACCGCAAACTCTTCTTCTTGTCCTCTTCTTCCATGATATTATCCAGCTATGCTGACACCGATTGGGCTGGTTGTTCATCAACCCATCGATCTACCACAGGATGGTGCATGCTTCTAGGTACTTCTCTCATTTCTTGGAAATGCAAGAAACAAACCAAAAGTATCAAAATCTTCAGCCGAGGCTGAATAACGAGTAATGTTTGCAGGTTGTTTCGAAATTGTGTGGATTTGTCGCTTATTAGTAGAATTAAATCAACCTCTCTTACAACTCATTATTCTTCACGGTGACAACACAAGCGCCATTCAAATCACCACTAATCTTGTGCACCATGAAAACACTAAACACATCGAGGTTGATTGCCACTACATTCGTGAACAGATTGAAGACGAAATTATCCACTTATCCTATATTTCTACACACGAACAACTTGCCAACCTTCTTAATTACTAAGGCTATGTCACGGAACTGTCACAATTTCTTAGTATCCAAACTTATCCTCCGTGACACGTAGCATTAGTTTGGGTAGTTACAGAAATATGGAAATATATCATTTCTACTCCTTGCAGATCTCCTTCCTAGCATATCAAAATCTTCTCATATTTGTCTCCAATGGCTTCTTGCCATTCCAAGCTTCCCATATTTGTTGTTTTCCTCATTTAATGCAAACTTGTATTTATTTCCTTATCTTTAGTTATGCATATATGACAATTCTTTACAGGCTGTTTGGAAACTTTTGAATTGAATTCATTAACGAATTGGATTCAATTACATTAATGAGACTGAATTGAATTCAATTTATATTGTTTGAAACAAACTCAGTAATATTATAAATGAATTCAATTACACTGATTGGAGAATGAATATAGAGAGGAATGAAAATGAATATTATTATTATTATTATGATGGTTAGTTAAGAGGAAGGAATGATTACTATTACCATTAACAGTAGTTGATTTGTAAAAAATATTGAGAAATAAAAATGTATTATATTTTAATTAATTAATTAACCATATTTTAATTACTTATATTGTAATTAATCAATTACAATATATTGATAATTAAAATATTGTAATTAATTAATTATATTTAAATTAATTATATTGTAATTAATTAATTATTAATAATATTTTAATTAATAGTGTTTGAAATCTAACCAAGTAAAGCACAAGAGAGTGAGAAGTGAAGCAGTTCAAAGAATGAAAGAGCAAAAGAGCAAGACGCTAACTTTGAATAGGAGAGTGATTCTTGATAAGAAATACATGACAAAGAATTATACTCAATAAAAACCTATAATAAATATATAAATTTTGATAAATGTCTAGTTATAAACTCACAACAAACAACAGTTTTTTATTCAAATGTGTCTTCCTCAAACTTCAATGTAATTGAATTCCTGTACTTGGAGGAGTGAATTCAATTTATAAATGAGATGAGTTTCAATTACATGCATAAATTGAATTCATCCCATTTTTATGTTTCCAAACAACTGAATTGAATTCAATTACAATATTGAATTTAATTCACTCCTTTCCAAACACCCCTAAACAAATTGTTAAGAAGCATATTCAAAATTCAAACAAGATTTTAAATTTCTCTATTACAAGTTAGTAAGGGGTGGCTGCGAAGGATAAATACAGAGGGCGGTGCTCATAGGCATGTGCATATATACAAACACGTCAGCTAAAGTAAAAAGCAAAAGACACTTGAATATTCTCCCACCATACAGTAACTTCCAAAGTATACAAACCTATAGCCTGTAGCTTAATGCTGCTTCTTGGTTATCCTTTTTCCGCTAGCTGGCAGCTATCAGGACCGTGTGCAGTACTTTTTCGGGTCTCTATTCTGATAAGTTTGTAGTAGTAACAGTAAAAGTCTACGGTATTCGGTACCTGGTAGACAATTGTATACATTAAAATTAAAAAAAAGCAGTAGATCAATTCGGAAAATCCACAAGTCTCTTATTGCATAACTAGTAATAATGATGTTTTGGAAGTTTAAACTCCCGAGATAAAAGGGAAGATTGGTAAAAATACACGCATGTAAGTTTTGAAACCTGTAACGTAGGTCCGTGGGCGGGGGGACCATGTAGAGAAGATAGGAAAAGCCCTAGTGGTAAAGCTAAAGGACTTTGCTCCATCTCTCTCAATCCCTGCCTGGAATCTGCAGCCTGTGAAGCTTAAGTTGTTGTAGCTCTAGCAGTAGCAGTATTATTGTTCATTTCATTTATTTAATCCACCAACTTTCCTTTATTGCGCTTTTTACCCTTTCCAGATTGCTCCTGTTTCTGTCCCAATTTACCAATCACCACTTTCTCTATTTGTAAATTTCCAAGTTTTTACCATAACAGTCACTCCATACCTTGTGTTTCAGCATTTCTCAAGTACTTGCACGCGTTTCATTCCACCAATTGTTTGTTCTTTTAATTTATTTCTTCACTCCATGTATCTTATTTCCTGCACCAATGCCAATAGTCTGCAGCACACAACAACCAGACTACTTGTTCACCAATTTTTCAACTATTCCAGTTGTTACCCATAGTCTTTTTATATTACAATTTATAAACTCTTAAAATTATTAATTTTTTATAATATACATTGGTTTGGGCCGGGCCCTTCATCGGTCAAGTATTGTCCCCTTTGATCGCCAGGTTCTTTAGTGAACCCTATTCTCTCTTAGATTTTGTTGCGTTGAGACGCACGCTACTCAGTGGTAAGAGGCGTGGGTCTTATACCCAACAAAACCCTATGATCACAGATTCGACTCCCGCACGCTCCCAAGAGAGGATAGGGTTCATTAAAAGATTTGGCGACTAAAGAGGACAATACCTGACCGGTAAAGGTCCCGGCCCAAACCATACATAATTATACATTATTACAAATACTTAAGATTTATTTTAAAGAAGTAAAGAAAAATAATGCTTTTTTCACGTTTTGGAAAGACGATAGTGTAATGTCAACGTGGACGCCATGTAGGAAAAACGGACACCTAACGTAAGAGGACACGTGTATAAACCTAATCGATAGTACTAGCTCTCTTACTTTTCCGTTAATAAATGACACGTTCCCGACTTTTAATTTACCAGTTTTCTTTTTTATATATTGACACCTCTGTCCCTACCCTCCCACCTTCTCTCCCACTCTTTTTCTCCTTTTTCTCAGAGCATTCACTGCTCTAACCAGACTGCCACCAACCTCACGCCTCTCTCTCTCAAACACAAGCAGATACACTCTTAAGTACAAGTTTGAACCCTAACTCTTGCTCCCTTCTCTTTTAGTTTGTGGAGTTCAGTACTGATTGGCCTTTGAAAGCAAGCAAATTACCTACTTCTTCCTCCCCCATTTCTTTGCACGCAAGAATCTTCTTCTTTCTTTTTTAATTTCTCTGTTTCTGTGCTCCTGCCAATCTTTTAGAAGATAGCTCAGCATTTCTGTGTTTTTCTTTAAATTGTTAAACTTTTTTGGTTCTCTTAACCAAGTTTGAAGCTGCAATGGCGACGTAGGGGGTTCCTTTTCTATGCAGCAAAAATGCAGGCACTGTTGGGAACACACAAGTCAGTTACCTTATTGCTATTGTTATTGTTCTTAGTATTGCTGTCGCGGCGTGTGAGATCTCTGAACCCCTCGTTAAACGATGACGTGCTTGGGCTGATTGTCTTCAAAGCCGATCTTCAAGATCCAGATGGAAAGCTCTCGTCTTGGAATCAGGACGATGATACTCCCTGCAACTGGGTTGGCGTCAAATGCAACCCGAGGACCAACCGGGTCTCCGACCTTGCTCTTGATGGATTTTCTCTCTCTGGTCGGATCGGCCGCGGACTCTCGCAGCTCCAGTTCCTCCAAAGGCTTTCACTTTCCAGAAACAACTTCACTGGTTCTATTAATCCCTCTCTCACTCGCCTTCCAACTCTAAGAACTATGGATTTGAGTCAGAATAGTCTCTCTGGCCCTGTTCCTGGTGATTTTTTCAAGCAATGTGGGTCTCTTAGGGCCATTTCTCTGGCTCGAAACCAGTTTTCAGGGAAGATTCCTGCTTCTTTGAGCTTGTGTGCTACTCTTGCCTCTGTAAATTTCAGTTCCAATCAATTTTCTGGATCTCTGCCACCTGGCATCTGGGGCTTGAACGGGCTTAGGTCGCTTGATTTATCTGAAAATATGCTCGAGGGTGAGGTTCCGACAGGTATTGAAGTTTTGAAAAACCTGCGTGCTATTAATCTCAGCAAGAATCGTTTTAGCGGGCAAGTTCCTGATGGGATTGGAAGCTGTTTGTTGCTGAGAACTGTTGATTTTAGCATGAACTCGTTTTCTGGGAACGTTCCAGACACAATGCATAGGCTTGGCTTGTGCAGTCATCTCAGTCTGAGCAACAACTTGTTAACTGGCATAGTCCCAAACTGGATTGGAGACATGAAAAGCCTTGAAATTTTGGATCTTTCCAGGAACGGATTTTCTGGTCAGCTTCCAAGCTCCATAGGGAATCTTCAGTTCTTGAAGATAATTAATTTTTCTTCAAATAGTTTAACTGGAAGTCCACCGGGTTCTATGGTCAATTGTGAGAGTCTTTTGGTATTGGATTTGAGCCAAAATTCCTTCAGTGGCGACCTTCCTGGGTGGATTTTTGGTTCGGGTTTGGAGAAAGCTTTGCATTCAGACAGTAAGCTTAGTGGGATTCTTCATTCAGTTGCAATGCTTGAAGTTTTGGATTTATCTTGCAATGATTTTTCTGGTGAAATTGGATCTTCCATTGGGGCTTTAAGCAGCTTGAAATATTTGAATCTCTCTAGCAACTCTCTCGTGGGTTCTATTCCCGCTACTATTGGACAGTTAGGAAAGATGGCTGTTCTTGACTTGAGCGAGAATAAACTAAATGGAAGCATTCCTTTGGAAATTAGTGGAGCTTCTTCTTTGAAGGAACTGAGGCTGAATATAAACTCACTCTCTGGACAAATTCCTGGTTCGATTGGCAACATATCTTCCCTAACAACTTTGTAAGCTCTCCGTGCTTTGTCGTTCTTTGTCTTGTTTATGTCCTTTGTAGTGGTTTAGTTTAGAGCTTACATAATCTGATGACCTTTAGTATTTCAGCTGATTATCACTGAATTAGATGCAAAATAGTAGCTTGGAGTCTAGGTCTGCCTTCATCGGAAATCTGCAGTTTCTCGAATAAATTGTTCTGGCATGATTCGAAAATAATCCTGTTTCATCTTGTAATGTTTTTTCAAGTGATTAGGTAGGCATCGGCAAACCTTTAAAAAGCAACAAATCACGAGCTTGATTGTGAAGCAATATTTAACCTCTTATTGTCAAATATTGGTAGTTAAAAGAATATTTAACATTTTCTGTCAAAATTGGTTGTTAAAAGAATATGACGTCTAAATTGTCTGTGGTCAGAAATGAGGAGAAACCGTAGATGCGTGACTTTCAACTTTATTTTTCGTTGCTGCTGAAAGATTTTATATCACTTCATCATTCTAACAAGTTACTTAATTTTTCTTGTTTCTTTCTCCTTCCCCAATGGGCTTTGAAGATTCCTATCTCAAAACAGCTTTTCTGGACCTATACCTGCTACATTGGGAAAACTTTCAAACCTACAAGTTGTGGACTTGTCATTCAACAACCTAAACGGTAGCCTGCCCAAACAGTTGGGCAATCTTCCTAACCTCTCCTCCTTCAACATTTCTCACAATTATTTGCAGGGTGAACTACCTGCTGGCGTTTTCTTTAACACCATATCACCGTTGTCTGTCGCTGGTAACCCATCGCTTTGTGGTGCTGCTGTCAACAAGTCATGCCCAGCAGTGCTTCCCAAACCTATTGTTCTGAACCCAAATTCATCTTCTGACTCACCATCTTACGCTCTACCACAAAATCTTGGTCATAGAAGAATCATCTTGAGCATATCAGCTCTTATTGCTATTGGTGCAGCTGCTGTCATTGTTGTTGGGGTGATAGCTATTACTGTCCTCAATCTACGTGTTCGGTCATCAGAATCTCGATCTGCAGCTGCCCTTACAATATCTGCAGGTGATGACTTCAGTCATTCCCCTACCACAGATGCCAACTCTGGCAAACTTGTCATGTTTTCAGGTGAGCCTGACTTCAGTACTGGAACACATGCTCTGCTCAACAAGGATTGTGAACTTGGGCGTGGTGGGTTTGGAGCAGTCTACCGCACGGTTCTTGGGGATGGGCGTCCAGTTGCAATCAAGAAGCTCACAGTCTCAAGTCTTGTCAAGTCCCAAGAAGATTTTGAAAGGGAAGTAAGAAAGTTGGGAAAAGTCAGGCATCAAAATCTTGTTGCACTTGAAGGTTACTACTGGACTCCATCCTTGCAGCTCCTTATATACGAGTTTGTCTCTGGTGGGAGCTTGCATAAACATCTCCACGAGGGATCATGTGGACATTTTCTTTCTTGGAATGAGAGGTTCAATATAATTCTGGGGACTGCTAAGAGCCTGGCCCATTTGCACCGATTGAATATCATCCATTACAACATAAAATCAAGCAATGTTCTTATTGATGGTTCTGGCGAGCCAAAAGTGGGGGATTTTGGCCTAGCAAGGCTGTTACCAATGTTGGATCGCTATGTACTGAGCAGTAAGATTCAGAGTGCATTAGGGTACATGGCACCTGAGTTTGCCTGCAGAACAGTAAAAATAACTGAAAAATGTGATGTTTATGGGTTCGGGGTCTTGATTTTGGAGATTTTGACCGGCAAGAGGCCCGTCGAGTACATGGAAGATGATGTGGTGGTGCTCTGTGATATGGTTCGAGGAGCGTTAGAAGAAGGCACGTTAGAAGATTGCATTGATGGAAAGCTTCACGGGAACTTCCCTGTTGAGGAGGCAGTTCCATTAATGAAATTGGGTTTGATATGCACATCACAAGTTCCATCAAACCGGCCTGACATGGGAGAGGTAGTTAACATATTGGAGCTGATCAGATGCCCTTCAGAAGGTCAAGAGGAATCTGGATGAATATGAGATAACTAATACTTGGAATTCAAGAGAAGTGCGTTCAAGATATATTTGGATTTCAAGACAAGGGATTCAGAATGAATTATCCGGAGAAGAGGAATCCGGTTTGTTCAATTGAAGAAAAAGGAGAAATTTGGTTGTATTTTGTAGTCATGGTTCTTCTGTTTCTTTTGAGTTTATTTGTTTATTCTTCCTGGCATCGGATTCCTCTTCACCGGGTTCCACTATTTGGGACCCTTTTAAGAAATGTTTAGCAGTTTCTAACGATCTCCAGACATTTTATTTTGTAGTGCCTTTGGTTTCTTAGTACTGGTATGATCTGATTCGAACATAGATTTCTGAACTTTTTCCAAGGGACGTATTAACATAGAGCTGGGAACTGCTAAACTATATGCCTATGGGAATTGCTAACTAAACTCTAGTAATGAATTCTCTTTGATTCTTGTCATAAAATTTGACCTGTCTTTGTTTGTCAATACCTACTGGATGGTGCAGTGACATAACTACCATCAGAAACATGCTTTCTTGTACAAATTTCGTGTCAGACACAATTACCTTAATAGAAAACTAATATTCAGTTGAGATACCTCAATTCTTCCTGTCATTGGCATTGCCAGGTCATGACAATTGCAATTATGGTTAAGATACATTAATTCTTCCAAGTCAAAAGCCACTTGGTTCTGGGAGCTAGAGCCTAGAGTAGTTCCCCAAGATTCTTTAGCTAGCTCCCACTTCGAAGCAAGGAAATCCTTGGTGCTGGAATTGAATAACAGGAACGGGCCACAGTGAAGAAGGAAAGCAAAAGCGAAAAGCAGTGCATTGGGAACAGGGAAAGGTTTTGGGTAAAAGAGAAGCCCTTCGGCCTAAAGGAATTACATATTGTCAAGTCTGTGGAATTTAGAATTTCTCGTACTATGGTGCTGTCGGAATTGGAAGTCAAATCTTTCTACTACATTTTTTTTTTGGTGTTATTGTTCATTGGCCCCCCACCTTATTACGTTCTTCTTTTCCGAATGCACCTCTTGTTTCTTCTTTCGATACAGTTTTCCTTCCCACTACCCAAATGAAAGTGCGATTCTTTAAGATTTCTCCCATAATTTATTTATACCTAAGAAAGAAAAAAAGTGAACATTCCACAAGAATTGACAAACTGGTCTCACATGGGTTACTCTTTGGCTTCTTCCTTTTGTCTTCACCCTCATGTCAGTGTCTGTCATGTCATAATTGCTGCACGCCCTCTTAAGCACCCATTTTAAATCAGGCATCACCCCCTACCAATAGACAGTAGTACAGCCAATATAGAGATTTTTAAAATTTATCCCATATGCGGAGGGACAGGACAGGTACAGTTTACGAGTGGGGCTCAGTCAAAGCCACGACATTCGTTGGTTGGACCCTGAAGCAGAGATTAGCTAGGTTTAGGATATTTCGTAAGCACATGGGGGTCCTTAATAATCTCGTGTTTTGTCCATGGCTGGGTTGGAGGGAATATCCAGTTTGTTTTGGTTGTAAGTATACAGAGCTTCAGAGACCACCCTTGCTTGTCTATGTTAGTGTATCTGTGTCGCGTAAATTTCCACGTCAACCTATGCATCCAACGTCCTCTTCTTCTTCTTCACATTTCAAACCAATATTTTAAAAACTAAACCAATAGTAAAACTTTTTAAGTGATACTTTTTAAGTGATTGATTTTTTTAGTGCAATTTAATTTAATAATTTTTATTATTAAAAATTATTTAATTTTAATTAATCAGTCTATTTTTATGAATAAAATAAATAAATAACTTTATATTTAATAATATCATTTTTAGATAAACTTTAAATTTTTAATAAGTAAAAATAAATTTTAATTACTTTTTAAAATTTTCAATTGTTTAATCGCGTGAACTATCGTATGGGCTCCCCCTGTCTCTTTAAGATCAACTAACTCATATGCAAGTTTCATTCACACGGAACCTTTTCTCTCCTCCGCTTTCAAAGTTTTCGTTTAAATATTTGTTACTGCCACCAAGATTTGCATTAACGATTGCTTCGCCCAAACTTGTGCCTCAATTTTATAATAACCTAATGCTAGTTTAATCTTTTAAATTTTAAACACCTTATTTTACCGATTTAACTTCATAATAGTAATATAAGGTTGCAAAAAGGATTTTTACAACAATTTCCTTAAATCTTTATATGCTTGATTCTTCCTCGTTACTGATTCTTCACTTTTATTCCTTTGAAGCTCTATTAAGATACATAGATACTATATTTTACTTATTTTATTTATCTTTTGGTTATTCAATTGAATTAATTAGCATCTTTGCCTGTTAGGAGAATTATTAGTTAGATATGAATGTCATTGATCATGTTTGTTATGATATGATCATAATCAGATTAACTAGATAAGATTAGATTTGTCAGTTGTGATTTTACTGCTTGTATTATATATATCTGTAGATATCTGCTGTAATCGTTTATCTGGAAATACATACACATTCAACCTTTTCAACTTGGTATCAGAGCATAAACACATGGCTCACTCCTCTTCTACCTCTGCTACTTCTGGTTCTCCTCCGACAACAAATACTGTCCCAACCATCACACCAACCATATCACATACACAACACACATTTTCCATCAAGCTCAAATCAACCAACTTTCTCACTTGGAAAACTCAGTTTACTCCTATTTTGAAATGTTACAATCTCACTGGTCACATAGATGGCTCAAGCCCTGAACCACCTAGCCAACTTTCCAATCCTAACACCAATAATATCGAAATCAACCCTGCTCACATTCAGTGGGTTCAACAAGACCAGCTGCTCATCAGTTGGATTCTTTCATCTCTCACCGAAGAGGTTTTTCCTTATGTGGTTGGCTTCCACACTGCACATGATATATGGCAGACACTTCAAAACACTTTTGGCTCTAGTTCAGCTGCTAGGCAAGTTCAATTACATCTTGCTTTACAAAATCTTAGCTTTGATGATAAGTCTATGGCAGATTTCCTTAAGGAAGCAAAACTCATAGCTGATGAGCTTGCAGCTGCTGGAGCACCAATGGGAACGGCAGAACTTATTGCAAACATTTGCAGGTTATTACCATCTGAATTTCATCCAGTAATTGCTGTTGTCAGTAGCAAAGTTGATGGCTTATCTTTTTCAGAGTTGTGTGGACAACTCATCTCCCATGACATTATGCTAAAAAATTCAAAGAATTCCATCTCTGTTGTATCTCATTACACCAAACAACACTTCAAGGATGGTAAGTCAAACAAGTTTTCTAACTCTGGCAAAGGTACAAACGGTGATGCTCCAATGTTCAAAAATGGTAAGAGGTGGTTTCCAAATCCTTGTCAAATTTGTGGTTACAACAACCATCAAGCTAAGTGGTGCAGGAAACGATATGATAAAACTTCAGACAAACCTACTGCCAACGTTGCTAAGACATCAGGTAATTCTTCTACTTGGATTGCCGATTCAGGTGCTAACAGTCATATGACTCCAGATATGTCAAGCTTGCAAATTTCTGATGACTACAATGGCCCAGATGAAGTACTCGTAGGTAATGGTCAAGGCTTACCTATTAAAAGCATTGGGCAATCTACTCTTCTTTTTAATAGAAAACAGTGCAAACTGAGAAATGTTTTACATGTTCCACACTTACAAGATTCACTGTTATCTGTTAATAAATTTGCAAGAGACAACCACTGTTATTTCAAGTTTTACGGTGATGGCTTTTTTATGAAGGATCAGGCAACTTAGGAAAGACTCTTTGAGGGACCTGCTAAAGATGGACTCTATAGGCTGTCTGGGACTACTTTACCGCAGAAGGATTATCATGCTATGACTGCTGCAAGGAGACATAGTATTGACTGGCACTCACGACTTGGGCATCCTCAACATTCTTCAGTGGTTTCCATCCTTCATCGTTTTAATTTACCAGGATCTTCATTAATAAAGACTTCTCATCATCAGTGTGAGGCTTGTTGTTTAGGGAAGCAAAGTAGGCTTTCTCTTGCTCTTACTAATAGTGTTTCTAGTAAACCTCTTGAGTTGGTTCACTGTGATGTATGGGGAACAACTCCGCAATTATCATTTTCTGGTCATCGCTATTTTCTTCTTTTGGTTGATGACTTTAGTAAATTTTCATAGTTATATCCAATAAAACAGAAAAGTTGCGTTCTTTCTATTTTTGTTGACTGGTTGAAATTAGTTGAACGTCAGTTTACCACTAAAGTCATGAATCTTCAATCTGACTGGGGAGGTGAATTTAGGCCTGTATCTCAATATTTAAAATCTTTGGGTATTCATCATAGAGTTTCTTGTCCACATACCCATGAATAGAATAGTGCTGTCGAAAGAAAAATACGTCATTTAGTTGACACAGGTCTTACTTTACTAGCACATTCTGGGGTTTCTTTGCATTTCTGGTCCTTCGCTTTTAATACTGCTACTTATCTTGTTAACCGGTTACCTACACAGACTTTGAATAATCTTGGTCCCTTTGAAACACTTTTTTCATAAATCACCAGATTACTCTTTTTTACGTGTTTTTGGTTGCACCATATATCCTCTTCTTCGTCCCTACCATAATCATAAATTTTCTTATCGCACCACTGCCTGTGTCTTTCTTGGTTACTCTTCTTCTCATTTGGGTTATCACTTCTTTGATCCTGTAAAAAATAAAATTTATGTTAGTCGACATGTTCGGTTTGATGAAGGCAGATTTCTTTCTAAAGAGCAGCAGCATCAACGTTCTTCATTCTTAGGGTCTGTGTCTTCTTCTCCCGAAGCCTATGCTCCTTGGCTAGCCATTACCACAGTGATCCCACAGCTTGCAGAGTCCACTTCAGCAGTCCATGATCAGCCAGTGCCCACTTCAGGTACTTCTCATTCCTCATTGACTCCATTTGTTGGTCCCAGTCACATGTCTTCTATTTCAGTACTCCCCGATCAGCCTTCAAATCCTATTCCCATCAGAACTCATCCTATGACACTTCGCTTAAATCCTAAGAAGAAGG
>JANZLD010000235.1:48713969-48724618 GCA_026413575.1 Erythroxylum carthagenense | reverse complement strand
TGAAGGGCAAGTGTGAAGGTCGGTGATTGCAATTACATCTGGAAAATCAGAGGGACAATTAGGGGTCGGAGATGTTTAGGCAGAAATCGACAAAAGAAAGGGGAAATCGATGGGTCAAGAAATAGTCGGCAATGGTAGGGAAGATTTGCGTTTATCCAAGAGAAGAAGAGGCCTCATAATGCCGTTCCCATGTCAGGATGCCGCTGTTGTTCCGGCGAAACACGGCGAGGCCTCATAACGCCGATCGTCACTTCTCTGCATCTTCCTCCGCCGTCTCCTCCGCCATCTCCTCATCGTCCTTCTTCTCATCTTCCTGAACACAAAAGAACAATTCTGGTTATCAAATAACCGGTTCCTACGAAAACCGGCTGGTTTTGTTATTGAAAGGTTATTCATTAAAACCGAACCGGACAACTGGCCGGTTCAGTCAAATTTCGGTCGGACCGCCTGGTCCGGTCCTGTTTTAATAACCTTGATAATTCCCTATTTAATCCATTTTCTTGAATATGGATCTTTCTTATCCCTATATTATTGAATATAGGTCCTTAGTGCCATTGAACATAGGTCTCTGTTGGCACCATATTCTGCTCTTTCCTATAAACTCTTGCCAAAACCACTCAAACTTGCCCTAACTCAGTCCTTCTTTATTGGAAAGTTAGAACAAGATATAAAAATAAAATATAAGAAAATTTAATTACCAAATCCAATAAAAATTATCTAAAACAAGCAAAATGCTTTCATAATCACGCTAAAACCATAGTCTAATCAACACTTACCATATATACACCTTAGTATGGGACGTGAAAGCCTTAAGATGTTAACTTTTCGATAATAAATGTCTCATAACATCGTCCATCATCTTGATATTCTCATTGTGATTAAGGTGCATTTTCATGTGCTCCAAATGTTAAGGTAAAGACCATAAGACAACTTGCTCTTACCGCTCATCTAGCAAGATATGGCCACCATCCTTCAATTTGCTAACCATGTTTGACAATAGCCTCAAATGCCTTTGTGTTGAATTATCCAGCCTTTTCTTATTGGTGTCGAAGGTCAATAGTGTACTGAGAATTAAACCAACAACGTTCCTACAAGATATTCATTCCTCCTTATTGCCTGATCCACCTTTTTATTCCTAGTTGATGACCTAAACAACATCTGATCCTCCGGTACTGACTCATATTCTCTGGCGTAGATGGGACTTTTCTGTCTTTCAAATAATGATTTTAGTCCCAATACAATGACATTAAAAAAAAAATACTATCCATACCCTGTTACATATAACTTAAAAATAGATTGGGTCAAAGTGAACATCACCAAAAACGAAACACTTGTTAGTCTTGGAATCAAAATAGGTAATGAAAGGGATTCTATCTTTGATGAGAATGACTACTGGGTGGACATTGTGCCATTGGTTGTTGCGACTTCGCTGGTCAAGAAAAAAAGATACTGGCATATAAAAATAAGCTTCTTATTGATAATCCTCGCCATCCATGTCATTACAAGGGATTCTGGTTCGCCATCCTTTTGGCATAAACTAGCACTACAGGTGTGCCTTTCTTCTTAACAAACTCATCTGTTAGTTCTTTTTTAAGCTCTTCGAGAGTAATGATAAATAGTAGGCATAAGCTAAGCTGTTAAGAAACCAAGCCCTTCGAGTTTTGAGCTTGATTTTTCAGAGTTTTTCATGATGTTCACCTTCTTACAAAAATGGCAAAGGAGAAGACTGCGATTTTTAAAAATGTAAGAGTATTTTCTCTATTTGTCTCTCTACATCCCTACCTTTGTTTATTCCTGTCTTGAGCTCTTTAGGTATAGTAGGTGACAAATGTTACAACTTTATGGCTGACTTGCTAATAGGGCTTTATTTTTGGTAGTTGATCAGGAAATCTCCATTGGATATAGTATGATTGTAGAGACAGGGGAAAAGGTCCTTATCAAACTTAATCGATTTATCTGACGAATAGTGTGTTGTATCTAAAGGAATCCAAATCAAGTAACTACATATGTCTGTATATTTCACATCATCAACATTTGCCTTTTCCTCCAATGCCGCCAGCTCTTCTATCGAGTTTGATTATTAGTATAATTGGTTATACGTGAGGACCACAAGCCTATGCCAAAACTTGTATGAAATGTGCTAATTTGGAGTAATGGCTAGGTCACTAAATTAAGTAATGACTAAACTGGTGTGGCATATTGTATTAAAACAACAAAATTTTATTTCCTGATGCTGGCCTTGTGAACTTCTACGTAAATTGCCACATATTTTCTCTACATGCTGAGTAGTACCCATCCTTTTGATTTGGAGCATCATGGTTCATAGTTTTTTCAACGTGATATATTTTTGGCTCTAATGCTGCAGGGTGTCTTAATTGAGTCTACAAGTGGCCATACAGGCAGTGGAGAGTGGATACTTGAAGTAATTTTTATTATATAAAAACATTTTAATTACATTATTCTTATTTTTTATTTTTATTAATAATGAGAATTAATTACATTAAGAATACAATTTAATATATTAATAAATTTAAATTAATATTAATATTAATATCTAATAGTATAATAAAAATAAAATAAAAAGGACGATGAAATCAATCAGTCTATATAATAAATATAAAATAAAAAAGGACAATGTTTTTTTGTTAATAAATCTATTACAAATCTTAACTAAATATGTTTTTTTTGTCAGTTTTTTATTACAAATCTAAATCAATCATATTTTATTTTTTAATATAAGAAAACAAAAACTAAACAATAAGAAACAAGCCTATAACTTTTATCTCATTTTATGGGTACAGATATTTTGTACTCTTTATTCTGTACTTACTCAGTACCTCTTTAATCTCAACCATCCAATACAATAAATTAGATTGTTGAGATCAAAAAATGACAGAAGGCACAGGTTAGGGGTACAGAAGATCTCTCCCCCCCCCCCCTCATTTTATACTCTGTTAAGAAAATTTGCACCATTATGAAAGATGATTCTTGGTAATGGGTAGTCCATATCCGAATGAATCCTTACACAAATAGTTTGATACATTAGTTCTCAAGTCATGTCCAGGGAGTATGCGATATTCATACATTTGTCTCACTTAGTTGATGATATTTTGCCTCTATTTAGACTCATGTATTTCTCTTGGCCTTCTCATTCTTTATGACTCTTTCCTAAAATCAGTCCAAAAGATAAGTAAGAATTATAAATATTCAATTAAAATACATTATTTTATAACCATTATACAGCAAATTACTTAAACTTATGGCTACCAAACAAACTAATTGTGGGACTAATCCAATAAACATATTATCAAAAGAAAAGGTCTTCAAATAAACAAATTATTTAATGCATAGTGCAATCAAATGTACTACATTATTTAATAAATACAGCATATAAATAAACTTATTATTTAAAGAAGGAATAGAGGAAATCATGAGAAGTCAGGGTTAATAAATTAGGCTTTTAAAATTAGATTAAAAACATTTATATAGAATTTGTATACATAAGGATGTGTAGGTAAAAAGTTAAGGCTTACGCTTAGGGCCTTGAAATGCCATATTTTCACATCTCCAAAACCTTTCTAAGGTGAACATGCGCTCCAAGAATTTAATCAATCTTAGATAGGCCTAAATGGGCTTATAGGTCCAACAAGATAAGATGAACCCATTTATCTTTAACCTATTTGGGCCTAAATAGACTAACTAGGTAACTAGGTTGACCTAGATGACCCTTTCATTAATTCACACTAATCAATTCTACTACATAAGTTAAAGCCAATAAAAATTGGCCTAATCCACTTATCCAGTCAAGCCTACTAAAACAAGTCAAGTTTAGTAACTCTTTAAGATCTAATAATTCAATTTACCATAACACAATTATTCACAAAATTACTGTTAACCCTTAAAAATATAGAACCGAATTTTCTATTATGGCTATACTGCCACTAACGGAAGTCATTATAGGTTATAGGTGGCAGACTATCAATCTTTGGTTGTCAAATTTGTTTCTATTTTGGAAAATTATCAAAAGTAGATTTTAAGAAAGCAAATTTCTATAAACCATTCTAATAGTCTTTTACTAGTAGTAGAATACTATGAAAATTCTCTAAAGGACAGTATATAATATTAAGATTAAAGATAATAAATATTTAAAAGTAGTAGAATACTATGAAAATTCTCTAAAAGACAGTATATAATATTAGGATTAAAGATAATAGATATAAAGTATAGTCTGGAAGCAATTTTATATACAAGAAGAACATATTTTCAAATATGAATTAACCATATTCCAAGATAGAATAACAATAATGTATAAGTGATCACTTAAGTATTTACATAGAAATACTTAAAGATAATCCATATATTCCATATATTAAAATCCATTTTTCAAATAACATATTGTAAGTCTTCTATCTCTCTAGAAAGACTTCTTGTATCTTTCTTTAGATAAAGTACGTTTTCGCCTTTGGTTGTTTTAGATGTAGTTCACTTTTAAAAAATCAATATACTTAATATCTAATAAACTTATTAATTAGATATATATCTCCACATTCCAATGGACTACTTCTACCATGTTTAGTTCAGATATTACACATTTGAAGCATAAAGGAGAGTTTGAATTATAACGAGATATCATTTAATTAACAAATTTTAGGTAAGACCTGTAAAGGGTTTCCATTTCGTATTATCTTAATAACTTTCCTTATAGATTATCACCACCTAATGGTTAAGAATACCTTCCTGGAACTAAAGGTAATAAGAATAAAAATTAAGATTTTTATAGCAAAAGGGGTGGAGATCATGATAGATAATTAAGCTAATACAAGGGACACAAGATTTTCCGCTTTGTGAGAGTTGAAAGAGGGTCATCAATTATACATAACCTTCCCTTTATATTTTACAAAGAGACTATTTCTGTAACCTAAACCTGTGACCTTTTAATTATAAAGGAGTAACCTTAATAGTTATTTCAAAACTTGCTGTTAGACTAACTGACTCTTGAATGCAATTGCATTATGGAAGAGATTGTATTTATGAATGATTAGCTTCAATTGAGGAATGTTTTAATTACTATGATGTGATTGAAAGTGAAATTATTTGATTTTATAAAATGAAATTAACCAAATTTGCTAAAATGTATTACAAGATATTGTTTGTTCAAGTACACTACCTATCACCCGATGGTAGTTTATGACATTAAAACCTAAAGAAAAATACGTCCCTAAATCTATTAAAAGTTCTTTTCTCTTATGTAAATTTGAAACAATTGGCATCTAATGTAACTGTATATTGTACTTAATTTGAGGTAGCTAGGCTAAGGTCTAGTGAATTTCATATTGTAGATCATCCGTATCAGCAATAAGAGGGGCTTGAATTAGGGAAACAAGAGGACACCCCAGCGGTTTGTTGGATGTGAGGCTGTTGTTACAACCCAATGCTTGAACGGATGGTTAGTCATTCTTCCATTTTCCTTCCTGCCAATGTAGCATAATAAGGTTATGACATTTTTATTCAGGTTAATACAACATTTCTTCTGGCCTTGAGCTCAGTATATAGTTAAGTCAGATTCCCAAGTAGCCCTCAATCATATATAGATTCTCTATAGTCGCATTATACATCTTGTGGTAGATGTGATATAGCAATAAACTAACCTTTCTTCTTTCTGGTATAACGACAACTTTAAGGAGTCCTTAGGTTAAAACCTCCTCTACAACTGAGCCTCAAGATTCAAGAGCAATAAACACAACTTGACATGAAATATTCGTGTTTAGATGCAAATGAATTTATTATTTTGTCAATTTGGGTGGTAAGTCCCATAATTTACACACTGTTTGTAAAACACAATATCAGAAATTCCCATATGGACTCTATATCATTTACAGGTATGTGGTGAAAGCATTGGATAATGCAGAGTGTGAAACTACAGTATCGCTCATTAGCCAAGGTATCAGATGATCCATCATCAAAGGCGATCCCAACTAAATTAGCTCTAGTCTTTTTTCTGCAAATATAAGCCCTTTCCTATGTCTTATGGTCCAGATCCTCAAACTAGAAGACAACAATCTAGTAATTTTGTACTTGCACTCGACCTCATATATTCCATACAAGCAACTACAGTAAGAGGTATTAAGGCCATGTAAATATTCATGTAAATTGAGGCAATCTGATTTGGGGTTTTGAAAAGAATGTGCAGACAATTTTATGTGGATTTGGCTACTGCCGCTTTGTACTTCACAGATCCCTGCCATGAATATGATTTGCCAATTTCCCCTGTGCAATCAAATTCGGTATGATTCTTGTTAAGGTCATGAATAATCCCACCATTCATGTGGCGAAAAACATTTGGTCCTCGTTGAAAATCGATACACTTGATGGTCTTTTAGAAGCTATAGTAGGCACATAATATCTTAGCGATGCAATAACAGCAGAGCCGCTCAAGACTGATTACCAAACGACACCCAAATTGATATTTCTCTTAGCCCATCACTGATCTGCAATTACTAATCGAAAGCATGTTATTCGAACTGTTGCAGGCTTGTATTACATCAGAATTTAGTCCAACTGTATAACCACTCGATTTGCAATCCCATACCTCATTCTTTTCATGCGTAAGGAAAAAAACAGCATTAATGCATTCAACAAATAATGAACACAATAATTCAACAGCTTATGAGGTGCACAAAAATTCCTTTTGTGGGACAAAAAAATGACAGGAAGTTAAATGCTTTGCAAGAAAGGAAAAGAAAAGGAGACCCATTTCTACCGTCAAGGGCAGACCTGTGCCTTTGTATAGAGTTAAAAGTAGCAGTACAAGAGAGAGGGTGTTAAAGACGAGCTATATAAAAGGATGAGTCAAAAACATGAAACATTATCGTTAGACATAAGAAAGTTGCAGGTCGAATAGATGGAAGCCGCCGCTGCTCTAACAGCCAACTCTTTTTCAGACACATCTGCTTTTCCGGATCTGCATGCAACAATATTTCATAATTACATAACCGTTTATGTACATATAATCCAACGTCGTACGCTGAAATCCATATAGGATTTGTTCATTGCAAATTAAAGCGTTACCATATATTCAACTTTAGTATCAGAAGATTGCAAAGAAACAGCAACTACAAGGCTAGTAACAGATTACCCTGCATGTAACTTCGTCCCTCCCTGCTGCTGGGTGTCAAAGATTGCATTCCAATGGAACTGTTGCAGTCCGTGATCACACTGCACTTGCATGTCTCTTACTTGGGTCAACCACGTCTCCTGACGTTGGAAACATAGGAAAATAAAGCTTCAATTGGACTTTGCTTGACAATATAATTCCCAGTTAATGAGAAGCTAGCTTTGGTCTCATGCAAAGCAAGTCATTAGCCATTAAGACAAGAATAAGCTGTGAGTTATAATCAAATTTTTCTGTTAAAATCTCCATGCGAAGGAATTGAATCACTAAGTCAACAGTAAGCTAAACCAAACAAAACAAAAGTAACTTCGACTCCAAACATTGCTTAGGCTTCTTCTAAATGAGTAAGGTTGGATTCCACCTTTCAATACAATCTAGAGTACTACAATGTGTTGCATCGTACTTACAAGTTGTATCTCTTCTTCGGTGAGTGCTCTATCCATTTGATTGAACAAGATGCTCCATCTTTTTATATGCAAGGACACATTTTCATCAGTGGATACATCATCACAGCTTTTAAAATTGTTACAATCATGCTCTTGATTGGATGACAGTTCTTTCATTACCAAAAAGGGCAACTCTGTCGTAATTACTGCTCGAACTCGTTTCTTACTACGCCTCAATGCTGAAAACAATAAACAAAATAGAACTTATTACCTTGTGCAAATCATGATGTTTCCTAGCCCAAATATAAAGAGATAATGAAGTACCACCTGTTAGGCGTCCTTTGATGTCTTGGTGAAGAAGTTCCAACCATTGAGATGCAACACTGGCAGCTGAAAGTATGACAAGCATTCAGATCAGGTGAAGTGTTCGGTTTCTGCTTGATGGTAGCAGCAAGATACCAAGTGCAAAAAATTCCTGGAACATAATTAATGCTACAATTTCTACAATCCATTGCTAAGTGGTCCTAGTTCCTTGTCATGAAGTTCCAATAATTGTGGCATAAACTTCCTTAAACAAAAATCAGTCACTAACCTTTGGCAGATAGAGAAGAAACATTAGTTGCATTTGTTGATTCCTCGTTAGACAAAGTGCTGGACTCATTAGAGGCCTTAGTTGATGATGACAACCTTAATACCAACGTATCATCCTCACTAACGGCTTTAGTGTGAGTGACAAAATTGCTATTACATATCCTGTTTACTGTGCTTGAACCACCCTCTCCAACTATTGCACAATCTCCTCTCTGTTTACTCGAATAGAAAGCACTTGAATGACCTGTTTCTTTAGTTTCACTGTTGGAATGACCTGTTTGCTGGCTTTGCACATGATTACTTTTATGCTTTTCTGACCTGACTAGGGCCTCTATGATCGAATGAACCTGTTTCCTATTTCGTACATGGTTGATGATCCCGGGGTTCAATCCATTAAGCAGTCCACTGGGAGCAGCAATTTTTGTGAACCTGTCAACCTGCTCTCTCTTTGCGAGCTCCATTTTTTTCTTGAGAACATCATTTTTGGGTTTTCTCCCACGTTGCTTTGGCATTGGTATCCCCCCATGGTCAGGTGTGATAAAGTCGCTTTTAAATGAAATCCCTCCATGAGAAGATGAGATAAATCCATTTCGTTTCATCTCCTTCCAAATCCTTAACGAATCTTTTTCCTCCACTGGACCAGTAGTACTCCCAACCTCAGAAACATCCCCCAACTTCAGGTGATCTTGATTCTTGAGTGGATGCAACTTCAAAGAGCTTGTACCGTCTTCTGCATTTAGATCCAAGTTTTCGTGCGCATGCTCATGTTCAACCGCATGCTTCCTGAGAATAGAGACCTCACAATTCTCAGCATGTTCTGAACTATCATTGCTTGCTAAATTGCCTGGGATAGGAGCCTGACTGTTAAGATCTAGAGCATTGGCGGCGTGATTGATCTCAACTGACAAAGTGGACCTTCCACTTCTTTCTGCTCGAGAAGCATCCACATCCAACGCTACAGGCACGTTGGTGATTTGGAAAGCTACCCCACGAATCTGAAATTGGTCACGATCTTCTTCATTTTCAGGGTGCCGAGTGCTAGTTACTGCAGGATTATCAATGACCCCCAGATAAGAACAAAGCATATTAGCAAGTTTCAGCCACAAAAACAATGTACGTAAGGAACTCCCAGCCAATTTTCAACCTAACATGGTAGTTTCAGTTTGTTCTCCATTTTGTCAAGGGACACTGGATTTGGAGGCCTTACATATTTCACTACAGCTGCATTGGAAAGGGTGCGCTATAACACATTGCGAATTGAAAAGATAAGCTAAACATATCTAAAATTGGAAATGTCTTCTGATTTACGAAAAAAATACAAAATTGGAAATGCCATTTCATATTAGAAGGAAGAAAGCAAACAAATAAACAAACAAAACTGTATAATCTATCAATTCTACAGAACTGAGTTCTGTTTTTCTAAAGCAGAAATTGGCAACAGCAAGAAAGTGAGAAAAGCAAGAAAGGAAGTACCTTGAGAGCTCATCAGGGATTCAAGCTCTGGCATTTTAGTCCGCTTATTTGTAATCTGATGCTGGTCTTTTTGTTCATCGCAGCGTCGTTTCTCGCCTGTCAACTGAAAACGTTAAATCGGAAGTTAGTAATGATTTTTATGAAGAAGAAACATATAAACTGCGAGAAAAGAACCTTTGAGCGGAGAATGGAGAGTCCAGAACTAGGTTGGTCTTCCATGACACTAATAGTCAAAGATTAAAGAAAGGTCAAGACTTTAGGCTAGTCTTGCAGAAAAATGGAATCACTTAGAGCAGAAGATTGGGACTGGAGGATTAGGGTTTGTAGATAGAAGTGTTTGTAAAAGTTTGAATTATGAGCAGCAAATGAATTGGTTTAGAATGCTGATTTCGAAATTTGCAGAAACCCTGGGACTGGGAGTGAGATTATAATTGCAAAACGACAGGTTTTGTCTGATTCGGTAGTTAAATTATAGTATTAAATTGTTATTATGTATTTACATAAAAAATCGATGATAACGTAGTTCAAATTCAAAAAGAGGAGGGAGTTTTTGTTTAACTTGGTGGGCTTTTAACTTTGGATCTACTTACTCAGGCTTATGAAAACCTTTTGTAGGCCACAAGAGGTTTGGTTATTTTGTTCATGAAAAAATCTTTTGTGGCGATAAGTAATAACTATCGACACCCACAATTTATTACTGAGGGTCCATTTGGTTGAACTTTTATCAGTAGAGCTTTTATTGATAGAACTTTTGTCAGTAGAGCTTTTCTAAGAAGAGCTTTTTTAAAAGTCAGTTGACTGTTTGGTTGTCAATTAAAAAATAGCTTTTTTAAAAGAACTTCATTCAGTAGATTGTTTGGCAACATAAAAATAAAAGCACTTTTATTAATTTTAAATATATTTTATTTTATAATAAAATTATTTATGCTAAATGATTTTTAAAGTATATTAAACAATATACCAAGTACCATATTGTAGGAAATTTTTTATAATCATCTTATAAGAAATAATTTAAAGAGATGTCTCAT
>JANZLD010000235.1:48700587-48713869 GCA_026413575.1 Erythroxylum carthagenense | reverse complement strand
CTATTTAAACACTAAAAACCCATTTATATCTATTTCCCTTTTAAAGAATTATTATCTAATAATATAATTAAATGTAAAAACAAAATCATATTTAACTTGCTCTTTCTTCTATTGTACTGTTTCTTTTTTATTCAATATCTTTTGGGTTTTGATTCGATCCAAATCTAATTTGGTTTTCTTGAAAACACAACAATATCCGGCTAGGTAGTCGATGCAATGACGGAGGTTGAGGCAGTGGTGGCCTTGAATTTGAAAGAAGTGCACAGCTGGTGGGAACAGATTAACAACGCAGACGTCAAACGTCTGCGTTCAGAAACAGGTAGACGAAGGTCTGTGTTGTTCGTCATTTTTTAACGCAGACGTTCGTCGTCTGTCTTCAATGGAGGAAAATAAAATTTTAGGAGACAAATAAAAAGACAAAGAAGAACCAACCTAAGAAGATGAGAGGGATAGATGAGCAGAAGAAACAAAACAGAGTCAGCGACTGGTTTTGTCAAGAGGATAACAAACGCTATTTCAAGTTTTATATACGTAAGTGACAGAAAGTAACATAAAAAACAGCTTTCCGAAAAAGCTAAAATTTGGGCTTTTTTAAAAACCTCCAAATTTTAGCTTTTGAAAAAGTTGTATTTTAGCTTTTTTAAAAGCTATTTCTACTTAAAAAGTACTTTTGAAGTTTGCAGCCAAACACCCTTTTTTTCCTGAAAATAGCTTTTGCGATGAAAAAAAGTATTTTTGGAGTCTCCAAAAGCTGAACCAAATAGGCACTTAATAATAGTTAAAAGTTAGGTTAAATTTGTATTTGATGTAATTAAAGACAAATATATTAGATAAATTTAAAAAATATGTCAAAGGGCATGTTTATTTGGTTTTAACACTTGTCATTCTGAACCTCCACTTTCAATTTGCAACATAATTTTGCTGCTATTTTTTGTGTCATTTTCCTTGTCACATGTTATCTATTCTTATATTTTGGTTATCTACTAAGCAAGCATGTAAGTGTTATAGCAAGTAACCATTTCTACTTGTTGTGGGTATTTCTATTTTTTCACCAAAAGTATTGTACTTGGACTAAGGTGAGGATTTAAGTTTCATATTACAATTGGATATTATAAGTGTTAGTCTTATATTTGAATGTGTTCATTAGTTGTAATCATTTTGACATTTTAAGTTTTGAGGATTGTTTATACATCAATAAGAGTTAACTGGTAATGTTGTTGTAGAGTTTTAGAGACTTTTTTGATAATTTATTTGTAATTTATATAATAAAATTTGGTAATTAACATAAAATCCAACTTAGCTAGTATCTGTCTAGAGTAAAAGTTGTTTTACTAGAGGGCAAAAGAGTTTTTTTTTTAAAAAAAGAAGATCTAGTGTGTAAAGTCTGATATCTTACTGTGACACTCGTCCAATTAGTGTGAAGTATTTTTTTTATGTGTCCTAATTTTTATTTGACATATTATAAGATATTTTGTATCATCTAATGGTATACTTTATGTAATATAGTGGTAGCTTTTGAACAATGTTATACTATTTTTGGTATCATATAATATTATAGTGGAGATGGGTAATGAAATGGAGAAAGAGAAGAGTTCTTTAGATGTAATGACCTTACATAATAGTGCAGAAAACGCTTAGATAGATGTTGTACACGAAATGGGAATAAAGTTTGAACATTTTGACATAATATTTGATTTACACTAAAGTATGCAAGGTCTTCAAGATTTGCGGTTTCCATTAAGGGAGGATGGAAAGATGAGAATAAAGAGTTTACAAGTAGAGCATTTATTTGTTGTCCAGATCAGTTGCACAAATCTTAAGGATTACATTGGATGAAATCTAAATAGAAGAATTGGGTGATATGCTCAACTATTGTTGGTTACATGAAAGTATTTAGACCATAATCAAGTTTGAAAATGTACTCGACTATGATTTATTAATACAAGGTTTGTAAGGAAACATTGGGTTGTAGATAATCAAGTAAGACATAGATTATAAATAAACAATATTTTAAAATTAGTTCATTCATCAACACACGAATTATTTCTGTATTCATAATAGGGTACAAAAATGACATATTTTTAGAAGTATTTTTTTAATTATATAAACAAGTTAAGACGAGAGAATTTGGAAGAAGGAAACACATAAGTGTATAAGACATTTTTTAAATGAAAAAATGATAGTAATGTTTGTTTCATAGTTGACTATGATAAGGAAAGAAGGCTAAGGAATGTTCTATATTAAGTAGCTTATATTGAATTAGTGATATGGTGACATTTGATCTCGTGAACAAATACCAAATATCATTTGCTTTATTTATCAGTTTAAATCATCATAAATAAACTATATTGTTTAGTAATAACTATTACGTAAAAAGATGATCAATAATTTTTATTGGATTTTCTGTACATGGTTGAGGTGTATAAATAAGAAGTCACCCGACACTTAATTACAAATAAGTGCAAGATTATAAGTAATTCTATTGAGCTAGTATTTCCTACTATAGGGAATAAACTATGTTTATGGCATATACTAAAGAAAGTATATGAGAAATTTAGTGTCCATAAGAGTTGTAAAACGTTATACAGTTGTTGTGTATGATGCTAACTAAGGTTCATCACACCTAGATACTAAAGATGCTTAATTACACATAATAAAAAACAAAATCAAACATTAACAGGAAGAAAAAAGAATAGTTATCAAAGAATTCATAATTCTAAGTCTTTCTTCCTCTTTTATCTAATGTTCTTGCAAGGTTGAGGTTGATGTTCTAATCTATTGGATTTATCAATGATTTCTTCGTATTTTCCATGTTTTTAGATCAATGTCGTCCCTTTTGAATGTTCTTCACGCCTTAAATCGCCTCTAAAAGTCCGCCCTCCTCTTTTGCTTTTACTCACGTCTTTTTATAGTAATTTTTAGGATTTTTTAGAAATAGACAGTTTGATACATAGGCATTTATTGAACCATGTATATCACCAAAATCTCCAATATTTGCAATTCTACACAGGCTGTGAGACATACACAACCATAGACATGGTTATGTATCCCTTATTTGCATCAAATCTTCATTTTCTGCTGTGTTTTTATCCAAATTCTTCTTCTTTTGGTTAGTGAAGGCAGTCATAATCTATAAATGCATCTAGAGCAAATTAAGTACCAAATATAGAATAGAAGTCTAAAATATCAAGCAAAATACATCAAATATAGAGTTATAAATATGGTGAAATATGCATCTATCTAATACATATGATAGTCATCTAAGAAACACTTTAAAACACACTTAAATACCTAGAAAAATTTGATAATCTACACCTATCACCCATGTGCTTAATATTCCTTTAATTTTAATATTACATTACTAAATATAATGTTTCTATGTACAAAAGAAGTGATGTACACTATTGACAATCCTAACTACAATGATTATTTACTCTCTCAATCTCTCTAGTCTCCAATTTCTACTCTCAGTCTCTCTAGTCCCAAATGCCCAATCCAGAACAATATTTCATGATTTTATCTTTTTTATGAATTGTGTCATTTAAAAAACTTGGACAATCATTTTGTAAATTATGTCAACAAATTCTATTTATAACTGCAATTAATTGACTTAAGCACTTTAATTGTATTCTTGTTCTTTCATTTCTTATAATCTTATCATCCTTCCTTAATAGATTTGGTTTTATCTTATTCATTGGATCAATAGATGTATGTTTTATTTATTCATTCATTATAAAATCTCAATTTTTATTAATCAATTAAAATTCATAAATTTAATTAATTGAATTTATTACTTTAGTTATAATTTTTTCTTTCATTTCCTATAATCATATCCTCCTTCATTATTTAATTTGGTTTAATCTCTTTCATTTCCTATAATCATAACCTCCTTTATTAATTAATTTTGTTTCATCTCTTTCATTTGATAATTATATGTATGTTTTGTATTTCATTCATTATGAAATATCAATTTTTATTAATTAATTGAAATTCGTAACTTCAATTAATTAAAATGATCACTTCAATTATTTTTTTTCATTTCAACTTTGGATCTACTCGCTACTTTGTTATAAGCTTATGGAAAACCTTTTGTCGACCGCAAGAGGTTTGGTTATTTGTTCATGGAAAATCTTTTATGACTGGTAAGTAACAATTATCACTGCCCATAATTTATTACTTAATAATAGATAAAAGTCAAGTTAAACTTATATTTGATATAATTAAAGACAAATATATCAAATAATCCTAAAAAACATGTCAAGTGAATGTTTGTTTAGTCTTAACAGTTGTCATTCTGAATCTCCACTTTCAATTTGCAACAAAATTTTGTTGTTTATTTTTTGTGCCATTTTCTTTGTCACATGTTTTATATTATTATATTTTGGTAATCTACTAGACAAGCATGTAAGTGTTATAGCAAGCAACCATTTCTACTTGTTGTTGATATTTCTATTTTTGCACCAAAAGTATTGTACTTAGACTAAGGTGAGGATTTAAGTTTCATATCACAATTAGATATTATAAGTGTTAGTCTTATATCTGAATGTGTTCATTAGTTGTAATCATTTTGACATTTTAATTTTTGAGAATTGCTTATAGATCTATAAAAGTTATAAGTGGTAATGTTGTTGTAAAAAATAAAATGTAGAGTTTTAGAGACTTTTTTTGGTAATTTATTTTTAATTTATATAATAAAATTTGGTAATTAACATAAAATCCAACTTAGCTAGTATCTATCTAGAGTAAAAGTTGTTGTACAAACAAGGGCAAATGTAACATACCACTCTTATAGAGCATATGCCCGACATACCGAAGGATATTCGGGAACATACTCTACAAAAAGGCATGTTAAGACGGTCGCATGTCCAAATTTTCAAGGCATCACAAATCAACTCATTACATATTTTAATCATTTCAAATCTTCATTTTGAATCATTTCATTCATAATCACATTCAATCACAATCATTTTGTCCCGTTTCATTTACAATCATATACATTCTCGAATGTCATTTCATTTATAAAATTCATATGTACATTATACCGCAATTGAGAGATCCAATTATTGGTACAACATAACTAAGACATTTGCAGATACAACTGATCCCAACACTGACCTATGCCCAAATGCAGAAGTTGCTTCAACTAGACTAGCTAGATCTCCCCTAAACTTGAAAATCAACATTTGCAATTTTGATGAGTTTTGTGAATTCAGTAAGTAAACCATCACCGATGTACTCACTCAAATCAAAACATAAATATCACAAGTATTTAACCAAATTCACAAGTATTTCATATTATCCAACTTTGTATACGACATCATTCAGAATCAAATCCCATATATCACATCATTCAGTATTGATTACCTGGTCCACATTATACATCATATTTCAACAAGTCCATTATAAATACAAACATTTCATATAATCATTTCAGAATAATCCAATCATTCATTTCAATTATTCATATTATCAACATGCACACAAACATTGCATATCATTATATCAACTCAATTTAGTCATTCTTTACAATCATTCACATGATACATGTAATGATATAAATATGCAAATGCATATAAGTCTCCACTTTCATTTTTATTTTGTTGTCACCGAGCACCTATTTAAATATCTCGTATCTTTTGTAGATACTGGGTTCATTTTAGATACTGTACCTATTGTGTATACCGGGCTTATTAATCGTTGAGCTTGTGGCTCTTTATGCATATTTCTAAGCTTTAAGCTCTTTTTTACATTGGTTACTCCGATCACAACTCCTTTATCTGATCATGCATATTTATGTGATGAAATGCATCATTTCATATAATATGCTATCAATAACTTTCATTCAGTATGCACAGTCATTTATCATATTCATCGGATCTAAGTCCAGCATTCAACATTTAGCTGAGAACACATTCCATATTGCGCATACCATTAAAAAGTACTTCTAGTACAATCCTGATTTTCAAACTGCTCAGATAATTGATGGTCCAGAATTATCACAATTATATCAGTAACAGTTCAATATCTAACATTTAATTAAAAACAAGTGAGTAAACATCTAGGTTAATTAGCAGTACACTCCAGATAAGTTATTGCCTTGGTAAACCAGCAATGTTTGGAAGTTGGTAATCACTTGTGCCTCAATCTTCTTGCAATACACACACAGAGTTTATAATTCATTAAGTTGTCAATTATATGATTAATCAATCATTCACATGTATATGGATCATGTTTCAATTCATGCTCAAATGACTATCCTGGGTATGTATCCTTATTCACAAATCTTGATCATTCATTCATCATAGCTTTTATATATCTAGCTTGCAATTAGGTTTTGCCTTAATTCATAAATCATACATTCATCAATCCTTTCCAAGCATTAAGTATTCACACAATTTCCCAATTCTCATTCAATCATACCTAATTCATTTCTTATATTCTTTGAATCACATTTGCATTCACATGAACATCTTACCATTAATAACTCATACTTCTCAAATTCATATACATTGATATCAATCATTCCATTCTTTAATTTATAACCTCAACTAACAACTTAAACTTATCAAACACAATCACTTAATCAAGCAGCTTTCTAGGTTCATTTCAAGCCTCAATTAAGTCCAATTACACCATTATGAAGTGTCTTAACCTTATATAGTCTAATAATTGCCCAAAACCAACATTTTCTCCTTCCAAAGTACTTCCCAACTGTGGGTTCATTTTACTTCCAATTTTTACTCCCTCATACTCTAACCAACACACCTTCACTAAAGTACATCAATTTCACTTCTCTACCTTATTCATGATTCAATCCCTTATCAATTTCATGTCCAAACCTAGTTCAAAATCATTTATTAGACAACTCACAAATCATTATCTTTTACACATCAAAATTAAAACAGAAACTATTATTCACTATCAATCATGTATCCTAATTCTGTCTTCATTTCAAGATCATTATATTAGCACCTTTCTTTAACATAAATTTGCCTTCATTATACCTCAAATCTTATTCTAATTCATCCATAAAAAAATCCATAACCTATTATTCATACATCAAGAACACAACAGAAAAGTATCCAAGTTCATGCAGAAATTTTCAGCACAATTCATCATTAATATCATGTACAATCCATCCCAATTTCATCATCACAAATTCTTTATTATAATATTCCATAGATATTAATCTTGTACTTACTTGTCTAGCTCAAATTCGAGCTCAAAGATAAAGCCAATTCAACTTTCCATACATGCAAGATCATCCAAGCACAAAGTGGAAGTAGATTGGTTCCAGCAAAGGTGAGGAGATGATAGCAGATTATAGCTATCTTTGAGCATAATCTTATATGAATCTTGAAGTGAAAGTGAATAGAAATAAAGCATAATTTCAAAGCTATAGGGTTATAAGTGTATTTTGGAAATGTGAGGAAGGAGGAAGAATGAATTCCAAGAGAAACATGTAAGGAAAGCCTTTTCCATATACACGTGTCATTAGCTGAGTTAAGATAAATGTCTCCTTATTTAAAGACACTTCTCCTACAAGGAAGCAAGCTACATGTCTTCCCCTTAAATGTTACACATGCCCTCTTCTTAAGCTGCCATATGTCCTCTTCTTAAGCTATCATATGCCACTTAATCTCTATGCCAAATGTCACTCAATTATATTGATGGACCTCGATTCCGGACCCAACATTCAGAGTCATAAAGCATGAGTATATTATCCTGTAGGGTTATTTCAAGGAACCCTCATTAGTCACCATCCCACGTAAGTGGTGCCCACACCGGTCAAACATCCAAACAAACACATTTTTCCTATTTTCAAACAGATTTTGGGAAACCTCAAACAAAAATCATAATTTGACTTTTTTAGAAGATTTTGTTTCCTACTGTCTTAAGTTTATAATAAATACCCAACTTTCATCCAGAAATTGAATATCGTAGAAGCTGAATCAGAATTCGGCCTCTTCATATAATTAGTAAACCTATGTCTCTAATTTACTTCACATTGAAATTCATCTCAATTGGAACTCCACAGATCCAGATATATTCAAAATGTCGAAACATGTTTAGTAAAATAACACCAGTTCATACTATTTCTAACAGATTCCCTCACTTCCCTTCAATCAAAACTCTTTTTTTTCATTCAATTCAAAATGCTGCCAATTTTTGTGAAGAGATAGAACAATGTGTGAGGAATCTATTGTCTCAACAATGTGTGAGGAATCTATTGTCTCAAGGATCACTTCGTTTAGAGGTCGGATAGCAAAGATTGGGCCGAAGGAATCAAAAAAAGGTTCCGTCCTCAATCATATTGAACCTGTTTCAGAACAATTGGCATAACTTTCTCTATGGATATCAGATTAAGGTGCTCTTTAGATGATTCGAAAGAAGACTTCAAGAAATACGAGTTTGATGAAGACTTGAAAACAAATTCTATCATTTGTAGGGTTAAAAGTGGGACCAGACGGTAGGATCAGATGAACCCAGACAAAGGGTTAGATGAATTGAAAAATGGTCATAACTTTCTCTAGAGAACTCAGATTAAGGTGTTCTTTGGATAGTTCGAAAGAGAACTTCAAGATTTACTACTTTCATGAGGACCTTGAAGATAAATTCTATCATCTACAAGGTCAAAAATGGGACCAAACAAAAGGATCAGATAAACCTAGACGAAGGGTTAGATGGATTGGAAAAATGACCATAACTTTCTCTAGAGAATTCTGATTAAGGTGTTCTTTAGATGGTTCAAAAGAGAACGTCAAGATATACAATTTTTATGAAGAACTTGAAGACAAATTCGATCATATATAGGGTTTAAAATGGGACCAGACAAAAAGATCAGATGAACCCAGACGAAGGGTAGACGAATTGAAAAAATAGTCATAACTTTCTCTAGAGAACTCGAATTAAGGTGTTCTTTATATGGTTCAAAGGAGACCTTCAATATCTACAACTTTTATGAAGACCTTGAAGACAAATTCTATCATCTACAGGGTAAACAATGGGACCAGACAAAAGGATCAGATGAACCCAGATGAAGGGTTAGATGGATTGGAAAAATGGTCATAAATTTCTCTAGAGAACTCAGATTAAGGTGTTATTTAGATGGTTGGAAATATAACGTCAAGATCTATAACTTTTATGAAGAACTTGAACATAAATTCTATCATATATAGGGTCAACAATGGGACCAAACGAAAGTATCAGATGAACCTAGACGAAAGGTTAGACGAATTGGAAAAATGGTCATAACTTTCTCTAGAGAACTCAGATTAAGGTGTTCTTTAGATAGTTTGAAAGAGAACTTCCAAATCTACAATTTGTGAAGACTAGAGGATAAATTAGATCATCTATAAGGTCAAAAATGGGATCAGATAAAAGGATCAGATGAACCTAGACGAAGGGTTAGATGAATTGGAAAAATGGTCATAACTTTCTCTAAGGAAATTAGATTAAGGTTTTATTTAGTTGGTTCGAAAGAGAACTTCAAGATCTACAACTTTTATGAAGACCTTGAAGACAAATTCGATCATCTATAGGGTCAAAAATGAGACCAGACGAAAAGATCAAATGAACCCAAATGAAGGGTTAAACGAATTGGAAAAATGGTCATAACTTTCTTTAGAGAACTCGGATTGAGGTTTTCTTTAGATGTTTTGAAATAGGACTTCAAGATCTACTATTTTCATGAAGACCTTGAAGACAAATTGATGGCGTGTGGTCGTTGGATGATGATAAGTGAAAGTTTGGTCTCGTTTTTGTGTTTCTCAGATTAGGAATTAGCAGTGGCTTACGTTGTTATTTTCAAGAAAACTACAAGGAATTTTGGGATGGTTCTAAAGTCAAAATTGTAGAGAAAGAAGTCAGCTACAAATTTGGTGGAGGAATTTTTGTATTTTTATGTGTGTGTGAAAAGTTATGGACGAGATGGTGAAACTGTTTAGGAATGATAATGTTTCTCGGATTAGGAATTAACAGTGGATTGCGTTGTCATTTGCAACAAAATACAAGGAATTTGGGGATGATTCTAAAGGCAAAATTGTAGAGCAAGAAGTCTGCGACAACTTTGGTGAAGAAAGTTTTGTATTTTGATATTCGTGTGAAAAGTTATGGACAAGATGGTGACACTAGTTAGGAATGATACGGTTTTGGGAAATGAAGAAGAAAATCAAAGAAAACGAGTGGAAGTTTTTGAAAAACTAACAAACCCTTTCTATTTTTGATAAATAGACAACCCTAGAGCAAATTGACTCTAATTTGGAGAATCATACTCAAGATTTTACATTCATAAAAAATCCTCCTTCAAAAGGAAACAAACATGACTTAAATAGGAAACTTAGCTAAGAGGAAGGTGGAGAACCACATGATTCGGTTTCTCACCTCTTAATGGACTCTTAATGAAACAATCATAACAAAAACAAAATTGTCCATAATTGTCCACTATACATATAGTAATGTGGAAAATTAAAGATAGGAATTAAAACACACTAAATAAGAATTAAACACATTAAATAGGAAACTTATGAGCAATGAGTTGCTATTATTGAAAACATACCATAGGATGAAATATTATACCTTCTCTTGGCCAAGTCAAGTTATAGGACAACATGTGACTTGATTTTAGCCGAGTGCCTTCTCCCCTATGGGCTCCATTTGGGTTTCAAGATCATCAACTTGGACCAAGGCTTTAGAGTCCCCAAAATGTTTCCATAAAGCTTGGTATTGTAGGAGAATGTTGAGGCCAACTTCTTCTAACTCTTCATCCTCTTTGGCTAGTTCTTCTTCTTCTTGTGCTCCAAAGCCCATGTTGGACACATCTTCCAAGACTTTGTGTGAGATCCTCCGTCACAAATTCTATCATCTATAGGGTCAAAAATGGGACCAAACAAAAGGATCAGATGAACCCAAATGAAGGGTTAGATGGATTAGAGAAATGGTAATAACTTTCTCTAAAGAACTTAGATTAAGGTGTTCTTTAGATAATTCGAAACAGAACGTCAAGATCTACAGCTTTCATGAAGAGCTTAAAGACAAATTCGATCATCTATAGGGTCACCAGACGAAAGGATCAGATGAACCCAGATAAAGGGTTAGATGAATTGGAAAAATGGTCATAACTTTTTCTAGAGAGCTCAGATTAAGGTATTCTTTAGATGGTTCGAAAGAGACCCTCAAGCTCTACAACTTTTATGAAGAGTTTGAGACAAATTCTATTATCTATAGGGTCATAAATGGGAACGAACAAAAGGATCAGATGAACCTAGACGAAAGATTAGACGGATTGGAAATGGTCATAACTTTCTCTAGAGAACTCGAATTAAGGTGTTGAAATAGAACATCAAGATCTACAACTTTCATGAAGAACTAAAAGACAAATTCGATCATCTACAAGGTCAACACATGGGAACAGATGAACCCAGATGAAAGGTTAGACGAATTGGAAAAATGGTCATAACTTTCTCTAGAGAACTTGGATTAAGGTGTTCTTTGGACGGTTAGAAAGAGAACTTCTAGGTCTAAAACTTTCTTGAAGATTAGAAGACAAATTAGATCATCTACAAGGTCAAAAATGGGATTAGAAAAAAGGATCAGATGAAGGGTTAGATGAATTGGAAAAATGGTCATAACTTTCTCTAGAGAACTTAGATTAAGGTGTTCTTTAGTTGGTTCAAAAGAAAACTTCAAGATCTACAACTTTTATGAAGATCTTGAAGATAAATTCGATCATCTATAGGGGTCAAAAATGGGACCAAACGAAAGGATTAGATGAGTTAAGATGAAGGGTTAGACAAATTGGAAAAATGGTCATAACTTTCTCTAAAGAACTCTGATTGAGGTGTTCTTTAGATGGTTTGAAAGAAAACTTCAAGATCTACAACTTTTATGAAGACATCAAAAACAAATTCGATCATATATAGAGTAGAAAATGGGACCAAACAAAAGGATCAGATAAACCTAGATGAAGGGTTAGATGAATTGGAAAAATGGTCATAAATTTCTCTAGAGAATCGGATTGAGGTGTTATTTAGATGGTTCGAAAGAGGACTTTATGATCTACAACTTTCATGGAGACCTTAAAGACAAATTATATCATCTACAGGGTCAAAAATGGGATCAGAGGATTGGATCAGATAAATAGTGCACCAGATGATATGACATCATTACCAGATGATATTTCATCACAGACAATATGACATCATCATCATACAATACGACATCATCAGACGATATGATGTCAACACCAGATGATATGACATCATCAGATGATACAATCTATAATCTTGAGCATCTCCACTTATAAGGATCATAACTTTCAACTCCAATGTCCAAAAATTTCATACTATTTACCGTTGGAAAGCTAGAAAGATAATCTACAATTTTCTAGAAGACAACTTTGCTAATTCAACCTAGATTAATCCAAATTTTTTCCCAAAGTCAGAACACAAAATTTACCTCTATGGAAGACTTGAAATTTTGCATTGTGTAAACTTGGGATGTCCTGAGCTTAACTATTTAGCTACCAACTTAACTTCATTAAACCCTTAATTTCAACTCATTTGTCTCATCACGTTCAACTACATCTGATCAATCATAATTTCTATCTTTCTTTTCTATAACATCTCACTTATGTATATAAATATATGCATAAACCATTTATGTTCCAAAATCGTCAACTTAAGTTGATAACTTCTTTACGTATATCTAATTTCTGATTACATCATCCATACACCATTAATATTTCAAAATCTCAAATTATAACAAATTCTTAAAATGTGACTAAAAGACTGTGCTTTCCCAAAACCAACTTAAAATACAAGATAAGAAGATTTGGAGAAATTCCCTTAGGCTCTTGATCACTTGATCTCTTAGCTATCACCTACAAATGGGATAAAAAGGGGGTGAGTTTGAAAGCTTATGGGTAATAGTTTATAACGGAAAAATAAGCAAAGCCTTTGAAAACATTTTATTTGTCATAAAATTTTTTCATTGAGTTCTTAAAACACCTATTTCTCAAATTTTCATCATGTAATCAAATTCACAAACTATAAAACATGAATGCATCAAGCTTGTTCACAGATCATATGTTGGATCCCGTCACCGAGGCCCAACATTCGAAAACACACAAGCATAGAAGACCCAACACTGACAACATACCGACCACAAATTAGGGGACTTGTGACATTTCAGATCGGATTCGTAATGACATTTGTTCCTCATATTCTAACGATTCTAACGCCACTGAAAACGCTCAATTTGGATTAGAAATGAAGAAGTTATG
>JANZLD010000235.1:48642490-48653675 GCA_026413575.1 Erythroxylum carthagenense | reverse complement strand
ATGAAAGGAAGTTGCAAGGAGGAGATCACGATGGAGAAGAAGAAGAGCAAATTTTTCTCTCAAAACCAAGGAGCATCATGGAAGCCAAATTCAAAGGGAAGGGTTTTTATACAAAATAATTTTAAAAGCTTAAGGGTTGTTTGGCAAGTCCTTTGCCATAAATCCACTTCTAACAGCCTAAATCCAAATTCTTAATCTAAATTCTCCCAAATTTCGATGGCTCTAAGCAGTAAATCCTAAAATCATAACGCTAATCTTTCCGTGCCATTGGACAATCAATTTCGGAACCGAAAATTTAATTAATCAGTCATTAGGTCATTCTTCCGTTCCGGACCTAGTACTCCGAAAATTTCAGAAAAATTTCTAAAAATCCTCAAAAATACAAAACATTTGTTCGAACACTCCGATTTCCTAATTAAAACTCCTAGATCTCATTTCTCACTCAAATTTCAGTTTTCAAAGCTCAATCTACACAATTATTGCCAAATTTCCAATAAACACAATCATACCGGGAATATGTCATACATGCATGTACTCTCAAATGTTAGTGCAATAATTACCAATTATCAAAATATACATAAGCTAAATAATGCATGAACATGCCAAATTATGAATGCATAGCCACGGTACCCATCCCATTGGTGACGGGATGTTACACCTCATGTATGTAGCATGTTTTGTAATTAGTCTTGATAATGTACATATTTGGATGATTTTGTAAAGCTAAGATGTATATTCGATTTTTATGAAATGAAATGAGGAGTTTTGGATTTTTAATTATTGTCTCTGTCTATATGATGCCTTATAAGAGAATATCACTACTCTAACATGCCATTATTATAGGTTATGAGCTGGAATGTCCTCATGGTGTTCTTGTATATATTTTATGGTAGTGGGGTGTACATAATTCTTGGTATTAGAGCATGGTTGGCATCCATAGGGACATATAAGAATATTAGACATGAAATATCGTGAGAAATGTGGATAGTAATTGAAGTTATTGTCTATTATAGGTCATTTGTCATAGGTGATCAAGTAGGATGATTTGCTGGCCTAGAATCAGTAGGAGCCAATAGAGAGTCTTATGTACCTCGACCTAAGGGAATGCCTCCTAGAATTTTCTAGAGAAGGGAGAGGGGGTATGATAGGCTGTGAAAGCAGGAGGTTGTGGACTTTTACAGAAGTACAAACCCTAGAGAGGTCGAGGGATGGCAAGTGAGAACGAAGAGAGTTTTTGATCAAATAGATTGTGAGTCGGATGAGAAGTTCGACTATGCAGTTTCTTTACTGCAAGGCCCAGCATATCAATGGCGGAAGAATATTCTAGACAGTACCACCAGGCCCTGTAATCTAAAGTAGAAAGACTTTCTGAAGGTCTTTAAGAAGAACTACATGCCTAAGAATTTCCTGGACAGAAAGATGGATGAATTTCTAGATCTAAAGCAGGGCAGTTTATAGGTAGCGGAGTATGAAATAAAGTTCAACGAACTAATAGGATATGCTACTACCTTGATTCCTACTAAAGAAGACAAGAGTAAGAGATTTGAAGATTGGTTGAACCTGGAGATCAGGATAAGGTTAACAATCACTGACTTGAGTAGTTTTACTGAGTTGAGAGCTATCTCGATCAGAATTGAGCAACTATTAAGAGAGGGACAAGCAGAATATAGGCAGAAGGGCCGAATGAAAAGGCTCAGTGAATTTTAGGGTAGTTCTGGCAGAAGATTTAGTAAACGGCAGAACAGATCCTCTCGACTACCAACTAGATCAAGACAGTCGACGTTCAAACAGAGGGTAGCTTTATGTAGTTTGGCATTGGAAGAGGAGCAGTAGCAAGTCAGTTACCCAATTGTGAACATTGTGGGAATAAGCATAGTGGTGAGTGCCGGAGACTGTCTGGAGCTTGCCTTAAATGCGACTCTATTGGTTATCAGATTAGAGATTGTCTTGCCATTATTGGAGCCCATTCTGGTATGAGAGGGGGATTAGTGAGTGAAGCTACTGTCCAACAGAGCCGAGCTAGTGGGTCTGGGTAGAGAGGTCATGGTAGAGGTAGAATGAGTTCTGGAAGTCCTACTATCAGGACTGAGGCTCGGAGCCATCGATTGCAGTCTTAGGCTAGAGTTTATGCTATGACTAGATAGGAGGCTCAGGATTCTCTAGATGTCGTTGCAAGTGCGTTACTTATTTTTTCTTTTTAAGCGTTTGCATTGTTAGATCCTGGATCTATGCATTCTTTTATCGCACCACATCTGATATCTAGCTTCCATTATGATAGAGAGTTATTGAAACATGTATTAGAGGTAGTACTCTGATTGCTAGTAATACAGTAATAAGAGAAGTTTGCAAGTGCGTGATTCGAATTGATCAAGCAGAATTAGAGGTAGACTTGATTGTACTACAATTAAGGGAGATATATATTATCATAGACATAGATTGTCTCACTGCTCATAGGGCTATCATGAATTGCTATACTAAGGAGGTAATATTAGAATCTTCTGATCAACTGAAAGCAGTTTTTTGAAATATTAGTCAAGCAATGCCAGCCAGACTGATCTCATTCGCGAGTGCATTGAGGTTGATGCAAAGGGTATGTGAGGCTTACTTGGCTCGCGTCATCGAGACTTGAACTGAGTAGAATGTGCAAGAAATTCCTGTGGTTGAGGAATTCCTGGATGCGTTTCCCACTGATTTATCTGGTTTATCTCCAGATCGGGAAACAGAGTTCACGATTGATCTAGTTCCAAATGTTGCCCCTTTATCTATCCCTCCATATAGGATGGTACTTGGGGAGCTAAAAGAATTGAAGGCTCAGTTACAGGAGTTGCTGGAAAAGTGTTTTATTAGATCCAGTGTATCACCATAGGGAGCTCCAGTTTTCTTTGTGAAGAAAAAAGATGGAACTTTGAGACTGTGCATCGATTATAAGACAACAGAATCAGGTAACAGTGAAGAAAAAATACCCATTGCATAAAATTGATAATTTACTTGATCAGTTACAGGGAGCTTAGGTGTTCACTAAGTTGGACTTGAGATATGGGTACTATCAGTTGCAGATAAAAGAGGCTGATGTATCAAAAAGTGCGTTCAGGAGTAGGTATGGGCACTTTGAGTTTTTAGTAATGTCGTTTGGGTTAACTAATGCCCCATCTGCATTTGTGGCTTTGATGAATAAGGTGTTTCAGCCCTACCTGGATCATTTTGTAATTGTGTCTATTGATGACATCTTAGTATACTTAAAGAGCGGAGAAGAGCATTTGAGAGTAATTTTATAGATTATGAGAGAGAAAAAAACTCTATGTCAAATTTAATAAATGTGAGTTTTGGCTGAATCAAGTAGTATTTTTGGGTCATATAGTAATTGGACAAGGCATACAAATAGATCAAAAGAAGATAGAAGTAGTAATAAAATGGGAGACCGTGAAAAATGTATCAAAAATTTGGAGTTTTTTAGGATTGGTTGGATATTACTAGAGGTTTGTCGAGGAGTTTCCATTGATCTCAGCCCCTCTGACTAAACTTCTGAGGAATAATGTAGTTTTCAGAAGGAATGATGATTGTCAGAAGAATTTTGAGGAGTTGAAGCATCGATTGACTATGGCACTAGTATTAACTATTCCATCAGGAGCTAGAGGACATGTAGTATACAATGATGCTTCACATCAAGGATTGGGATGTGTGTTGAAGTAGTATGGCAAGATGATAGCCTACGAATCAAGACAATTAAGGTCTCACGAGATAAATTATCCGGTACATGATTTAGAGCTTGCTACAGTTGTTTTTGCTCTAAAGATATGGAGATATTATTTATTGGAGAGACATTCCAAATATATACTGATCATAAAAGCTTGAGATATCTGTTGAGTTAGAAGGAATTGAATATGAGACAGAGGAGATAGGTAGAGTTGATAAAAGACTATGAATGTACAAGTGAGTATCATCCGGGTAAAGCTAATGTGGTGGTAGATGCATTGAGTAGAAAGTTGAATAGGAGTGTAGCTCAGATTCAATTATCGAGGTTACCGAGCATAATTCAATTGAGAGCTTTAAATGTGGAATTGAATCTAGAGCTGAATAAGGCATTAATTACTACGTTGAAGCTGAGACTAATATTACATAACAAAATCAAAAAGGTACAGAGTAAAGATCCCGATATGGTGAAGCTTATCGAGAGATTGAAAAAGAATCCTGATTTTGAATTTGAATTGAGAGATGAGACACTGTGGTTGAAGCAAAGGCTATGTGTGCCTAATGTGGATGAATTGAAAAAGGAAATTTTAGAAGAAGCTCATGTGTTTGCTTATACTATGCAGCCTGGTACCACTAAGATGCATAATATGCTAAAACAACATTTCTGGTGGCCTGAAATGAAGAAGCAAATAGGTGATCTTAAGTATATAATATGCCAACAAGTTAAAGCTGAGCATCAGGCCCCGGTAGGGAAGCTACATTCATTACCTATCTCGGAGTAGAAATGGGAATGAATTATCATGGATTTTATTATGGGATGGCCAAAGATTCCAAGGCAAAATGACGTTATATAGGTTGTGGTGGATCGATTGACTAAGTTGGCTTATTTCTTACCAGTGAGAGAGAATAACTCACTAGACTAGTCAACCTGGAGGTATGTAAATGAGGTGATTAGATTGCATGGGATTCTAACGTCCATTGTATCAGACAAGGATCTCATATTTACTTCGAGATTCTATAAGAGCTTACTTTCAGCTATAGGTAAAAAGTTAAACTTCAGTACTTCATTTCATCCTCAAATAGATGAACAAAGTGAGAGGACAATTAAAACAGTTGAGGATATGCTCAGGGAATGTGTATTAGAGTTCCAAGGAGCTTGGGATCAGTATATAGCATTGATTGAATTTGCTTACAACAACCATTATCATAGTAGTATTTGAATGGCACCATATGTGGCATTGTATGGAAGAAAGTGTTAATTGCCTTTATATTGGGATAAAGAGGGCTTGAGAATAGTTGAAGGCTCAGAATTGATACAAGATACTATGGACAAAGTGAAACAGATCTGAACCCAAATTAAAGCATCTCAAGATAGACAGAAGAGCTATGCGAATCAGCATCGAAGGGATATGAAATATAATGTAGGAGATAAAGTGTTTTTGAGAGTATCACCTTGGTGAGGAGTGCTAAGGTTCGGTAAAAAGGGTAAACTGAGCCCTAGATACATTAGTCCTTATGAGATCACTGAGATGATAGGACTATTGGCATACAAGTTAGCTTTATCGAATGAGATGTCTTAGTTACACAATGAATTTCATGTGAGTATGCTTAGAAGATACCGATATAATCCAATGCATGTGTTACTGGCTCAAGAGATTGAAGTTGCTAGTAACTTAAGTTATACTGAGGAGTCAATTAAGATAGTGAGATCTCATATAAACAACTGAGAAACTGAGTAATTCCACTGGTGAAAGTCCTTTGGAGAAATCACTCAATTGAAGAAGCAACTTGGGAAATGAAGTAGCACACGCTGAGACAATATCCCCACCTGTTCGAACAATCAAGTAAGAATTTTGATGACAAAAACTTTTTTTAGGAGGGGAGAATTGTAACATTCCGTTATCTCATGTTAAGGGTTAAATCCCTCGAATAGTGTCTATGAGAGTTTATTGAGAAGTTAGAAAGTGTATTTCATGCTCATGCATAATATAGCATATACATACATATGAATATTGATTTTTGGGCATTAAAATAATTGTACAGACATTTATTGATATTTTGATATAATTAATCTATAAATGTGATTATATTTGGAATTGTGAATTATATGTGTTAAAAATTGATTTGGAGAGTATATTTACTGACTCATAATTTTTTTGAAATTTTGGGATAATTTTGAAATTTTGGGTAATTTTGGACTAGGAAAAATATCAAATAATAAGACAATTGATAAATAATAGTAGAATTAAAATTCAAACGGCAGTAGAAATTTTTATAAATGACATTGAGATTTAATGACATATGTCATTGAAAATTGGGAGACAATTGGAGTAATTAAATAAGAGAATCAAGTGAGACCATAGGAAGTGGACATGTGGCAAGTGACAAGTGTCACTTGCCAAGCCATGCATCCACCACCTATGACACTCTCTCCTAAGTGAAAGACCATCTTCTTTTTAATTTTCTTTTACTTTATTCATTTGCTCTCACCTCTTGATAATTTCCCTTCTCATCTTCTTCAATCTTTTTCATCTACGATACTCATTTCTCACCCTCTCAACGTTGAAGCTTACTCTCACCTCCATTTAATATCTTCATTTTGTCATCTTCTTCATTTTCACTAAAAGACCTAACCCTACAACCTTTTATTGATAATGATCATGTGATATTAGGAACGTAGGGTTAAGAGTGATTAGAAGATCTTGAAGCTAAACAAGTAAGTATAAAGCATTAATCTTCTTGATTTGTTGAATGAAGCATGTATGATGATAGCTCGAGGTTAAATGGACACAAAATGGTGTTTTCTGTATGATGAAATGTTGGTAAAGAAATGAATTCATTGATGTCTTGCTTTTACATTTATGATGATTAATGATTCATAAATTGATGTAGAGATGATTTAGAGTTACAATGAATCCTAAAATGATGTAGAAAGAAGTGCAGAAAAATTTATTTATGAATGGACATTTTTAAGCTCTGTTTTTTATGTAAAAAAGCGTGAATCATTGGCTGTTTTAGAAATGGATTGGATTGGGTATTGAAGTTAAAGAAAAGGTAAGATTAGTTTTTTGAAAAGAGAAGAACTAGGATGGAAGTTTAGAGATAAAATGATAATGGTGTTTAAAGTGTGCTAGAATATATTAGCTGCAACATTTCCACTAGATATGCATCTGTATTTTTGCCATGAATTGATCTATAGATATCCAAATGGGATGATATTTTTATTTGGATTAAATTAGAGACATATGACTACATTTTTTATGAAGACATCGAATTCAAAATCGGCCTTTAAGAGTTTCAAAATTAGGCTTGAAGTGGAGTATTGGGTGTAGTGTAGTTTGAGAATAGTAGGTAGTTTTATGATGTCTTGAAATGAGATGAATTAAGGTGATAGTTAGGAATGAAATGAAGGTAAAAAATGAAGTAGAACATGTGTAAAAAAAATTATGATGAAAGTGTATAAGAATATGTTATATTTTGGTGTTTATGATTAAGCATGGATTTTGATTTGTGTGTAGATGTTGTTGAACTGAAATTGAGGTATAAATGAAGAAGCTAATAACTTGAAATGATGAATTTTGAAAATGAATAGTTTGATACCTATGAATGAGATAGATTATGGAAAAATGATAGGATTTTATGAATGATGAGATTTAGTTGAAAATAATGAATCAAATGAGTAGAGGGTTGAGAGTTTAATGCAATTAATTTGGTAGTTGAATTAGTATGAAATGATGTTGCATTAAAAGAAGTGAATTCCAAAAAATTTAGAGTGAAAATGATGTTAGAATATATGTAGAAATTGTCAGAAATGCTGTTAAGTGAGATATGCTTCTCACATGTCCATTAGACGGACTTCAGGTTCACTGGGTAGACCTTCTTGGGTCTCCCAGCTTCTCAGCTCCGTTCATGTCCATTTGGAGGGACGTATGTCTGCTGGGTGGACATTCTCGAGACACTTACATAAATGTGCAGTTTTGACCCTTTAGACAACAACATCTCTCTTTAGGGTCTTCATAGAAGTTGTAAAACTCGAAGTCCTATTCAAAAGTGTTCTAGAATGACATCAATCCGACATCCATAGGAAAAGTTATGCATTTTATCCCAAGATCATGCATATATAAAAATTATTGACTTATTAATGTTTTTTTTGGGGTAAATGACTTATTAATGTTTTCTTATGAGATATTTAATCTTGAGTGTGATCTTGAATGAGCTTAGTTGATGATGAATTGAGCGATTAAAATAAGGAAAGTGTATTAGGTAATAAGGAATGATTTAAAGATCATGTTAATTGGTTATAAGACGCATATTAAGGAAATGTACTTGGGATTATCATTGAGCATGCATTGTACATAATCTATACACATATATGTGCATAAAAGAATACTTACAATTGTGCAAAGTTGTGATGTTATAAATGTGTATGTATTGCATGATTTAGAAGAGCATATTGAGTGATAACATCCAAACATTGCCGAGACTTCAAGGCAATAATTTTCTAGAGCAAACTGTGAGTAACCTAAACGGTTTCACTTGAACAATTGTTTGTTTTAAATTCTGTATTGAATTATTTTTTGAATTTGATTGTGTTGATTCCGGATATTGAATGTTCGAGGCGTTTAATGCATGAATAATATATTGGAAGTGTTCCTTGTATGTGAATTTGAAGAAATAAATGAATTTCAACGTATATGTTGAATGTCGAACCAAGGTCCGATGACAAATACGAATGAGAATGTGATAGTGAATATGACTGTGTGATATTGAGCACTTTTGATTTAATGAATATATGTGATGTATTTCATTACAAGAATACATGAACAGATAATGACAGTTGTGACCCGAGTATCCACCGACAATGAGCTTAAAGCTCATAATGTGATTTAGAGCCAAAAGCTCGCTGTGTATAATGAGTCTTGTATCCCCAACGGATAAGCGACAGTTAATAATGAACCCGGTATCCATAATGGATATGGCACAGTTATAAGAACTCGGTCACAACAACATAATAATTAGAAATGAGTCTTATAAGCATTGCAAATATATTTAATTTATATGTTTGAATGATTAAAATGTACTGTTGACTTGTATTTGAATGAGAACGTGAAAATTGTGAATAGAGTGCTATGCAATGCTACATGATGATGAATAAAATGATGTGAATTATGTGATTATATGTACTGATGTATTGTATGAATTGAGTGAACCATCGAGGATGGTTACCTCATTGAGTTCACAAAACTTACCAAAATTGCAACATTGACATTTCAAGACCAAGAGAGGACACTAGTGGCATAGAGACTCTACAAGAAGCATAGTATTTGTACTTTTGGATAGAAAAAATGGCTCAAAGGTTGGTCAACTGAGACTGAAGGATATAAATAGAAGTTTTTGTATAATTCCTCATGTATGTAGCGTATTCTGTAATTAGTGTTAATAATTTATATATTTGGATGATTTTGTAAAGCTACATTGTATATTTGGTTTTTATGAAATGAAATGAGGAATTTTGGATTTTTAATTATTGTGTCTTTCTATATGATGCCTTATAAGAGAATATCACTGCTCTAACATGTCATTATTATATGTTATGTATTGGAATGTCTTCAGGATGTTCTGGTATACATTTTATGGTAATGGGGTGTTACATAAAGGCACAGTATAATTCATACGAATAAGGACTTTCTTCTGTATGTATCATGGGTAAACTCATCTTTCTTAGAAAGTTGCATCCTAGGACTGAATTCTAGCAAAAGACAAAAAAATTTTGCCTTTATGCAGGTTAATTTTCACATCTTAACACTTAATTATTGATGTATTAAATGAAAATTCAGTCACCTAGGAGGTGCAATTGGGAACCTTATTTTGATTGATGAAACTAGTAATTCCTTAAAAACATTGAGATATGCAAGATTATCATTGAAGTGAGCATTGATAAAAAAATCTCTTAGATACCAGTAAGATTGCTAAACTAAATGACACTAAAAACTATTTCTACTTTTGTATTGAGGTTTATTATCAATGAAACCTCCTTCACAAATAAAGTAAAAATAATGAAAGCTTATAGACAAACTCTTCAAAATGTGATTATGCAAAGCCTATGCAAGAGGTCGATAAGGGAGAGGTTTCTTTTAATTCTTCTAGAGAAATCTAAATCCTGAATCTATTCACGATCCATCACTAGAAACTATTAAGTTAAATGGTGGTAAGAATTCAACTTCTAATATTTTTAAGCTAATTATGATCTCTTTAAGATCCTTTATGAAAAGACTTAAGCTTACTTTACCAATATAGTAGGCATGACAATTAATAGGTGTAAAATATTATGTTTGTATAGGTGTTTAAGTGTGTTTTGAAGTATTTCTTAGAAGATTATCATGTGTATAGGCTTAGAATTGTGTTATTATTAGTGTTTGTATGTAATTTAAATGTTTGTTTAGTTTAGATCAAGAATTTGATCTTAATTTTATGCTTTAAAAGATGTTTGATGTTTTTGTGATAGTTAGAAATCAAGAAATTGAAGAATGAAGAAAATGGAGGAAGCTTGAACACGACCATGATAGAGATCACGATCATGACAGAGGCTTTTTCAGGCCTGAGTTTTTTCGTGTTTTAAGGGTTTAATGCTATTTTTAGAACCGAACAAAGTGGGAATGCACTAAAAAGAGGTAGCAGTCAAAAAGAGGGTTTCATGGGTAAGCAGATCTAGTTTAACGAAAACAATGTCGTTTGGTAATGACGTCGTTTTTGATCATATGTTTAATGTTAAAGACGAAGCTAACGAAGGCATTTAAATTTGAAATTTACCGACAGAATCCAATTCTGTCAGTACACCCCGATTCGATTATGTTTTATTAAATATGTTCAGTGGAAGTAAATGACAACGTTTAACTTTCAACTTTATCAATGTAATACACTTTCGACGGTAAACGACGATGCTTTTTTTGCCACCTTTCATTCATGCCTCTTTTACTGACAGTGGTTCCTATTCTGTAGCTATATTTTATCACAAAAAATTAGCAAGATAATTTTCCATCCATCTTTACCGACGAGTATTTTTTCCGTCGCAAATTATCATATATTACGACAATTTCACCGACAGAAATTATTTTTCTGTCACTAATTTTCAACAGTATTATTTTCATCGGGAATTTTCCGTCCGTAATCGGTAATTTTCTTGTAATGGTAACTTCAATTAAATTTAATCACTTTAAATTTTAATTAAATAAAGTTCTGTTAGCCCCAAATTTTAAAAAAAAATTAAGCATGATTAGCTTAATTAAGTAAGTTATGTTAGCATTAATTAACTTGACATTAATTTAATATATGATAGCATTAAAGAGTTAGGTGGTGAGTTAATGAAATTAAATAAGTTAGTTGGGCCTTAATGAGGTAGGAAAGTAAAGGAGAATATGATGGGCTTAAAGTATAAAAAGGGCTTGAGTAGTTTAAAGAGGATATGAGAAAGGAAGGAAGAAGAAAGGAGTTGGGC
>JANZLD010000235.1:48612645-48632709 GCA_026413575.1 Erythroxylum carthagenense | reverse complement strand
CAAGTGGCCTTTGGGGGTTGAAATTAGATAAAAACGAGACAACGAGTAATGACGTAAATAGGCTAAACCCTTCATATCAAGTGGCCTTTGGGGGTTGAAATTAGATAAAAACGAGACAACGAGTAATGACGTAAATAGGCTAAACCCTTCATATAAGGCTTTCCCGTAAGTCTCACGTAAAAAGAGTGAGAAATGAGAAATTTTCTCGGTTAATTAGCTTCTTTTTCTTTTTTTTTTTTTATAGCAAAGCTTCTTAATTGACTCAATTACAGACTTCTCGTTTTTAGCAATAATATGAAAGTTGAAGCAATTAAAGAACTTGAAAGTTATTAGAACCTAATACTAAGCAGGCCAATAATTAATTAATAGTTAATCAATCAATATGGTCAGAAATATATAAGCTACTTAAGAATACGAGAGATGTTGGAAAATCTTAGAGTAAGATCTTCGAAGCTTAGGATTACTTCCAATAAGAGAGATACTTAGTGGATTAAAAAAAAATAGGAAAAGGAAGAAGCTAGTGTCTGCTAAATGATTCGCCTTCAGGTGTCTTTTCGGAAATGACAAAAGAGGAGGCAATGGAGAGAGAAAAAGGTTAGTGGGGAATTTGGATTATGGTACCTGATCCCTACTAATCACGATTACTTGTTTGGTTTTTTCTTTTTGGGTATGATTATGCTTATATTCTTCAGCACCAAATCCTCCGCCCACTCTTCATTTTGCTTGCTTATTAATTTTATGTCTTGTCTTTGGTTTGGATATCCTTAAACCTACAACTTTGGACGAACGGCAATATTTGATATTTACCAAGTCGTTTTGCTTTAGTAGCAACATTCCTATTTTCTTATTTCCTTTATAGTATACATTTTTATTATTTTTATTTACTTAATTAATTTTATTAAATTAATATTTAAAAGTAATAAATACCTTCAACATCATTTGTTTGAATAATGAGCTGAAAGAAAGTCACTCAATTTCGGTCACATCCTCAATTATGTGACAGCGACGTGTATGGGTTGGACAGTTTCAAAATAGTTAACGGCTTTATGAAATAGGGAAGATGGCACATGGAGATCACGTGGTCCCCTGATAAGCTTTTAATGCCAAAAAGATCGATGTATTTGCTAATCATTGGGTGCAACGGTAATTGGGCCTTGTCAAAAAATGACCAATGGCCCACAGAAGTAATGATGATGAGTCTCTCTATAATAGGCCCAGCCCAGAAATCCAAACGACATCGTAGCAGCTACACTCCCCTGCACCAAGGTCGATTTTTCTAGGCCTCGTGGTAGTTGTTTCGTTGGAGCGACAGTTGGGACTTGCGACTTCCTCCTCTTAATCCTAAAAAAGAAATAGGGACCAAAAGAGAAAGACCCATTAAAATAGAAGTAAAGAGGAGAATGAGAAATCAAAAAAGAAAAAAAGGAAAAAGAGATCTCTCTCACACCCATCATCACGTGTCTGACGATGATGATGTTGATGATGAAGAAGCCACCGGAGTAGAACCGGAAGCTGAAGAAGCACGTACGAGGATATAACCTCTAACTCTAACACCCTAACCAAAACAAAAAAAAAAAAAAGAAGGAGAAACCAGAAATGAAAAACGCAAATTCAAATCCAACACCGCCGCTCCTTGGACAGCAGCCACTTCCCTTGCGGCCATCGTACCACCGGCGGGCCCACTCGGAGGTGCATTTCCGGATCCCAGAAGATCCGGATCTCGGGGCCGATCCATTCGATCAAGACTCGGGAAACTCCCTCGACGACCTCTTCTGCGGCTATATGGACATCGACAAGCTGGGATCCAAACCCGCCGACGCCCCTCCCGCTCTCAAAACTGACAATGTGGGCTCTGCGCAGGCTTTGGACGACGGAGAGGGAGAGGGAGAGGGAGAGAAGAATGTGAGGCCTAGCAGGCATAGATATAGCAATTCGGTTGATGGGTCTTCCATTCTCGAGTCCATTGAGGCCAAAAAAGCTATGGCTCCTGATAAGCTTGCCGAGTTGTGGACCGTGGATCCCAAACGAGCCAAAAGGTAGGAGCCATAATGTTAATGCTTATTGAAACATTTTACTGATGTTTTGGTTAAAATAGTGAATCCTTTGATCCGAGGACCAAGACACAAAGGTTTTATTGTTTATGTGCTTTGATCATTTCCAAGTTTTTTAATTTATTTCTTTGCAGGATCATTGCTAATCGACAGTCTGCTGCTCGGTCCAAAGAAAGGAAAGCGCGTTATATATCAGAGCTTGAAAGAAAAGTGCACACCCTTCAGACAGAAGCAACAACGCTCTCTGCACAACTAACACTATTTCAGGTTAAACACACTTTATGTGTTTAATTTTGTGGCTGTAGGCAGCGTAGGTTTGAATTTATGCTTCATACGTCCTCCGTGAGTAATTTTGTTAGCATTTTCTTCTGTTCTCTTTCAGAGAGATACATCAGGTCTGACAAATGAAAATACAGAGTTAAAGCTTCAGTTACAAGCAATGGAGCAACAAGCTCAGCTACGTGATGGTAAATCTTAATATTGGCCATTTCTTTCCTGAATTTATTTTCTTTCACCGAGGGCTTCTTAGAAGCAAATGCTGTTGGACCAGTCTATGACTATTGAGGAATGATGCATGCTCATCTCCGGAAAACATGTTTCAGTGATGAGCGGAAAAACTTGTTACTATTTTATTTTTGATCTACCATTATATCAAATTGGTGCAATACTTTCGTTGCCATATTTTAGTGAAATTGACTTGTAGAGAAAATCAGAGTCTAGTGGTCTATTTTCCGTTCAAAGTTTCTGACTGGCTTGGTGGTTGCGTAATACACAGCTCTGAATGATGCACTGAAGAAGGAAGTAGAGAGACTGAAGTTTGCCACAGGAGAAGTGATGACAGCAACAGATAAGTATAATCTGGGGATGCACCATATTCCATATCCTCAATCTGCCTTCGGTTCGTCCCAGCAACATCCTGGGACAGCTGATGCTCAAAACATACAGATGACGCAGTTTAATCCTTTCCAGCATAACATTTCAAGTAATAATCATCAAACGATTGCAACATCCCACTCACTAGCATTTTCGGACGATCCTCTTGGACGATTGCAGGGTCTTGATATTGGCAGTCGGAGCTCTCACCTAGTTAAATCTGAAGGCCCTTCAATGTCTGCTAGTGAAAGCAGCAATACTTGATGAGAACTTACTGATCCATTGTTTTTTTGTCCCTGGCTTGTTTATATATTGGTCTGGTTGATTTTGACTTTTTGATTGTAAGGGGAACCCTTTAGGCGTTAAATTTGTTTTTCCTTTCCATTTTCTATTTTTGGGGAGACCAACAGATTTTTAGCATATTCATGAGGCAATTTGTACCATTGAAATTGATATTTAATTCTTTGGGGGGAGTTTGTTTACGGGCATTGAGGCGTGTTTTTAGCACAAATAGCCCCCACTCACATTGTTGTCAAATATGTTGCTCAGAAAAAAAAAAAAAGGAAGTTTGGTTGATTCATCTTCAAGGGTTTGTCTCTGGGTGTGTCTTTCTGTCATTCGCATCATTTGCAGGTATCAGTAGCTCTAGCCATTATATATATGCCCATCGCTGCATGCATCCCCTGCAGCGTTTGCGAGTGCCAGTGCAATAAGACTCTTGGTTATCGCAGACTTGTACTTTAGGTCAGGACAAGAGCCTTTATACAATATTATCCTATCTTATTCTATCTTATAAAATCTTAGTCATTTATTTTGCGAGATTTATGTAGATTTCATGCGAGACTTATATGGGACTCACATAAATAAATAGTTGAGATTTATTAGACACAATAAGACAACATAATATTAGACAAAAATCAAGACTCTCTTAAGCCTATTTTATAATCTACGCACACGCAAAAAGTGCCACCAATGGCAACTAAATTGGACCCATATTGTGCAGTTCATTTTACAAACTGTAGACTAGAGGCGACGGACACAGGTAGCCTTCTTTCCCAGAGTTCCAATCTACAAAATTAATAATAAGAAAAACCTGCAAACTTAATAAAATATTGAAAGAAAGAGAAACAGGATTTCTTATATCTGATGTGAGACTGAGGAGCCAGATCTCGCACCATGTGCAGGAATGAACAAAGTAGACAGTAGCATCATGTCATTCTTGCATCAAAATACACTTCCAACACCAAAATGCATTCTTTACCACGCTTCTTCCCCACACGTCTGTAGCTCATTTTTATCATTTCCATCATCTAAACAATGGAAAACCCTTCAACTTCATCAAAACCCAAACTGAAGCCAGATCCTGCGAATTTCAACCCTCATGGCACCACCGGCCACCGACGAGCCCACTCGGAGATCTACTGCTGGATCCCGGACGACCTGGATCTAGGGTCCGACCCATTGGATGAAGACGACCTCTTCTCCACCTATATGGACACAGAGAAGCTTGGATCCAGTCCTCATGACCGCACTTCGCCTCCAACTAATAAAAATATTCATAATTCGGGCAATGGCCCTCCAAATTCTCCTTTCCTCCCGGATGGAGACAATACTGGTAAGCCCAGGCATCGTTATAGCAATTCCGCTGATGGGTCTTCGGCTCTGGAGTCTATAGAGGCCAAGATTGCTATGGCTCCCGAAAAGCTCGCTGAGTTGTGGAATATCGACCCTAAACGCGCAAAAAGGTGATTCCTTTCTTTCCATTGAATGACAATTTGGGTCATTACCCATGTGCTTTCTTTCCTTTAAGTTAGTCTCAGTGATGTATATATGTGTAGGATTATTGCTAATCGACAGTCTGCTGCTCGTTCTAAAGAAAGGAAAGCCCGTTATATCTCTGAACTTGAGACAAAAGTCCAGACTCTTCAGACCGAAGCTACTACTCTCTCTGCACAACTTTCTCTGTTTCAGGTTTAACATCTCTGTAATTGGCCTTTCATCTGTTTTCGATTTTTCTTTTTTGTTTTCTCATTTACATTTCTCTTCTCCATTTTAGAGAGACACAACAAATCTGAGTAATGAAAACACTGAACTTAAGCTTAGGTTACAAGCTATGGAACAGCAAGCTCAATTACGTGACGGTATACCCCATCCTTCCTATGCTTTAACACTGTTAACTTGCTTTTCCTTAATCATGCCGTTGGCGACTTAGTTATGCAACAGGAGCAGTCTCTCTGGTGACATCTAGGCTGTATGAATATGGATTATTGTTTGATGTTAATCTGCCACTAATCTGTTTCAGTGAGCGATTTCCTTCTTTACATTATGAATAATGATGTTACCTCTAGATTTGGGCGTAGTTTTTTGTGTTGCATCAATTTGATGCTGAGATGCTACTGCCTATAAATTCGGTGCCTATTCTTGCTTGAATGCACGATGAATTTAGTTTCTACCGAAAGTATGCTATAAGAAGAAGTGCCCATGTTTTTCATCCCATATCTACTTCTGACAATAGGAAGTGGCCACATTTGAGATGGTACTATGTACAATTTCGGTGCCCATTCTTGCTTGAATGCACGAGGAATTTGGTTTCTATTGAAAGTATGGACAACGGGTTGTGGCCATGTCTTCCATCTCATATCTACTTCTGACCATAGAAAGTTTTTTTCTGTTATATCTTCTCTTATATATACAGCTCTGAATGAGACACTGAAGAAGGAGGTAGAAAGACTCAAGATTGCCACAGGAGAAATGGCGAACCCTGCAGATACCTTTGATTTAGGAATGCACCATATTCCGTACACCCAATCTCCCTTGTTTCCATACCAGCAGCAAAGCAGATCACTTGATGCCCACAATGTGCAGAAGTCACTGTTCAATTCTTTCCAACCTAACAGTTCTAGTTATCATCAATCTGTTAGAGCCTCATCCCATTCGCAAGCTTTCTCGGAGACATTTCCACATGATCCTCTCAGACAATTACAGGGGCTTGATATAAGTAGAAGCTCTCATCTAGTCAAATCTGAAGGCCCCTCAATTTCTGCTAGTGGAAGCAGCAGTGCTTGAGTCTCATTTTGACGATCCACCATACCCCCTTATTTCATGAAATGTACGTAACATGGACCATATTTGACATCTAAATTCCATTAGTTTGACTCCTCGATTGTGACTACTATTTTAGGCTTATTGGTTCTGCTTTCAGGGGATGATTTACTAGAATATTACATATTGATGAAGATTTTTTGTCTGTTCAAGTTAAAACTCATGACTTGGTGAAGGCTGGAATGGAGAGCTTTATTCCTGGCAGAGGTGGATATTTTCATGTTTAACTTTCAAACGTTGTGATTTTGAAGAAGTTGGTTGATTGATCGATTGATGACTTTGATCCAAGCTAATTGTAGTACATTCTTCTAGCATTTCGTTTTTGGTTTGGACATTCACTTGTATCTGAATTTTGCATCGAATTATAGGAAATGAGATACGTTATTTGGAAGCCAAGAGTTGTACTAAGTGGATTGAGATACTTTCCGTCTTTTCTTTAAAGACTGGTTAGTGTCGCATATTATATTTCGGTACTTTTATCCAATGGACGATATTATGTTTTTCTTGGCGGAAAGAGATGAATTTGCATTTAACGCACACTGGAAGTTTGTTAGGACCTTAGTCCAATCTCCACTTCCACTCTTGATTATCAAGTTTTAGCACGTAATGAGCTCTTGTCTAGGCCAAACTTTGTGCAAGTATAAAATGTATGAAGAGGGTACACTATTTGAGCTACTTGTTTAGCTGTTCACTCGCAGACCAAATCCTACTAAGGTGCGGTCCTATAAGAAGCTCCATCCATTCAACTTCCGCCATTTTTTAACGCTTCCTTCCTTGCTTCAAAAGGTTGAATCCCCAATTCCAAGGGCCCCTAGTCGCAGGCTTGATCACTGCTAGAGGATTGAATCACGGTATAATCTTGGTCAGTCCCCTAACAGAGCGGTCCACTGCTTCCCGTGACCGGGAATCGAATCTAGGACTTTGCTCCAATTGACCCTGCTAGATGGCCAACCAAGCTATCCGTTCGGGCATTAACACTTCCTTCCTGATATGATGCGATGGACCTCTGCCAGTGTGTGTATTTTCAATGGCGACGTATTAATTCTTGGCCTCGGGCTCGTGATGTATCATGTAACAGTAAATGAGGCAAGAACATTTCACTCTATACCTGACAATGTTGGTGTGGTCTGGCTAAACCTCCAAATCAGGCATTGAATTTCACATGGTAGGGGTCCCTAAAGTTGGGTTGTTGATGTTTGTGGATATCCTCTGTTTAGGGATTCTTGATAACCTTACAATATAGACTATAGAAAGCGAGTATGAAAAGCATCCCTCAGGCAACGGTCTATTGCATGTTGGGAGTCTGTCAAATGAGTCGATTAGGAACACCAGACAAAAGCTTGTGCATGCCACTTTCATTATTGTCCCAACAGACAGCATTTGGATAATCACATGCCTCTTTTTGTGGATATGAATTTCCAAGCAGATGTAGTTGTCCCTCACCCATCACAAAAACTAAAATTTCTTACGTGAAGTGTACATTATAGCAGAAGACATTACCATTTAATGCTGAGACAATGGGGTTTCTTCGCGGTTGGACCAGAGGCAAAATGCAGGTAGCTTGCTCCTAACTACTCCGGACCAAATTTGTTAACGCCTTGTAAGGTCTCCTTGCCTCCCCTTATCCCATTCTGCTCATGTTTGGTCCTTTTCATTTTTAGTTTAGTGGTCAAAACTAAAGGTTGAATCTTGAAGCTGAAAAAGGTTCTGGTTTTGATCTAAAGTGTTTTGAAGTCAGGCAATTGAGAAACAATGCATTATGATGAATAATAATAATAGAAAGAAAACAGTACCATGCATGAAGGACGGATGGATTTTCCAACAGAAGAGGGGAGACAAATCCCAACGAATTATTGGAAAGTCGTAAAACCTAAAGCCTACTGGAAGAAGGAAAAAATAGAGTCAACAAAATGCAAAAGATGGAAAGGCTACCATGCCTATCAGAGGAGGGGAGGGGTGAGGGGACCCGTAAAGCCCGGGCGTTGCATGTGCTTCTAACGTGGTGGTAGGCCCCCCTTCTACTTGTTCATAATAAACAAATACAGTCGACTACTTCAGCTCAAATTCGGAATTCCACACCGCATCCCACAATAGTTCTTTAATTTCAAGATTTGTTAGTTACATTACAACGACCACAACCATATTCATTTGTCATATTATTATCCGCTCTTACCAATAGTATAGGAAACTCACATCCGACTTGACCTTTTAGTTCATCTTCCCCAATCAAAGGCCCTAAATATGCATACCAATCCAAATTGCGCCATATCAGGCAATCAATTTAATTACATATAATTTATGAATAACACAAAAGGCAGATAAACGCATGTGCATGGTGGGGTCAATTGCCTTTCAGTCTTTCGTTCCTTCTCCTTGGTAGTCCACCTAAGAACATTAGCATGTGCTTTTTGATTCTTGCAAATCTACGTATGACTTTTCAGTATTTCCATCTATTCTTGTTTTTCCATGCCCTGGCCTCAAGTGTCTCCTAGCTTCTCTCTTCTCATTACACCAAATCCACATCAATTAAACCTTGGTTGCCTCGTATCCTTTGGCCTATATAAGGGCATGCCCGTTTCTTCCTAGCCAAGCATCCTTACTTACACTTAGCAGCAACCCACCCCCTTTTATCAACTCACATCACTTGTTAACAATGGCTATTCCAGCATCCTCTGCTGCTTCTCTTCTAGTTTTCCTGTTCAGTCTGTGCCTTAGAGGCTCTTATGGGGACTCTGGAGGATGGACTAGCGGTCATGCAACGTTCTATGGAGGTGGTGATGCTTCTGGGACAATGGGTAAGTTTTAAAAAAGCAGCTGTCTTTTTAACTTGGCAAAAGTGAAAGTCTTGATATGCTTCTCATCATTAGTTAGGCAATGGCACTGAAACAACTCCAATACTGGATTATTTCTAGAAAAAAGTCATAATTGTAGGTTTGAGTGCGTTCCAATAAATTACCTAGTACCTACGTCATTCATTGGTTTCTGCTTTCAACTAAAGTTTATTTTTATGTGCACGGATGGTTCTTTCCAGGAGGTGCTTGTGGATATGGCAACTTGTATAGCCAAGGGTATGGTACTAACACCGCAGCGCTTAGTACTGCTCTTTTCAACAATGGCTTGAGTTGTGGTTCTTGTTATGAGATGAGATGCGACAATGACCCCAGATGGTGCCTTCCTGGGTCCATCACGGTTACCGCCACTAATTTCTGCCCACCGAACTATGCTTTGTCTAATGACAATGGTGGCTGGTGCAATCCTCCTCTCCAACACTTTGACTTGGCTGAGCCCGCTTTCTTGCAGATTGCTCAATACAGGGCTGGAATTGTACCCGTTTCATTCAGAAGGTGCGTAGCTTTATTTCCATGTCTCACTTGAAGTTTGTTTTGCGTCGTGCATGATGATTCTAGTGATTTAATATCGTCTGAAACAGGGTGCCCTGTGTGAAGAAAGGAGGAATAAGGTTCACAATCAATGGTCACTCGTACTTTAACTTGGTGCTGATCACCAATGTTGGTGGAGCAGGAGACGTTCACTCGGTTTCAATCAAGGGGTCTAAGACAGGATGGCAAACCATGTCCAGGAATTGGGGCCAAAACTGGCAGAGCAACTCCTATCTCAATGGCCAACCCCTTTCTTTCCAAATTACCACAAGCGATGGCAGGACCGTTAGTGCCTACAATGTTGTACCAGCCAATTGGCAATTTGGCCAGACATTCGAGGGTGGCCAGTTTTAGAACGACAAAGTAAAAGAAACACTTAATAGCTTGCTGTTGCTGAGGTGGTTTATAATTTGTTAGCACACCCGCTATGCGTTTTTCTCTTCGTTTATGAATGTATGGATGCACCTATGTATGTATGTAGAACACTATACAAGAAATAGGAATTGTTGCATTGGTTCAACCCACATGCCTGCTTTACTACCCAACATGATTGGGCCAATTCATTTACATATAAATGTATGATATTCTGATTGCGTCTTACCCCAAGAGTTTCATGCTTATTATTTATTTCCATGGATGACGGAAAGCCCATTCTCAGTTATTTGGGTCAGATAATAAGATTCTTCAAAATCCAATTCCAATTAGGAAACTGGGATGATAAGGACCCAGTTGATAGGATAACAATCAATGCCCGTAATGTATGAATGAAAATGATGTCAATCAATGGTGCGAGAACAGCCAGCCCATCCCGATACCTCGTAGCTGCTACTGCTACTGCAACTCGTCCTCGATCAAACAATGGTAATATTAACAAAGGCGTCGGAAATCTGAGTAAGAGATCATTTGGTTATTACCAACGCAAACCCACTATTCCTTATTTCCTTAGACTTCCCACAATATCATCAGCATCTTCATCATCGTCATCTTCCTCCTTTATAATGTCTGAATCGGCTTCTGCTGGAGTGTCTACGCAAGCTGTAGAAGATAGCTCTACTTTCCCTTTGTCTACAACTACGGTCCTCAAAATCAACAAAGGGGACATCACCAAGTGGTTCATCGATGGCTCCTCTGATGCCATTGTATCTCTTTCCCTTTGCTTTTCGTTTCAGTGACGCCCTTAGTTTTTTTTTTTTTTTTCTCTATTGGGTCTTTTTCTTTTCCCTTTTTCCATGTTTCTGTCAGATGAAAAGGTCGATTTTGGTGCTGCTGTTCCTGATTTCCTGCATGATTCCTGTGTGGAGATTGGTGTGATTGGAATGTCTTCCGTCACTCTTATGATTAGTTTTAGTTTCACTCCTCCCTCTATTATAGTCGAATCTTTTTTTAGGTAATGACCATTTTATGGAAGCTAAAATTGATAGTTTCACTTTGAATTAGATCTATTCGCTACCCATGAATTTACTACCTTAGGTAACTGGCACAATCAAAAGAAAGAAAGTCGCTCTGCAATTTCGTAGTTTGAAGTGAAAATGTTATGCGACAGATTTAAGGTCTATGCTTCTTATTTAGTTTTGTGATTGATGATAGATGTCATTTCCGGTAAGGGCTTCATTTAATGTTTTGGACTTTTTGAGTACGAGTGGAAATGTAATTTGCAACTAACAAGTTTCAACTTCCTGGCCGTTAATGTCAAACCAATTGTGTGTTGAATTACATAAACTGAGGAGTGCATGTTTGTTTTCTTGGGATAGTGAATATGTGTACTTATTGTTATCATCATGCAAGGTTAATCCAGCAAATGAGAGAATGCTCGGGGGTGGAGGGGCTGATGGAGGTAGTCCTTTTTCACATTATCTACACTTTTTCAGCTTTTCCTTTACCCGTGGAAAATTCAAATTGGAGACTTTTTTCTCAGCTATCCATACAGCTGCTGGACCAGAACTCCGTAATGCATGCTATGATGTACCTGAAGTCAGACCTGGCGTCCGTTGCCCCACTGGAGAAGCAAGAATCACACCGTACGCTTTCTTCCTTAGTTCTTTTAGTGGAGTTACTGGTTAAGCATTTTTACATTTACCATAGGATCAACATGCTGACTGCAGAGGTTTCAAGTTGCCTGCTTCTCATGTGATTCACACAGTTGGCCCCGTTTATGATACTGATGCTAACCCTGCATTCTCATTGAGAAATGCATACAGGTAATACTGGAAATTTCCTTTCATTAATATGAGCTGTTGATTTACCATTCTAACATCTACCATTATGATTACAGAAACAGCTTGATTGTGGGAAAGGACAACAATATTAAGTACATCGCATTTCCAGCCATCTCTTGTGGTGTTTATGGGTAAGTTAATTACTGGCTCAAACATGTGTCCACAAGGGCAAAACGCTTGGGAGGCAATAAAAAATATTATTATTTGTTCAATAAATGGAAAACCTGATTAGAATTATCAGTAGTTCAAATAAAGCGAACCCTTTTTATGAATGACTGCGGTTTAATTTTTTCTGTTTATGCCATAAGTGAGATGATTGCTAATTAGTTGTTCCTGATCATTTGCTTATTATTGATGTACAAGACATTCTAAATAAACGGAAGCTGAGGCTATTAAGAGTTAAAGATAATGGATTTTGAACCTTTCCACTTTTGGTGTTTCCAATGCAATATGGCTAAATTTTAATTACTACTCCATATTCTTTGCTTTGAAATATTTCAGATATCCTTTTGAGGAAGCTGCCACTGAAGCAATATCTGCTGTCAAAGAATTTTCTGATGACTTTAAGGAGGTATAAGTTGTTTGTATTTGCTTCTTTATACAGCATCAAATACTTGACTTTTGCTCTAAAATATAATTGGATCCTTATTGTTTAACTAAGCTCCTAACTTTGGAAAAGTGTACATTTTAACCCTTATTTGGATGGATTGTTAATTGAAAAAGTTAAAGTTTTGATGACGAGGTGCCCGTGATGTTATGAATGTGAGCAAATTTGCCTTTTCTGCACAAATTGTTGTCAAAAATCATAAAATTTTAATGGTATGATTTTTACTTCTCATTCCAACAACGGCTAAGCTATTCATTTTTTTCACCATTTGGGCCTTACGTGACTGTTTCTAAACGTTAGGAATGGTTTTGCAGGTACATTTTGTCCTCTTCTCTGATGAGATCTACAGTGCTTGGCTGAAGAAGGCAAACGAATTGCTCCAGGCTTAGTACACTGAGTTTAAGCAGCCCTCGTTTGATTTTCGAGTTATCCAAACCTCTGTATTGCGTATTTGGATAACATTTGTGTGTGGAACTTTACAGATTATTCGAATTTGCTGTTGTTACGGTGACATGTCCAATGCATATGTTCTTATCGCCATTTTCTTGTGAGGCATCATTGGTCATACAACATTGTTCGATAAATCACAACTAATGTTTTTAAAATTAGACTGGTTTAACCGCATGAAGAACAAATCAGTTTGATTTTTAGTTCAGTTTTAATTTTTAAGCGTATGAATAAAATAAAATGGCCTGTGAAGAAATGGAAAATCAGCATTCTTCTTCTTCAACCATATTGGAGCTGAGCCATCGACATAGCACATCAATGGGCCTCTTTCTCTAAAGATTTCTCCACCAGTCCAGTAAACAATAACGGAGATAGGAGAATTATCAAACTACGACCACAGGTAAGAAGATGAATGCGGATTGTAGCAAGAGGCAGAGGCTGTTTAGACTTCAAACATTGATGATTGACCAGACCCAAATTCAATCAATAGGAGATGAATAATAGTTACTCGAGCAGGAAGCAATGGATTTGGAGCAACCATATCATTGCGATCCATGAACAAGGAGAAGCTGTTAGTTCGAAATCAAGATTGAAGAAGCTAAAAAGAGCTAGGAATTGAGCACAGTGGTAGAGGCAGAAACTTACAAATGGAAGAATAGGGGAAATCCCGCTGGCTCACTATTTTCTTTGGGGAAATAGTACCATAGACAACTTCGCCAGATGCTTTTTGTTGTTTTTTTTTTTTGATAAAAGGAAAACAGCTAGTACAAACTACATTACAAAACAGAAAAAACAGACTCCTGATAAATCCTCTAAAAGGATCATGTGGCACCCAATGAGTTGCAGGCTGTGTAACAGAGGTGAAATCTTCTGTGCCATTTACCACCGTCCTTGTGCCATTTGTCCACAACCACAAATTTTTGTGGGGAAGATTTGGTTCCTGTTTAACATGCTAGGAACTTCCTACCTTACAGTGGATGACTTGGAAGTTTCCTTAGGAAGTTTCCTGTCGGAATTATCATCAACATTCAAGTGAAATTCTGCATTAATATGAGGTCTGATAATATGTAACTTTATCCCTATCTAGTAAAAAGATCGTTTCCGGTAGATCCACATGTAAATGTGACATGAAGATTAAAAACAATGTGTCTGATGTTTGAGATTTATCCGAGACAAATATAAGATGTATCTGTTGATTAATATTTTATTGCTTTACCTGATAATTGGCTTTGGTTATGGATGTATACCCTTCTTTATTTAATGAAAATATTTTAATTTTTTAAAAACCTAAAACAAGAAATAATTATTTTTTGCCTTATAAAATGTTATTGTATATGTTAAAGTGAGGGTCAATATTTTCCTTCAAAAAAAAAAAGTGAGGTTCACTATTGACTCACTAATAGAGATTTTGTTTTCCCTAAGATTTAGGAACAAGTTACTACTATATATTTAATACTTCTCTTAATTCAATTAAGGAAGGGCATTAAAAAAGTTATTAATTAGTAATTTAATATAGATAAATAATTTTGTTTAGGACAATTTAAAAGTTGTGATGAGTGATGTTTAAACTTTAAAGAAGTATGTTTAAAGAGGCTCATCGAAAAAGTTATTAATTAGTAATTTAATGTTGATAAGTAATTTTGTTTAGAATAATTTAAGAATATGTTAAAGAGTGATGTTTAAACTTTACAGTAGTATGTTTAAAGAAGTACACTGAAAAAGTTATTAATTAGTAATTTATATAAATAAGTAATTTTATTTAGCATAATTTAAAAATGTGTTAAGGAGTAATGTTTAAAAGAAGCAAGTTTAAAGGACATTGAAAAGTTACTAATTAGTAATTTAATGTGGATAAGTTATTTTGTTTAGGATAATTTAAAAGTGTGTAAAGGAGTGATATGTAAATTTTAAAGAAGTATGTTCTTTAAACATACTTTAATTTTTTAAGTAACTTTTTAGATTTATTCAATCTTTGGAAATATTTTAGTAGTTGTTTTCTATTTGAATTGATTTTCTTTAACATTTTTAATTTTTTTCAACCTCTTTTCTGATTCTTACTTTGATTCCTTGCGTCAAGATCACAAGTTTACTCTCCTTTTATTGTTAATTTCTTTTGTTGGTTGTGGTGATTGAAGTTAAATCTCACATTAACAAAAAGACACAAAAGACGTAAGAATCATGAAGACAAATTTAAGGATTATTTTCACTTGTAGACTTTCATCTTTTTTTTTTTCGTTTCGTCTATCTTCTTTGGTTCATTATTTTATTATTTTGTGACCTATTTTTGTTATGGTTATTGTTTTGACTTATTTTTGTACAAAACTAACAAAGGATTTTGTCTCATATTTTCAAGTTGAAATTATAATAGAAAGCATGGAATCATCATTAAAAAAATGTTGATGAACATAACATCCTTTACTTGTGATAAGTTTGATCCATCATGCAATTATTTTTCTTATTCTTAAGCATCTGATAGAAATATCTGATATAATTGTACGTTGTGTGTTAGAATATTTAAAAAGGAGCAATCTATAAAATAAAAGAACATCTTGTTGGTATTAAGGGTAATATTGCTTCTTGCAAAAAAGTACCATTAGATGTGCGTGAGAGGATTGAAAATTATTTGCAGCAACAAGTAAAGAAAAAAGGAAAATAAAGAGGCTCGTGATATATTTTTTGAAGATGGTGAAGCATAAGTATTAGATAAAGGAAAAAAAGGTTAGTTACTATTGACATAGATTCTTATTTTTCTCCAAGAATACTCTTGGTTCTCAACCTAATTTAAAAAATGTTTTAGTTAATAAAGATGTTTTACAATGTAAACGAGTATGATTTAAGTTTACCCTATTTTTAACCATTGATGTATTCCTTTAAATGCTTTAAGTTTATCCTATTTTCAATGATAGGTCTATGATTTAATGATAAACCATACCCTGAAATGACTAGGTGACTTGTTCGACATTCTATAAAGGCCCTCCAATCAATATCTGAATTGGATGCAAAGTTCCATTGAAGCTAAGCTTATTACCCTTGTTATGCAAAAGCTTCAACTTAACAATAAGAAAGATAAACAATGGAGTTTTGTTTTTCAGTTTATTAAAAATTTCGGCAGTATAACGATTGTATTTTGACATCCCAAAAATTTTAAATGCCCTGTAAAAGTTCAACTGTTGATATATTCCTTTAAATGGTTTAAGTTTACCCTATTTTTAAGAAGCAACGATAGGTCTATGATTTAATGATAGACCCCTATCCTGAAATAACTAGGTGACTTGCCCAATATTCTATGGTGGCCCTCTAATCGATATCTAAATCGGCTAGAAAGTTCCATTGAAGCTAAGTGTTGGACCTCAAACTTTCTTTAGAATATTAGAACTATTAAATGAGAAATTTTGGTGATTAGGCATGAGTAAAGATTAAATGAATGAAAATTATTGAACCATGTAAAGTAGTGAATGAGAAATATGGATAGATTCATGTTTTACTTTGGTATTTTTGTGGATAAGAGATTTTGAAATAAGAAGAATTAAGGTGAAAATTAGAAGTAAAATGAAAGCAAAAATGAAGTTGAATATGTGTAGTAAGTTAATGAAGAATATGTATATATGTGTATGTTCTGTTATTGGTGTTCATGATTAATCATAGACTATAATTTCTTTATGGATGATATTGATTTGAAACGAAGTTGAGAATGAGGAGTAAATGAAGTTAAAAAAAAAGGTGATCTTGGTATGAGTTGTAATAATGAAAGATTGTGAAACAAAATGGGTGGTTGATATGGAAAATGTTCACCAAGTATGCTTTAATTTTTTATCCACAACTTTTTCTCTAGTTATCTTAAAGAGATGATTCTTGATTTGGATTAAACTAGAAACATATGGCTACATTTATTATGAAGATATCTAATTTAAAAATTCTATCTTTAAGAATCTCAAAATTTGTCATGAAATTAAGAACTGGGTGCAGTACATTGGTGGATGAATATAAAATTAGTATCGTGAATTCGAGGGAAAATTATAGATTGATATAGGCTGAATTAGAGAAAGGTATCTTCTAAAAAGGTGTAGGTCTTTCTTTTAGCTTTGCAACGGTATATAGCATGAGAATTTTGGACATTGGAGTTGAAAGTTATGGTCTTTTTAAGTAGAGATATTCAGGAGTATAAAATGTATCATCTGTGATGACATCATATTGTTTATGATGACGTCATATCGTCTATAAAAATGTATCATTTGTGATGACAATATCGTCTATGATGACATCATATTGTCTGTAAAATTTATCATCTGTGATGACGTCATATCGTCTATTTTTGACTTTCTGCTTCTTCTATGTTTGACCTTCTGTATACTATCATCTGTACCTATCGTTTGTTCCATTTTTGACCCTTCAGATGATAGAATTTGTCTTTGAAGTCTCATAAAAGTTGTAGATCTTGAAGTCTTCTTTCAACCATTTAAAGAACGACTTAATCTGATGTATGTAGGAAAAGTTATAGCGATTTTCCTGATTCGTCTGCTTTTTGATTTAGTTTCGTCTGCACCTATCGTCTGCTCCATTTTTAACCCTTCAGACGATAGAATCTATCTTTGAGATCTTCATGAAAGTTGTAGATCTTGAAGTTCTCTTTCAAACCATCTAAAGAAATCTTAATCTGATATCTTTATGGAAAGTTATAGTAATTTTCCTGATTCATCTGCTTTTTTCCCATTATTCTGCTTTTTGATTTGGTTTCGTCTATACCTATCTGCTGCTCCATTTTTGGCCCTCTAGATGATAGAATATGTATTTGAGGTCTTCATAAAAATTGTAGATCTTGAAGTCCTCTTTCAAACCATATAAAGAATGTCTGAATCTAATATCTGTAGGGAAAGTTATAGCAATTTTACTGATTCATCTGCTTTTTTCCATTCGTCTGCTTTTTGATTTGGTTCCGTCTGTACCTATCGTCTGCTCCATTTTTGACCCTTCAGACGATAGAATTTGTCTTTGAGGTCTTCATGAAACTTGTAGATTTTGAAGTTAATCTAATATCTATAGGAAAAGTTATAGTAATTTTCCTGATTCATTTGCTTTTTCCCATTCGTCTGCTTTTTCCTTTGGTTTCGTCTGATCCTATTGTTTGGTCCATTTTTGACCCTTGAGATGATAAAATCTAACCTCAAGGTCTGCTTAAAAGTTGTCTATCTCAAGGTCCTCTTTGAAATTTTCCTAAGATAATCTTGATCCGACATCTGTAAAGAAAGTTATGTCATTTTTCCCGAGATAGGTTCAATATGATTGGGGGCAAAATCATGTTTGATTCTTTCGGTCATAACTTTGTTCTCCGACCTCCAAATGAAGTGATTCTTGAACTAATAGTTTCTTAACATTTTTCTGTCCCTCTATAGAATTTGATAGCATTTGGTATTGATTTGAAAAAGATGGATTGAATCAAAGTAAGGGTAATAGTAGGTATGAATTGGATGTTTACTAGACATACTTCGATATTTGAATATATCTGGATCTGTAGGATTCCAAATGAGATAGTTCTTATTTCAAGATAAACTAGAGATATGGAGCTATGAATGGTATGAAGATATCAAAATCTAAGTCAGTCCTTAAGACTTTCAATTTCTGGGAGGAATCTAAGTATAATGTATTGTTTCAATATAAGAACAATCCGAAAATGTTTGGGGCAATACTTTTAGAGTTCTGAACCAAATGAAATGATTTTAGTGGCATTAGAAACTTAAGACAATTGGGAACATTTTTCTAGAAGAAAATGTTATGTCAGAATGTTCAAGGGTACTTTTGGCTAGACATTTAAGCATAAAATACATAAGGCATAAATGGAAGGGCAAATGGGACATTTCTCGATCATTAAGGGCATAATTGGAAGAAGAAGTGTTGTTTTGCATTTTAAGAAGAGAGAAGAACTAAAATTGAGGAGGAAAAGAGGGAGTGTCATGAAGAAGAGAGAGAAATACGAAGAGAAGAAGAGAAGGAGAGAAAGAACAGAAAACAAGTTAGGATTTCAATTGTGTTAGTCTTCAAGAGAGATTTTGAGGTTGTTCAAGAAGGGAAACAAGTAGAGGAAGAGAAGAGCTTCCCTTTGAGCTAAGGATCCCTTCATTTGGTGAAGAATGAAGGGATCAAAGAGGCAAGAGGAACAAGAGAAGAGGCATTTTTTAGCAAGGCTATAAGCAAGGAAATCAAGGTGGGTTCATGTTTATAATAGAGTAAATAAGCTACCAAATGTTTTCTTTGAATCAAGAAAGTTTAATGTTTCCAATTGCATCATAAGTGTTGCATTTATTGCTTTTGAATGAATTGTGAAATTGTTATATGTTTGCTACATTAATTGTGTTGATGATTGATGAAAAGGACATCTCTTTGAAAAGATACATGTCTATGTAATCATGTTTTTGAGAATGGTTTCCAAAATATATCAAGTATATGAAAAGCAAGTTCTCAAAAAAAGGTGTCATTTTGGGCAACAAGTTTACAAGTTATGAAATATGTGTTATGTCGGTTTGTGGTGGTCCCCCAAGTTAAGTCACGCGCATTGACCAAGTTAAAGGCTTCTCTCGCCTTCCCGCTAATGGCATAGAGCTCCTTTATGGACTCCCATAAGTTCACGGCTACATAAAACCATTATGTGGGAATGCGTTAGTACGTTTTGTTCATAGCTACACTATTGGGTCTTGAATTTTCTAAATTTCTTATAATTGCTTAAATGGTTATTTATGTTTATATGTTGGTTTAATTATTTATTATTTTAGAATTGAGTCATTAAAGTAGTAGGCTTGAATGAAGATTTAAATTAGTTGGAAAGATGGATAGTTAGTTAGAATTAATGAGGAATTAATGGTTGGAGGAGTAGTGCCATATAAGACAAAACAAGGGCAAAGTTGGAAAGTTCATGTAAGTGAGGGGTAAAATTGGAAGAAAAGGAGTAACAAAAAGGCAAAAATTAGAGGAAAGAGGAATGAGTGTCGTGGAAGCCAAGGGAGAAGAAGAAAAGAGAGAAAAAATGTGAGGGAAGGAGAGAAGAAGAAGAAGAAATCAAAAAGGCTAGGGAAAAAGGAGGAAAAATTGTGGAAAGAAGAGGAAATCAAGGCTTTCAAGGTAAGTTCTACTCCTTTTTCTTGCTTTAGTAGAAAGAAATGGGTTGTTGTGTTAAGATGAAGGAGTTCTAGAGAGAGAAAGGGGTTTGTGTTGGGAATGCTTGGAGGAAGAAGAAGATGGTAAGATCCATAGGGTTTTTGGGTTTTTAAGCTAGGTGTTGAGTTTTCTAACCTATATGAGCCATGGGTAGGTTAAATTGGGGTTTGATTAGGGTTAATTGCAATTTGTTATGATTATGAAAATTGGGGATTTCCATTTGGATTGGAAATTTAATGAGA
>JANZLD010000235.1:48600489-48611137 GCA_026413575.1 Erythroxylum carthagenense | reverse complement strand
TTTTCGGATTAGAAACTGGATATTCGGTAACGGGTCATGTATAAGTATGATAATGGATTTTAAGATGAAAAAAAAATATTATATCGGATTAGAGATTGGGTTCCGATAACGGGATCCAACATTTATGGTCCCAACATCCAGTTTTGGATGAATAAAGGCTATTCTCTAGTGTTCCATGGCCCTTGTTTTATTATGTCATTTAGATTTGATTCATCAGAGAATTTGAATAAGATTGTGTCATATTCTCTAAGCTTTACTTTATCTAACCCTTTTTACCCAACCAAGCTCTTGCCCAAGCATTCACTATAAGAAATGGTGGTCTTTTGCTCTAAAAAACCAATTAAGGCTGTGGACCAAGCTTTAGCACCAACTTTGAGTAGCTCGATGGGTGGGGAGATGACTCCCTATATGATGACATTCTGGAAGTGCTTGAAAGCCCCTTTATTATGCTGAGTTTGAAATTTAGTCCTCCAAGCTTCCACTGGTTGAGATTCTTCTGAATTCCTTTTAGCATTTTCATTTTTTCCATCTATCTTCTCGTTGTCGTTGCCTCCATATTTTACAAAGAGTGACTCCCTAGAGAGAGCTGGGAAGTCATCTTTGGAGGGTGATGTTTCTCCTTTTTCCATAACCACATGGTGTATCAGTCACGTACATAGAGGAGGCAACAAACCAGACACGAGAAAAAGTTGATTCCAAAAAAGGAAAATGTAGGGGTAATTTGGTAAAATCAGCTAGAGAGAATTTAAAAAAAATTAGGTAAAGAGATGAGTTTTATAATTGTTAAAGTTAGTGAAAAGTAAATAACTAATAACTAATTTCTTAAATATATGGGTTATAATTCTAGTAACTTAGTTTCATTATTTTGGAATTAGTTAAATTAATTATGTTAGTTTATATTTTCTTAATTTTTCAAATTAATAATATTAATAGCTAGAACTTAATTTATCACACTTAAGGTGAAAAGGACTTGTTCACATAGCTTAAAAGTGACTTAGACATTTGTTTAATAGTCAGTAAATTCCTTAACTTTGCTTACTGATTTATATTATATCCTTTGCACCCTCGATTGAGCTTCATAAAAATAAGATTCTAAATTATTGATGTAGGAATAATCTCCTAATGATTTTCATTAACTAACCACAATTACAACATTTAACCATTTTATTTTATTTTCTTACCCTCTTAAAAGAGATGTATATGTATACTTTATGCGTAACAGAATAAGATGGATTTTATTAGCTTATTATTTGATAATTATTTTGATATTGGAGTTATTAATGAATATGTTTATGGGTAATGTTGTTGATTTGGCTTTTGTTATATTTTATTGGCATGAATTACTTTGGCTTGTTTTTTATAAATAGTTAGGTTATATGATTGTGTTGCATACCCTTGAATTAGATGTGCTTAGTCATTGGGTTATTATAAAAAAAAATGACCCAATGACTATTTCTTTTGTGTCTTCTTAGTAGTATTTTTCATTTTTTATGGGTGATTCATTCATTAGTTGTTAGACTATTTACTTCAAGTTATTAGGTATCAAGTTATTTTCATTATGGCCAAGCAGTATTCTACAGGGTAAGGTTCTAATAAAGAATTAAGTTGAGAAGAGTTAATGGATGATATATGATTGACTTGAATGCGTTCAAAGTCTTTGTTATGACTATACTTGGGATATGAAGAATGTGAGTATAAATTTGATTATAACGTTTAAGAGATGTCATATCACACTATATTAAGTGCATATTTATATTCGTAAATATTCTTTTCTTTGATCCCATTATTTATCCTTTCATTCATGACTAAGCCATATACCATTTTACAAGTCATAAGTTCATTTTATCTAAGCATTCACGAACCAAAAAAAAATTAGTGGAGAATGTGAAGAGAGTAGCATATGTTCAATTTTTATTATTACTATAACATTTACATGAATTACTTCTAAAAGCCTCCTAGCTGCCAAGTTAAATTCCATTTACTCTTTGATTATTTAACTCTTTATGTGCTCTAGATTGCACTCTTACATGTATAAGGTTATTTAAGTATGCTTAAACTACGATTACTGTGTAGTCATAACGTTGTTCTTAAGCTTTCATAATTTTACTTGAGGACAACCAAGTTAAGTTGAGGAGAATTTGATCACTATAATTTATATCTATTTAATTATTATTATTATTTAGAGCATAATTCCTATAATATCATATTTATTTATTTTATAATTATTTTGCTATAATTTGGAGTTTATTTATTTTATTTCGATTTATTTTGTAAGAACTTAATTATATAAAATTTCCATGAAGAAAAGGGAAAAAAAAAACCCATTTAAGAGCTGAGAGTTAAAGATTAATGTACAATAGAGACCAACTCTTAAAGATTCTCGACGTATTCCATTGATCCTAACTGAAATATAAGAGAAGATTAGAGGAAAGATCACATTATACGGGAAAATAGTTAAATTAGGTGAACCATGTATCGGCATATCGCGCTTCTCGAGAAAAAAATCATATATCATTGGAAAGATCTCAGCGATTGTTAATTTGGTCTGAAATTTGAATTTTAACATCAGACGCATCCACGCTTGTCAAGGAAGAACATCAGCGCTTGATGAAGTCTTATGCATCACTGTGATGATTTTCAACTTCCTTTCATGAACTTAAATCTGGTTTCAGACTACTTTAGTAACTATTGAACTTATTCGATTATTTTTAACCCTTAAACCTTATTGTTATATCCAATAAGGTTTCTAAATCCAAAGAAGCAAACACCACTAGACAGGCAAATCTAAACATGTCTCGTAAGCACTAATTTTCCTTGTCTAACAATTGTAGCCCTTTAAGAGCCGTGACTAGGATTATTACTCTACTAAAAGCAGTCTCCGTACATACAATCTCAACTTCATCTTCCTTCATGCTGCGGTCCATCAAACAATGCAACAGTTTTAAAACATCCAACAGAGATCATAACAAGGAATACGACCAGCACGGTCAGACACCAAAATTTCATCCGACCATTTTGAATGCAAAACGGGGAAAGAGTACACCACCCCATACTCTAGCAAGTCACAAATTCTGCGAGGCTATGGAGAAAAGTTGCTTCAACAAGACTCAGAAACTCCAATGTAGCTGCTACTCTGTTGATTACAAATTTAACATATTGATCCCCTGCGCAGAAGAACCACACATGAAAAACGTTTATGCATCTTTGTCCTTGGATATACTCTGAGGGATTCTGCTAATAACATTCTCATCAACGATCTTATAATGCTGTGACAGTTTGTTATGGATCACACCACAGTACTTGTCCACGTGCTCTTCATATTTGTTATACAGGGCAGGAATTGTAATGGATAAGATGGTTCCTGTTAAATTATTAAAGAAATATGCATAAATTTTAGCCCCTCCATATTGTGAGAAATACTCGAGCAAGTTTTAAGAGAGAGATTGTATTCAACATACAAAGATTAAACAAATATAAACTGCACAGGATCACATGACGTAAAAAATTACAAGAAGCAGAAAAGTTTTCCTCAAGGTAATAAACTAAAGAGATAAAGAAATTTGCCCCTACAAGGTCTGAACCAATAAGTGAAGTGAACAACATTATATTATTATCAAACAACTTAAAGTCATAAGCATGATAACTAATGTAACTAAGGATAAAGCACATACCTGCATAGGCCAGAGTGAAGAAAGAGATATAGCTACCAATGACAGACAGGAGCCACAAACAGACCACCACCTGTTCAATGTACAATTATGGAACTAATTAATCAGCATGATGCACAAACTCGAGATAGATTTAACAACTAAAGGTTAATAATACAGAGGTCTGTATTTGGTAACTCAGAAATCCTTATCGGTTCAGTTGTCTGGGAACATCAACTACATCGTTATATCCAGATTTGATAAAAGCAAACTATGTGCTTCTTCTTTCCCTCATTTCCAGTTACGAAGTTCTCATGGAATGCAGTGTTAGTCTAACTATAAAGTATCCTACTATCCACTAATTAGAAAGTTATCGCATGTAAATGCTATAAGATTTTCATCATTCATAATTTGACCCCATCAGTCATTGGTTGTTGCATCCATCTTAATTTTATGAAGACATTATGTGTAATTTTTCAAGTTTCAAGTTCAACGCAGCACATGTCTTGAGAAAGCAAATCAACATACAGATGCCTCATCATCGATGAGAAACCTCAACTTCAAAGCATAAAATTCTTTGGTTCTCTCAAAGAACTAACCTGGAAAAAAACTCTAAAATCTTTGCCAAGAGTGATGTCATGAGCCATCAGAAGTATATTGTTGATCTTAACACGAAAAGATGCTGCAGCATTGTTGACCATTTCCTCGGATACAACAAGCTCCGGTAGCGATTGTGGTTGTCTGTTAAGAAAGAAACATGTGACGAAGTATCAAGTTGCATTCAGAAGAAGCTTTGCATAAGATGAAATGACATGGAAAAGAAATCCAAGAAGGAATCAGGCATACTTATTTACTAGGTCAGCAAAATTGGCGCGGAGAAACAGCAATACCACCAAAATCAACAAGACGTCCGAACAAATTGTCAAGAATGGCAATCCAGAACGCTCAAATAAGAACCACGCAACCGTGGCAACAGCAATGACACCAATGGAGACATGTCGCTTCTTCCACAGAAAGACATCAGCAGCTGCAAATAGAAGAAAAGGGAAATTAGCCCAAAAATAAAGTCACCACACGGAACTTGTGACAAAACATAGTTGTCGCAATTGGGTTGGTGCTGGCCCCAGCCCCCAGAAGAAAAGAGCAACACAATACCACATGATAAGGAAAAGAAACACAAGCAAGGACTGAACGTTGAAGCATAACAAAACCAAATTAAGGCCAAAGCCAATTTCTGAAACAAAGTCCGCTATAATCTTGGTAACCCGGTAAGATAATCAAATAATTAAAGAAAAAAAAAAGAAGAGAACAACCCAGAAACTGAAACGGGAAAAATGAAAGAGGGAACCTTTTCCACCACCCATGTACTGATGAACAGTGACTTGTCGACCGAACAATCGATAAGCCGATGGTGTGGGAGACGAGGAAGAAGAAGCAGTTGTGTCATTTCTAGAGTCTGGCCCTCCTCCTCGGTTGTTGCCATCTACCGTATCTACTCTTCCACTCGAATTCTCCATTTGTCTCTAGATTTCCTCCAAATCTCAAAGAAATAAGCTGTTAACAGATTTTGTTTCATAAATAAGCCGAAACGACGGGGCTTGAGTTTTCAGTTTTTCACTGCAGATTAATAGAGACAAACTGGTTTTTGTTGATTAATTTAACCGTATCTTTAAGAAATGAATGAGATTAATTTACCCTTTTTCTGTTCCTATTTAGACGTTAAAAAAATTGAAAAAGAAAAGCCTCCAGCTCTGCCTCTATCTCTAACGCATCACTGATTGAATATTCCTTCCTTCTTTTTGACTTAACAGCGAATAAGACCAATATTCATAGAATTTAATAGAAATATGATTAAATTAAAGAAGAGAAAACAAAGATAAAGTGAGGCACAACATAGCACATGGCCAAATTTGTAAATCCGTGCTGACCAGAAGAACGCTCACTGAATCCATCGGGTTTGGGCTTTGCGTCGTTTGCTGGAGAAGATTGTTGCTTTGGAATTGTTCTGCCCGGATAATTTTCAATCATTTATTACAATAAGTTGAAAGGCTAAGAGTATGTTTAGTAGTTTAGGATTCAATCATTTATTACAATAAGTTGAAAGGCTAAGAGTATGTTTAATAGTTTAGGATGGAATAGAATAAAATGATAATTAATAGAACGGAATGAAATGGAGTGGAATGAAATGAAATGAAATGGACCACTCTATTGTTTGGAAGTTTAAATAAAATAAGAGAGGAATTCCTTTGATCATTGTTTGGAAGTAATACTAAAAATGAATGGAATGGAATTACTTTTTTTTTCTTCAAAATTACCCTTGTAATAAAATATGCATAGTTGTCATGAAACTATTTTATTAACCCCAAAGCATTTCAAATTGTCGGATGCCCAGAATATAGTTTTCTCATTTTCCTATATAAGCAATCAACTTTCTTGTTCTTTTTCGTTAACCCTCATCGCACTGTACTCTTCGTTAAGCATTTATTCATGCGTCTTGTTATGATTGATAATCATTCTTGACGTTGTAAATCTATTTCTACATTTTGCAGTGTATATTAATAATATATTTAAAATTTATGAACATTTACAATGTTAGCTTTATCAAGAACATTTGAGCCGTGTTTATTAATAACATATTTTAAATTTAAATCTTTGACATAATGGTTGGAAAATGAAGCTCGTGTCTCACAAATACATGAAGCTCATTTGTTGCGTACCCAAACATTTAAAAAAAAACTTTTTTTGACCTTATCACCATTAACGTAACTATTATTTATAACATTGAGGTTAACAGTTCTATAAATTATAATATCCTCTAAGCAATGTTATATTCCAAGGATATTTTTGTCATTAAATTAGGGATTGGAAGGCAAGCCATGTCATTCCGTCCTTGACCTCCCAATTTAGGATGACACAAAATATTAGAATTTGGATGGCAAAGGATAGCTTCCAAAGCCATCAATTGCCATTCCATCCTGTTTCAAAATAGACTCCCAAATAATGACCTGAGTCATTTGAGTCATTTCATTCCATTCCCTTCTATCCCTCCACCCACATCCAAACATACCCTAAGATCTTAAAAGCATAGTGGGGTATAGCAATTCGGGACAGCAAATATGTTCTTATGGTTTGTAGAACTTCTCGCTTTTAGACCTTCATTACGATTTTATGGTGCTCAAAGGCTTATGTTACGTATAAAAATATTATAATCATTGTCAAATAACAACGCAATGTTTAAATAAACCCACGATATTATTAATAAACACTAGCCTTTATACTAATCATCTTTTACGTTTATTTAAGACGTTATAGTAAAAGATAGTGAGGATATAATAGATTGGATATTGTCTTCTTATTCTAGAAATCCCTCAGTGTATCTCTCTTCCCTTTTTTCTCTCCTTCTCCGTATCTCTCTTCTTTTTTCTCTCTATTGATTTCCTTCTTATTTTTGTTAACATAACTATTTATAATCTAATTCGCTATCATCAAAATATACATGACATTTGGTATGAGAGCATATGTTCCTTGGCAAAAATGAGTGAACTGCGTAGAATTGAAGAAAATGTGAAGAATCTGATAGAGGCACAGATAAGGAACAAGAAGCTTTTCCTAGAAGCACAAAACATAGCAGAAAGGATGGAGCAGGATATGTTGAAACTTAAAAACTATGTTCACATAATTCATCAAGCTACAAGGAGTGAAACTGGGAGCGATTATTCTAGTTACTCTGGATCTTAAGGTTTATTGCCAGTCTTCTATATTTTCTGAACTATCTCCCTATTTTCGTGTTGTAAATTATTATATGACTGAGCAGTGTGCTAATGATATTAAAGCCCTTGTAGCCTTACATGTCAGGGAAATGGCTTGGTGCCTATGTCCTTTCTCTTACCAATATGGTGCAAGCACTACTTGAGAAAGGTAAAGGCAACTTTATGGTGGATTTCCTTATGGAAGGAGACTCAGCTGCCGTTTCGAAGACAATTGTTGCCCCAATTGAGTGTGTTAAATTCTTGACTCAAAATCAAGAAGAGATGAGTACAATTGATCGGCTCTGTGAACCATATAAAGGTATATATGACTGCTTTACTACGACCATCGAGGATGAAGGTGTAATTACTCTTTGGAGAGGTAATACTACAAACGTTATAAGGTATTTTCCCATCCAGGCCATCAACTTTGAATTCAAATATTACTTCAAGAGGATGTTTAACTTTAAGAACGACAAAGATGGCTACTGGAAATGGGTTGCCAAGAACTTAGTATCAGGTGGATATGGGGGTGTTTCATCCCTTCTTTTTGTCTATTCATTGGATTATGCTGCCAAAACACGTTTCTCTAATGACACATAGGCTACCAAAGCAAGAGATGAAAAGAAATTCATATGGTTGTTTATTTTTTGCCCACTCTGTGAACCTCCTTGATGATAATTTTTGTTAAACCTTATGGTCAAGGTTTTCTAAACGAGAAGTAAATGTTACATATAAAAATATTACAATCATTGTTAAATAGCAAACCAACATTTAAATAAACTCACACCGTTGTTATCAAACACTAGCCTTTATACTAGTCATCCCTTATGTCTATTTAAGATGTTAAAGTAACAAATAGTGAGGATATAATAGATTGGATATTGCCTTCTTCTTCTAGAATTCTCTCTATATATCTCTCTTCCCTTCTTTCTCTCCTTCTGCATATCTCCCTTCTTTTCTCTCTCTTCTGATTTCCTTCTTATTTTTATTAACACAACTATTTGCACTCTAATTCGCTATCATCAAAATATACATAACAACCTGTTATCAACGTTGAGATTATGCGGCTTCACCACCTGAAGCACCACCAAACTTACATCACCAATTATAATAAGGCCCTTAATCAACTCTACGACGTTATGCAAAAGAACTCCACGACGTTATGCAAAAGGGTGATTCCTCTACCCTCCTCAAACTTTAGAGTGCCATATCTCTAAACCCACCATTTATTATGTTCATATTACTTCTCTTAAAAGCCATATCAACCACTCCATTTTCTGGAAGAACCTTGCTCTTACTAGTGTACATTTACTCTTTTTTAAATACGTCAACTTGCTTCTATGATTTCCTACCTAATGCCTTAGGCATGATAGGAAGGGTGGTGAACTGAACCATCACAGGGCTCACTGGGCTGGGCATTAATGCCAACTTTGGTTCTTTGGAGGCCCTGATATAGAAAATGAATATGAAAGGTGTGACTTTTCCAGGGATCAAGATGAGTGGTAAGATTTTGTTCACAAATTTTCCAATTTACTTTGCATATTATACTAACCTTTTTTTTTATAAAGTAGCTAAGTGTGGACAAGGAATCAAAGAAGCTTGTGGTTGAGACAACCATAAACCAGGTATCTAATTTCATACAATCTTTTAAAAATGATGGTTTAAATGTTCATCCTATTTCTATAACATTCCTCCTACTATAGGTTTATTAACCATATATTTACTGTCATAAAGAATCTTTTTATCTAGTTCTTGTATGAGATATTCATTTCAACACTAATGCATGAGGTTTTAAGTTGGCCATTTCTATTTTCTTGTTCTTCAATTGCTTGGGAAACTTCTCAATTATGGACACTTTTTAGCAATTACTGAATGGATGCTTAACAGATTTTCATCTGCCCTTTGAACTAGCACAAGATCCACTAGTAACTAAAGGGCTAACTTTATGAAAAAAAATTAACGAAATATAACCCATAGGTAAAATAAACAAGGAAATAATACACATAAATTTAATATGGTTCACTCTTTAATTTAGGCTACGTCCACTGACCAAAGTAAGTTTTCCATTAATAAAAATTAGCAAGTACAAAGAGTGAAAAATGACACAATAAAATAGTGGCACTTACACACAAAGTATTTCTCAAATTTATTATCCCTAAGAGAATATCCTCACTATTTTGTTACTTACCCTTTTAGGAAAACGTTTCCTAAAATATCTCAAAAATCACTTTTTCACAACCTTTGGAACCCATAAATGGCTCTTTAAACTCTCTCTTTAAATTACCACATACCACCCGTAAATGCATATATCGTACACACTAAAAAAAGAGGGAGGGAATGTCTATTTATAGATCCTCCATCGCCTATATTGCTTAATGTAAGTTGTTAACAAGTTGCTAATGCAAGCTATCTTTTTTTTAAATCTTCTAGAGCATTATGTGGCAGTACCTCATATAAGTTGGTATTGCCTTACAATTATTACCATTAAATGTGTTGCTCTATTCACCACTGAAGGAGAAGAAATCGCATGCCCTAGGATTGATGTGAAGAAAGAAAGTTTGAAATCAAATAAATGAGATTTGAATATTGAAAGAAAGTTGAATATGGTTTTCTATTGCAACCTAGGGATTGTTTCATGACACTTGGAGTATAATCTTGAGAATATCCTAATGGGTATGACTTGGTAAATTGACTGAGTGTTAGAATTGAAATTGGTGGAGTTCCGTAATATGCTATTGAATTGAAATGAATTATTATTGATCAATTGAGTGAAAAGTTATATTGTGACAAAAGAAAGTGAAAATTGGGATTTAGTGCCGGGAAGGTCATGAATAGGCATTATGCATCTTTTATTTTAGACATGTGCATCATTGAATTATTTCGATTGTGCATTTAGTAATTGGAAATGATTTGACTATTTTCAAGGTGTCGTTGGACCGACATTCCACGGACAGTGTTGGGACTTCCAGACAGTAGCTCGGAAGTACAGGTGAATAACCTAGTTGGTTTCTCAATCTTTGTGTGTTAAATTAAGTACTTATGCAATGAGGATGACATGGAGGATTTATGTGCTTGATTGTGATTTGGTTTCGGACCATGGGTGTCCGAAGTATCGATAACTTGCTATTGAAGTGTTATGTGTATAAATTGGGTTATGTGGCATAAATGTAAATTAGGCATGTGTTATTTGGCAATTGGAATATGTGCATTTCATGCATAAAGTATGATCAGATAAAGGCAGTTGTGACCGGA
>JANZLD010000235.1:48566078-48589317 GCA_026413575.1 Erythroxylum carthagenense | reverse complement strand
CGCAAACTCACCCAACATTGCAACTATTTTTCAGGAATTGAAGAGTACCCCGTTAGTCAAGCGGGAGTATGTCTACTACATGCCAGTCGAAAACTAGGATCGGAATCAGTTCGCGTCTGCATTAGGGTTATTTCGTTTATGTGTAGATTGTATTTTTGAAATTTTCGCAATTTAGTGCATTTTATTTCAGTGGGTCCCAATTGGCTAATGCCGTATTTGTAATATGATTTCTGAAAGTTTTCAATATTATTGCGGGCCTTTTTATGACTGGAATTGTGATATGATTGAAAGTGATTTCGAACTATAGTGGGCTCAATTGTTTATTGAATTTCGCACATGTGATTAATTAAAAAAAATGTTTTAAAAATATCACATTGAGTTTCGAACTATAATTGAGTGGTAGCATACCACCCTCGTGAGGCGTGGACTCGGATATCACTCCCGATATCGGGTTCGGGTCCTGCGGGAGTGGGATGCTACATTTCTCTTTCAAAACAGTCATAACTCAAACACAACTACCCCATTCTTTCATATTAAACACAATAATTGCATCAAACTCACTAATAAACAACATATAACCAATTTACTTACCAAATCAAACTCTCAAACTTCAACCTTCCGAAAATCTTCTCCAAGCCTTAACACCCACGGTTCTCTCCCAAAGCCACACAAAACTTCATCTTCCTTAGGGTTTAAGCTTGGCTTTGCAAGTAGAGAAGAAGCAAGTAATTGGATAAGCAAAAATCATGAAGGAAGGAAGAAAGAAAATGCCCAAGGATAGAGGAGAAGTTCTCTAACCTAAATTCAAAACCTAAGGCATTTAAAGGGTTTCTCTCTTAACAATAAAACATGCCACTTGTCTTTTTCCTCAACATTTATAAGTTCTTCCCCTTTTCAATTTCGTTTCTAGTCAAATTGTCCCCAAATTCTAATGGCTCAACATATGAACATTCCTAAAATCATGTCTAATTTTCCATCACCATTTAACAATTGTTCAGTACTATCAAATCAAATCAGTCAGTCCGTCACTTATAAAGTTTTCCAGTCCGGACTTTTCTCCCAAATTTTCAGAAAATTTCTAAAAATCATTACCAACAGAAAATCACTCCTAGTACATTCCAAATTCACATGTTCAAATACAATTATCTCGGAATTCACAAATCACATCATAGTTACAAACAATTGCCGAGAAAAAGTCATGAATGTATGTACTTATATGTGCACGTGCCAAAAGACTCATTCCTCTAAAATTAGAGGCCAAAAGAATGTTCACATCAAAATATGCAATGCAAACTACTAGCCTGCCCAATTTACCAATTTACCCTTCCCATCGGTGATGGGATGTTACAGTATGTGTCTAAGTGTATGACTTGCCAGCAAGTTAAGGCTTAACACCAGGTTCCTGTAGGGAAGTTATGTTTGTTGCTCATTCTGGAGTAGAAATGGGAATGGATCACTATAGACTTTATTATGGGATTGCCTAAGACTCCGAGGTAGCATGATGCTGTATGGGTCGTAGTGGACCGATTGACTAAATCAGCTCACTCCTTACCAGTGAGAGAGAATAACTCACTTGATCAGTTGGCCCAGAAGTATGTGAATGAGATGGTAAGACTGCATGGGATTCCAGTGTCCATAGTATCGGACAGGGATCCCAGATTTACTTCAAGGTTTTGGAGGAGCTTGCAGTATGCTATGGGGACTAAGTTGAACTTCAGTATAGCATTTCATCCTCAGACAGATGGACAGAATGAGAAGACAATCAAGATTGTTGAGGATATGCTCAGAGCTTGTGTATTGGAGTTTAGAGGAGCTTGGGATCAATATATGGCATTGATAGAGTTTGCCTACAACAACCATTACCACTGTTGTATCGGAATGGCACCGTATGAGGCACTGTATGATAGAAAATGTTGGTCGCCATTGTATTGAGATGAAGAGGGTTTGAGAACGGTGGAAGGCCCAAAGTTGATACAAGACACGGTGGACAAGGTGAAGTTGATTCGAAGTTGAATCAAAGCGGCACAGGATAGACAGAAGAGTTATGTGGATCAACATCGACGTGATATAGAGTATAATGTGGGAGACAAAGTATTCTTGAGAGTGTCACCCTAGAGTGGAGTTTTGAGATTCGATAAAAAGAGAAAATTGAGTCCTAGGTACATTGGTTCTTATGAGATCATTGAGAGGTTTGGGACTTTAGTCTATAAGTTGGCTTTACCGAATGAGATGTCTCAATTGTATAACATATTTCATATGAGTATGCTCCGAAGATACCGATCGGATCCAACACATGTGATACCGACTCGGGAGATTGAGGTTGCTAGTAACTTAAGTTATATCGAGAAGCCGATCAAGATTGTGGGATCACAGATCAAGCAGTTGAGGAACAAGGTTATTCCATTAGTGAAAGTCCTTTGGAGAAACCACTCAACTAAAGAAGCAACTTAGGAGACAGAGGAGCATATGAGGAGACAATATCCCCACCTGTTCGAGCAAATAGGTAAGAATTTCGAGGACGAAATTTCTTTAAGGAGGGGAGAGTTGTAACATCCCATTACATGTGGGAATGTTAAAATGGTAAATGTGAGTGATTATGAGAGTTAGAGATGCATTTCCATGTTCATGCATATTATGTTATACACATACATATGAATAGTGAAGTCATGGCACATGAAAATAATTGTACATGCATTCATGAATAATTCCGGGTATAATTAGATTAAGTTATGTTTTTGGGTGTTTTGAGAATTTTGAATTTATTTATATGAAAAATTTTCTTGGTTAGTAAGAATATTGTATTTGTAAATTATGGTGAATTTAGGCATAAATTTTTGGAAAATAGGAAAAAGACATCAAGTGAAGATTTGGAGATAGTTGAATTGTAAAGATGAAAGTTAAGGGAGTTAGTTTCAAAAGAAACTAAGTTAGAGCTTCGGTATTAGGAAAGTGACATGTGTCACTTAGGCTGTGTACTTGTACTAGAAGTAGGTTACTGTTTCTGAGAGTTGAAAAGTTAAGTTAAATGTCTAAGTTCATTCTTGATGGTCATCTTCTTTAAGTTTCCTTCCTACATACAGAGTTTTCCTTCTAATCCCTTCTAAGAGATTTCTCTGTTTTCCTTCTTACACCAAACCTACCTTGTTATTTGTGTCTTCTATGCTAAGAAAACCAGAAGCTGGTCATTGTACATAGTGAAATATGTAAATTGCATGGAGTTTAGGACATGAAGATTTTGGAGTTTTCAACAGGTAAGTAGTGAATAAATCCTTTAAGGTTGGTGATTTATGAAAGAAAATTATGGAGTTACTATCGTTTACATGGAAAGTGACATTTAAGTGTATATTTATAAATACTGGGTGGTTGGGAGGAAATAAATTTAGTTATAGTGTAAAAATAGTTTTTGAAAGATTTTTAGTGTTGTGGTGATGTATAATATTGAAAGTTTGAAAATCTGGAAAATGCTCACCGAATATGCTTCAGTCTTTTAGCCATAACGTTTTCTCTAGTTGTCGAAATGAGATGATTCTTAATTTGGATTAACTTAGAGATATATGGCTACATTTTATATGAAGACATTGAATTTTAATTTTGCCTCTAAGAGTCTCAAAACTTCATGAAGTTGAGAACTAGGTGCAGTACATTGGGAGTTGAATGTAAAAATTCGTGTTCTGGCTTAGGTAGAAAATCTGGAGTAATATAGATAGATTTTGGTAACATTGCCTTTTGAGAGTTGTAGATCTTTCTTTTATCTTTCCAACGGTATATAGTATGAAATTTTTGGACATCTGTGTTGAAAGTTATGATCTTTTTATGTGGAGATGGGAAACTAAGATGATGGGAAACTAAGACGATAGGAACTAAGACGATGGAAACTAAGACGATAGAAACTAAGATGATGGGAAACTAAGACGATAGGAACTAAGACGATGGAAACTAAGACGATAGAAACTAAGACGATGGAAACTAAGACGATGGAAACTAAGACGATAGAAAGTAAGACGATGGGAAACTAAGACGATGAAAACTAAGACGATGGAAACTAAGACGATGGAAAGTAAGATGATGGGAAACTAAGATGATAGGAACTAAGGCGATGGAAAATAAGATGATGAAAACTAAGATGATAGAAAGTAAGACGATGGGAAACTAAGACGATAGGAACTAAGACGATGGAAACTAAGACGATAGGAACTAAGACGATGGAAACTAAGATGATAGGAACTAAGGTGATGGGAAACTAAGACGATGGAAAAACTAAGACGGAAGCAAAAACAAACTGGATTCTTTTGGTCATAACTTCTCCTCTAGACATCCAAATGACCTAATTCTTGAACCATTAGATTCGTAAGACATTGATCTACATTTCCACCAAAAATAAGAACCATCCAAAATGAAGTGGGAAAGCTTGAGTGAAAAACATGGGACGGGTATAGTGTGTGTACTCTTAAATTTTATGAACTGATGTTATTCTACTAAATATACTTCAGTATTTTGATGATATCTTGATCTATAGAGCTCTAAATGAGATGATTTCTGATTTATGGTAAACTAGAGAGATGGAGCTACAAATGGTATGAAGAACTTGGAATCTAATTCAGTCTCTAAGAGGTTTAAATTTTAGACGGAATTTGAGTATGGGGTATTGTCACAAAATAAAAGCAGTCTGAAAATATTTAGAGTATAACTTTCACATTACTGAACCAAATTGAGTGATTTTGGTGTCAATGGAAAGATAAGACATAGAGGAATACTTTTCTAAAAGAGAGTTTGACCAAATTACTTCATTTTTACCTTCTAATTGTATATGAACAGTAGACCCGAAAGGGGTGTTTTGGAAAAATCTGAAGTGATTCAATGAGAAATGAATTGCAAGTTCAATGGGTTTAATGGGGCATAAACCTAAGTATAAGTTATACTTAGATGAGTTTGGTATAGGGATAGTTTTGTGAATAATTTATGAAGTGATACCCAGGATTGTCATGAACATGCCTTGTACATATTTCATTTCATTGCATTCATGTGCATCATTAAACACCTATGATTGTGCAAATTGTGATATATGTGTATGTTATTTTTTATAGAGGAGCAATTGAAACGTCAACCCACAGACGTTGCTGGAACTTCCAGGCAATAGTTTCAGGAGCAACCAGTGAGTAACCTAAATGGTTGCTCTCAATTATTGTTTGCTTATAATTATGTTTGAATAATGATTGAATGTGAATGTGAAACCTATTTGTTTATCAAATGATTGATTGTGTTATATGCATTCCATTCATGAATGCATAATCAGATAATGGAAGGTGAGACTAGGGCAGCCAATGATCAGAGCTTAAAGCTCAATGTATGAAAATGAGCTTCGAGCTCAAAAGTGTTTCAGAGCCTCAGGCTCAACGTGTAATGAGCCCTGTATCCTCATCGAATAAGGGGTAGTATAAATGAGCCTAGTATCTAAAATGAATACGGGATTGTTCAGGCGCCCAGTCACAATAGCGTAACAATTGGAAAGTGTCTCATGAGCATTTCATATGCATCTTGTTAAGTATGTTTGATAGAGTGAAATGCAAAATTACTTATGTTTAAGTGAAAGTGTGTTACTCATGTGAAATGCAAAATTGTGAAATAATTGTGATATGGATTGATGTGATGCATGAATTGAGTGAACCATTGATGATGATTACCTCATTGAGTTCGCAAAACTCACCAAAATTACAACGTTGTCTTTTCAAGACCGAGGGACGACTGTAGCTATTGAGAGGCTCTATTGTCGTGTAGATTGTGATTTGACCAGAGAAGTCATGGCTTAAAGATCGGTCAGCTGGGATTTTTGGGATGATTTAGATAGATTTGATATATTCTTCTCTTTCATGTAGAACTTTTGTACTAGGTTTGTTGATGTCTATGCAGTAAAAGTTGAAAGACACAATGTAGATTTTTGATTTTTGAAAAAAAAGGAAATGAGGAAAAGGTTTCAAAAATATTGTGATTCCTTATGATGTTTTTAAGTGATGATTGCTATGATGCCATGTGAACAAAATATAGTGATCGAACGTAGCTCGCCCTTATCGTAGGATATGTACCGGAGTGACCTTCGGGTGTCCCGGTGTGTATCCTGCGGTAAGGGGGTGCTACAGACTACTTCCTTTATACGGAAAAACAAAAAATATGATAGTCTTTTTAGATTATATTATAATCTAGTCTTAATAGAATAATAACTATGAAAAATTCAATATAAATCTTATAGTTATAATCTCATTATAAATTCATTTATAATGTATAATTATTCCATGGACTTTATCATATATATCTAAATATGTACAAGACAAAGGATATCTTTAAATTATTTTATTACTAAACTATAACAAAAACGATCGGTTGTAATGCATAAACTAATAATATCTTCCATTGAATGAAAACAAATTATCAAATCATGGTCATTGTTTGATAGACGAGTCTCCATGTGAACACAGTAACTATTAATCCAAAGAACTTAACCCTACTTCTTGATGAACATGTGAAGGTTGGTTTCTTCAAAAGATTAAACAAAACTTCATCTAACCAAAAACTTAATAGCCCTTCAGTCGAAAAACCTACTCCAAGTAAAAAATGATCAAAAACTTGCTCCAAGTGAAAAACCATAAAATAACCTTCTCCTCAAATTGAAGAACAATAAGCCCCTCCCTCTAGTTGAAGAACTTACTCTTCCAAGCGAAGAAGCTTCCGATAAAGTAAACACATGCAAGAGATACCTTTAATTCCAATAAAACGCAAGGGCTTTTCAAAGTTTAAAACAACAATAGGATCCTACGAAACAAGATGAGCTTGTTATGTAATAGGACCCTGTTTAAGCAATAGGAGCCTGTTAATTGATAGAAGCTTGTTTAACGATACGAGCTTGCCAAAGGATAAATCCAATTAAGACAATTTAAAATAGAAGACACATGTTAAAATGAAAAGAACTTCTTGCAAGTTGAAAACAGAAAGAGCATATTATAAAAGTAAAGGAGCTTATTGCTGAAATGAACACACACACAATATAATATAGAAATATAAAAGTTAAGAAAAGAGAGAGAAGGATGCATTCGATTTATATTGGTTCGGCTTACAACCTAAGCCTACATCTAGTCCCAAAGTATCCAACTTGAGCGTTTCATTATGAAAATCCAAGTAGCAATTTGACGAACTTCTTCAAGCTCACGAGTATATATTTTTCAAGGTTTTCAAACCTTCCACACTAGTAGTATTTATCAATCATCTACAAGCTCACGAGTACATATTTTTGAAGGTTCTCTAACCTGCCACACTAGTAGTATTGTTGCTTCTCTTATATCTTGTATTGACTTTAAATCTTCAATACTATATTTGATAAAATCTTCTAGTATCCAAATGTGAAGACAAATGATCATATTATGGAGTTGATTGTGATTTGTAAGATCCTTCTAGATATTATGGAATCATTTCTAATAAATCAAGTAAGTTCATAAAGAAGGTTTCTGCAAGAAAATATGATTTTATTTCCTTCTGAAAAATATATCGTTACCTATACAAGAAAATAAATCCAATTTAAATTTTGAAATATTATAAGGTTATCATAAAAATCGTTAATAATAAACCTTAAGCTAACAATCTTCCCCTTTTTGATGATGACAAACAATAACATATAGATTTTCAAAATTTAACTAATAATGAAGGGTTTCGAAGAGTACCTGTGGACTTTATAAGTTCTTATTGTTTAGAAGGTGCCTTTCCTTTCTACCATATAGACTTCACATCAAAATATATCAAAGATTATATCATCAATTCTCAGGAAAGTATAACATATATCATATATCAAAATATATTTCCATAATTCCCCCCTCTGTTATCATCAAAAAATAAAGGGAAAAGAATAAATCAGGGAAAAATACCAACAAAGTTATTAAAGAGATATATAATATGTCATGCCTAAAATCATGCAAGGTGAAAATATATCATCAATTGACTCTTAACTCTCCCCTTGCATTAGAGCTCAAAATTCTTCACAGAGAGATGGAATAGGAGCACCAAACTAAGATAAATAGTCATTTTCTCTTTTTAGTATGAGTGGTTGTTTCCATTGAAATAAAGAGGCTTTGAGATGGATTATTTTTCAAGACTTCTCAAGTTTTTTGTCTTGAGTTATAACGTGTTGTAAAACATAGTAAATGTGAAACCTCACTCTAATATCAAATGATAAAGTAAACATATGCAAGAGATACTTTTAATTCAAATAAAACAACAGGGGCCTATTAAAGTTTAAAACAACAATAGGAGCCTGCAAAGCAAGAGAAGCCTGTTATGCAATAAGACCTTGTTTAAGCAATAGGAGTCTGTTAAGTGATAAAAGCTTGTTAAACAATAGGAGCCTGTTAAAGGATAAATCCAATTAAGACAATTTAAAATAGAAGGCGCTTGTTAAAATGAAAAGAGAAGGAGTCTATTATAAAAGTGAAGGAGCCTCTTGTTTAAATGAACACACACACAATATAATGTGAAAATATAAAAGTTAAGAGAAAAGAGACAAGAACGCAATCAATTTATGCTAGTTCGGTTTATAGCTCAGGCCTACGTCTAGTCCCCAAGTATCTAATTTGAGTATTTCACTATGAAAATTCAAGTAGTAATTTGACGAGTCTCTTCAAGCTCAAGAGTATATATTTTTTAAGGTTCTCCAATCTTCCACACTGGTAGTATTTTGGTAGCCTCTACAAGCTCTTAAAAAATGAAGAAGTAATTTGCTCCAATATAAGCTTCAATGATCTCTCACAAAAAAAATTGACACTTTTTAAGCATAAGAGATTTTGATTAAGATATGACTTTTGGGAATATTGATGTTTCTAAAGTATTTCAAAGATTTTGGCTTCTGTTCCCTCTTTGCAAATGCAATTGCTCTTCCTTAAACAGACATTTTCTTCAACTAGTTGTCACTTCTCTTATATCTTGTCTTGACTTTGAATCTTCAATACCATATTTGATAAAATCTTCCAGTATCCAGATATTAAGACCAATGATCATATCAGATTATGATTTGTAAGATCTTTCCATACATTATAGAATCATTTCTAATAAATTAGGTAAGTTCTATAAGAAGATATGATTTTTTTCCTTTTTAAAAATATATCGTTACCTATATAAGATAATAAATCTAATTTAAAATTTGAAATATTATAAAGTCATCATCAAAATCATTAATAATAAACTTTGAGTTAACAGCTTTAACCCCGAGTAAAGAAGTGGATAAACTAGAAGTAGAGGAAAAAGTAAAATTTTAAGAACACAAGAAAGAGAGAGAGAGAGAGTTACGTGGAAGACATATATAGGGAAGCTCCAAAGAGATTGTTAATAGGGAATTTGTAAAAATTAAGGGAACTTAATTAAATAAATTATATTATAAAATAATTATTAAATTAAAAACAAGAACCTTAAATTTTAAATACATTAATGGGCCTATTATATCCCATTAACAAATATATTTTAAAATACACGTATTAAGATGAAATATTTAATTTTATAAATTTTTATTTATTAAATGTTTATTTAAATATTAAAAAATTAAAATTAAAATTAAACACTCGTCAATATTGAAATTAAATTTTGTTAAAAATTTTAAATTTAAAAATGCCTTTTAGTCATAAAACCTGCGACATCATGTGGTAATTCGATTTCAACTTCTTATTAATTAATAACATTGTGATCATTAGCATGCTAAAAGTAGTTTCTGGCTTCACGGTTCATATTTTAAAGGCGACCAACCAATGAAATTACATTTACCATACCTGCGAAGAAGAAGGACAAATATCAACTACCGCTATCAAATAGGAGGAGAAGAACAGCGAGAAAAGAGAGAAACGAAAAAAGAAAAAGTGGGCTTGCACCAAAAGCCCAACCTGATCCATATTCCTAAAGAAAGCTTCGCAGACGTAGTACAGTACTTAAAGGGCCCCCAGCCCCTGCCCCTTCTGCTTAAGAAAGGAGTAACTTTACTAAAGTCGTTGAAACTATAAATTAAAAATACCCTAACACTACATCTCACTCAGCTTTCACTTGCAGCCAAAACCCTAGCAGGAGCCTTCCAGCGGCCATGGTCAGTTGGAACATCTTTCAATTAAATAAATGGAAATCATAATCTCCGACCCTAACCATCAGTGGTTGATTTTGTAACAGACATTCAAGCGTAGGAATGGAGGACGCAACAAGCATGGGCGTGGTCATGTCAAGTTCGTCCGCTGCTCAAACTGCGGCAAATGCTGTCCCAAGGTACCTCCATATTCTTCTAATTTTCTTGTTGGAAACTGTATTTTGATATGATTTATTTTGATATGCGTGGTTTTGTATGTATGTCTAATGGAAAAGGACAAGGCAATCAAGAGGTTTCTAGTGAGAAACATCGTGGAACAAGCTGCTGTTAGGGATGTTCAAGAGGCCTGCGTTTATGATGGTAAATATCTGGTCAACGTCTATTGTGTTTTGGTTGGTGAAATTTTCGACTCAAACTCAATTGTAATTTTTGGATTGTGGTGTAGGATATGTCCTGCCGAAGCTGTACGTGAAGATGCAGTACTGTGTGTCATGTGCCATTCACTCCCGAGTCGTCAGAGTCCGCTCCCGTACCGACCGCCGGAACCGCGAGCCCCCACAGCGTTTCCTTAGACGCAGGGTACACATCGTGTTTCTTTTTCTTCCCACTTTCTTCTTATGATTGTCCCAATATTTAGTTTATTCAGTGTAATATATTTACGAATGGTTGCCCAAATTATCAAGTTCTTAGGGTGGTTCACCAACATCGTGGGGGTGTTTGAGATTGAGTAATGCTGAACTTTTTTAATTGAACTGTATCACAAGAATCAGGCTATATTGTTATATTAATTCGTTTTGCAGGATGACATCTCAAAGCCTGGGCAACCTGGTCAAGCATCCCGTCCTGCTGGCGTTGCTGCTAGGACTTGAAAGAATTTTTCTTTCCTGCTAGGGTTGACTCGTATGGTTTGGCATTTTAATTAGGATTGTTTTGATAAATTACTATCGTCAGGCTGAAAGCTTTTTTTGGAAATTGTTTGCAAATTTAAGCAAGGCTTTATAGAACATTATGTTTCTCTATTATTTCATGTTCAATTTTGTGTTTTCAGTGTTTGAATGGAAGTGTTGTCAGAAGTTAAGCCACCAAGACCTTTTTATGTCCAATTCTGGACAAATATTATGGCTGCCTAAATCCAGTGAGATTGTTTTTTCAAATTTTCAGCTAGCCACGCCTTCATTGCTCCTTGAATAGCTAAAACTTGACATCTTTCATTAACAAGGATAGGGAGGTTTTGTGTTAGATGCTGTTGCTGGATCGGGCTAGGTTCAGTTGTGATGTCCAAAAACAGTCAAGTTTGCCTAAACGTTTAGGCTTCTATACTTATGCCTGCAATTCTCGTATCTGTGATTGTTACGTGTTTCCGTGTGATTCTTAATTTCATAATTAGATTGGTAGAATCTTACAAAATTTGTTCAAAGGAAGAATATTGAATGGCTATCTTAGAATATGAACGCTTGCAAGGGTGGAGAGTAAATAATAAAGCTAAACTTAGTGCATTAATGTGGAATTAAGTTTGTGGCAATCTATTCCTTACTCCATCTTGAGGCATTTGTAATGGCAGCTATATCGTTTGAATCTTCCAAGTCTAGGGTTTGAATCTTGGCATTTTCAGATACAAAAATGTTAACCGTATCAGTTGGCATGGTTGAAATTGAGAGCACCTTGTAGTTCCTTTGCAATTCTAATGCACATTGGCATGGGGCAGTCTGTTTTAATTGCATTGGTGGATATGTGTGAACGCGTTGCGGCATATCCCTCCTAAGACAACAAAACCAACTCGATAATTAATTTCCTGAGAAGGTAATGGTATATATATATATAAGCAAATACCTTATGCAAGGCACTCATCATGGCCCCAATTGAAGGAGAATTCATTTTTGCACGGCTTGACATCTGAAACATTGGAGAATATAATGTAAGCTTTCAATGAAGTTTTAATAGAATCCATTTTGGAGATGTGGTTTTGCAAGAGAGACCTCATCCATTTTGATGTATCCAGGAGGTAGTCTCGGGTCACTTTCCTCCAACATTCGTCCCAAAAGCTTTTGCAGATCAAGTCCTGCACCATTTCCTATCCATCCCCATTGCTCAGCGAGACTCCACATCTGTTTGATACAATCGGCGCTATGAAGAGGACCTGTCCATAGAGGGCCCGAGATACTCAACGGACTAGATTCCTGAAATGGAAATACAATAATTATAACGCCTGATAACCTCGTTTTCTTTTAACCGTTCAGAAGAACAAGTTAATACCATACTTCCAAGTTCTTGCAAGAGCAATTCATCCGACCCAATTCATTCCAGGAAAACGTTCGAGTGTTCCCACAATTATTGCAGTAAGCTATGAAACCATAGTGCCTGTAACAGATATCAGTAAGCTTCAAAAATAAAAATAATACAACGAAGAACTAACCTGATTTCTCGTGGCTTCCCACGATTTACTTGGACAAGGACCCTAAAGACAGGTCCGTGATATGAATAGTAGGAAAAAAGTGGGATCACATGATAACCCAGAATAGATGCTTCCCTGACGGCACCGCCTATAAGCATTCGAAGGCCAATCTCGTTCGAATATGGAAGAGGCCTCACGTAGGCTCCATAAGCAGCTAAAGAACTGAAAATAGCAAGACAGAAACGCCATTTGCATAAACCAACCAACCATTGTGATTGTGACTGGTAAAACCATTTTGTCGAACATTGCATGTTCGTTTATTTGTTGGTAGAAACAAACTCACCAGAAAGGCCGGTGACCGCCAGAGGAATAGCCATCAGTGGAAGTCAGATAAAGCAATCCACCCAATCTGAGAGCATTCATCGCAGACCTCAAAAACATAGAATCACTCCCAAACGAGTCGATATCAATCAAGTCGAAGAAATCCCTCTGCAAGTAGCATTCCGTCAGAATTCTATTAGCGTCAAAATGAGAAACAGCCCATCTTCTTTCATCTCCAAAACCTCTTTCCACTTTCTTCAGATTCCCCAAAACAACCCTTCTTTGCTCGTCATTAGCGTCATTTGCAAGCACAAAGTCAGCTTTTGCTTCGATCAAGTAGCGACAAGAGCGAATTCCGCAGCCGCACATTGCGTCAAGCACGCGTAGTGTGCCATTCGATTGCTTGTAGAGTGATGCGGCTAAAACCCCCAAGTCGCGTCCTGTAGCGCTTTCGTGACGAAAGAATGCGTTTCCTGTCTCAAATTCTATGCCTCTTTCGGTTCGGGCCAGATATTTGAAGTTACTTTTGCTGGTTTCCAGGGAAAAGTTTCCAACTTTAGGGTTTTGGAGAATGGGAAAAAATTGAGGAAGAGACAGTGAAGTAAGGGACAGAGGCAGAGTAAACATGGCGGGAAAATTGGTGTTGTTTGTTTTAGGTAATTTATGGCTGCAGTTCTCATGGATTTTTTAACGGCCCATTTGGGTCATTTAAAGCCAGTAAGATTTTTGCCATGTGAAAGAAACCCAAGTCAACGTCGCGTTTTATTTTGGTGGTCGTGTTTCTTCGATTTTGGGCATTTTATTTTTGAGTTTTATCTTTCCCTCTCCGGCACTCGGGAGCCACACCAGTCGTTTTCTGGTTTAAGGAAACCTTGATTTTGAGACTAACTAAAAAGAAGAAGCCAAAGCAATTCCCAGTTCATGAAGGTGAAGGAAAGCTTTTGAGTGCTTGCAATGTAGTGATGTTTGCCAGTTTTTTGTTCTGTCACTGGTTGTCATGCATCTGTTACACATTGGTAGATTTCGTTTTAACCAACTTTGTTTCCAAGGACCAGTTTTCGCTCATTTTTGAACTCCCACGTTTTTATCTTATATTGGATGGCTGATAGCCTTACCTATCAGAAAAGTGATATCATCCGCTTATGTCAAGGAATTAAGGTTGGCCTTGGTTGCTGATTTTTTTGCGCCACCGGACGTTGGGATCCATCTCCACAAGTCTTCTTTGGCCTTGCCTTTGATCAACATTTAAACCTTTGCCTTTTTCTAGGCGTTTTCCTGAGATGGATTCCTGGTTGTCCTCTATTAGTTTTGTTATTGGTGCTATTTTTACAAAAATTTTGTTTTTGCAGCCAAAGATAGTTTCTCAAGTTCAAGCTTGAAAGTTAAACGGGCCAGGCTATTGAGGCTGATGACTGCATATATTTGCCTTTTATCTTTCTGTCAATGCCAAAGTTATGAACTCTCAAAATGCTAATCAATATGAATTCGTATTCTTGTTATATTTTGGCTGTTACTTTGCGCAGTTTAGGAGCTATAAGCAGATAAAAACACTTTACTAGGGAAAGCAACTTTTGATTTATGTCTTGTTGTACGCTTGTCGTAGAGTCTGATTCCCAGCTCTATGTCTATCTTATGCTCAACCCACGTCATTTATTGTCCCTTGACCTGCATTTGCACAAGTGATTACGGTTACATGCAGTAGAACTTTATTTAGATATCAAGTAGCTTGAATTGCCTATGGCAGTTTCTAGAACTTACTGTAAACCAGCCTCGTTTCTACTGTTTTCTTCCATTTTGGTTAATATGGCATGTTCATAATGGGGGCCCGAGTTTTCCAATCTGTCGTAAGCATCTCATATGATTGTCTAACTCCGTTTCTGTTATATCATTGCTCATTTCCCCGGAAGAAAGTTGATGATGAGTTTTGGCAGGGACAACTATGGCTTCCGTCTTTTGGCTTGAAGGCATTTAATTGGTGATATCTGGAAAGGGAAGCTGATATAGCAATGTGAGTGGCTATTAGTGTATACCTAACCACACTCCTTTTGGTGGATAACATAAAGATTGTAGAAGCTAGAATGAAAATAGTTAATAATGTTGTAATTAATACTGGCTTTTCCAATGTGCAAATATGGAAATCCACCTTAATTTTACTTTTATAGTTTTGTGAAAATTAGACTTTCTTTTTCCTTTGGCCATTAATGAAGAAAGGCAAATTTTTTCAAGGGAATATCTGCAAATTTATGACAACCTGCTTTTTTGTGTTGGCTGTAAATCTCTATTCAATACAATTTCCAATGACTACTGAAATTCAGTCAAAACTCAAGAGAAACATTTATTCAAAAGTTTCCCTCACATGACCTTTTGAGATTCATCAACTCCTTGATATTGGTCTCTCAACCATCTCCTAGAGTTGGCTTGAAGTTCAGAGAAACAATAGAGTGGCAAAGGAAGAAAATTCCTCTCCTCTCTTATTGATATCATTTTCTGTCCTCAACACTGATATTTATCCATGCAGGGGAATTTCTACCTTCAATTTTTGGCCTTGTGAACCTATTACTCGCTCCTTTTGAGATGGACCTGAAAATTCGACATTATCAAACCATCCAAATGTCTTGTTAGTGGCACTTTTGATAACTTAACTAGTTTAGAGCATCTTGCTCCCTTTTTCCTCTCTCTTTCTCTCTCTCTCTCTCTGTTTCTTTCAAAAATAAGCATTGAGATTCTTTCAATAAATGACACTCAGTGTCAGAGTGTGCAGCCAATGTGGAAAGTACATTCACTACTTGGTTACAATTTCTCAATTAGTGGGTTAATTGCAGGTACTTAGGATTTTTCATGTCTATTCATCTTGTGGTTTTGATTTGCTCTCATCAATTCTATCTATTTATTCTTGTTTTCACTTAATGCCATATTATCTCTTTTCTTCTGATCCTATTTCTTCTACCTACTTTCTAAAGGTTTCCGATATTGATTGTCGTATTTGTCAATGGGGCTTTGTATCTGTCTGGGAGTCTAGGATTTTGTGCATTGGAACTGAAAATTTTGGCCTCTTTTCATCATGGGAGATCTTCAAAGAAATCTGTCACCATCCAACTCGTCTTCCTCTCTGTTTGACCTCCATCGGTTGTCGGTTGATTCAGAACTCTGGATGATGGCTGAGCAAAGGATCCTTGAGGTACTATACGTAATTGAACCAGTTTTTGCTTCTGATCAGAGGAGGAGAGAGGTGATTGAATATTTACAGAAGTTAATTAAGGGCTGCTATGCAACTGAGGTAAGAACTGTTTCCTTCTCTCTTTATGTTTCTTCTCAGTGGAAATTTCATCTATAATCTATCATCTTTTATACACAATAGTATTTAAGTGCCCAAGATTTCATACTTGTGAACTTTTTAGTTGACTGGGATAATCAATAAACTTCTCTAAAGGCTGATGGGATTTCTCACAACAGAATACTGACTTTTTCTGGGTTGGATGCTCTGCAGTTTCCACTATGCAATAAGCAAGCTTGTCTTAAGTTGTTAATATCTGCCTGAATATATCTAGTTTAATTTGTTCTTGTCTGTAAACAGTTGAGGTTTGTAGATCTTTTGAACACCCAGACCACCTCCTTGCACATTCTTCTTGTACCTGACATGTGTCATATCTCTTCTACTATATGTGGCATGCTGCACCTTGTGATCCTTCTGCACTATCTATTTGGTCCCTTACATCAATGGAAGTCATCTAGTCGGTAAAAACAGTGATTGTGATACTAGTCACCCTTCAAGGAAAATGCAGCTTGTCTGTACATCATATTATCAGCTTTGTGCTGTTATTGCCTGACTAATTTCGATGTTGCTTGAAAATTTTTAACTTGACAAATGAGTATGTTGAGCAAAATAGCCATTTTAGTTTTCTTTCTGGAATTTTATTATAGAGAGTTGGTCAGGTTATATATTCCAAGGCCAATGTGAGAGTCCGTTGCTTTTATAGATTAGATGATTTAAGTTGCAAAAATATGTAGAATATGTCCCTTTTTCTTATTATTCTGTATTTTGGACCCCATTTGCATTGAAGAGTGTTGCTATGTAGATTGATGACTGATCAATCAATCTGCATATTGGTTTATACATTGACCTTAAAAGTAAAATGAGGTTGATCTAGATTGATATGCACTTGGTACAGGTTTTTGCCTTTGGTTCTGTACCATTGAAAACCTATCTTCCTGATGGAGACATTGATCTGACTGTAGTCACCCATAAAGGCATGGAGGAGGATTTGGCTATAGACATCTGCAGTATCCTAAAAAGTGATGAGAATGATGCAGAGTTCCAAGTGAAGGATGTCCAGTATATTCAAGCACAGGTTAAATTTCTCAACTCTTATTAGCAATCTGATGACTTGACTTGGCTAAGCAAACATTGACATTTTCCTTCGTAGCATAAGTATGCATGCCTGTATGTGGGCATCAGTCGCCTAATTTCAAATTCTCCTTCAAGTGCCTGTTGATTAGTTGTGAACAAACTATACTTTTATTATCCTTTCCTTTTGTGTAAATGGTGAAACATTATGGTCTCTGCCACCATTTTATACATGATTTCAAACTCAGATAATAAAGTTCCGGAGTAATTTGGGTGCTTTACAAATTGTCTCTTCACCTTTCACACTCTGATTCGAATTGCTTTTAGGTACTCTCAGAATTTGAGCTATGATATGTAGGATGCTTCTCAATACCAAAGAGTGCCTACTATTTATCCCAACATTTATTCACAATTCATATTCTTGATAAGTGACAATCCTGATGCTTCTGTGGCTCAAATTTGATCATGTGAAAGTCATATAGAAGCTAACATAAGATCCTTTTTGTAGATTTGTTCATATAATGCCTTTTTCCTTAAGTTGAAGTGTCTGGACTTCTTGTTTACACCAATACAAAATTAAGTTTACAACTAATTTGTTCCACAGCATGGCGCTTCACATGGAGCCAATGTTACTTCTATGTTAGTTTTAGGTTCTGGAGTTCTTTGTCAGCATGGAGTTTTAATAGTTCAGTGAGCTACAAGCTACTGATCTCTGGTTATCAAGTTATTCTTCGTTTGACAAGTGAAATGTTACAAAGCTTATCTTTGTTATGGGGAAACACAAAGCAAGGACTTCTGCGAAGTTCAGTTTATAGCCATTGTAGTTGACAAATTGTTACTACCACCATATCAGTTGTCGCTTTCCAACGTAATTTTATCTAGTAAAAGCAGTGAAGGGCTTTCTGATTCTAGAAACTTCGAGAAAGAATGTACCTTTTTGTTTAACTTTAATATGTCGTCCATCAAGTTCCAAAAATCCCCCATGTCTTGAAGTTAATGTGAGCGTTTATTGGGGTTCAGTGTAAATCTGGAATGAATCCTTGCAAGATCTATACTTGTATTTGATTTCACAATCTTGTGGCTGTCTGTGAAGGTGAAAGGAAAACTTGGAACCTGTTATCTCTTGATCTTGGCCTTACTGGATTTCAATCTTTCTTATAACTTGTAACTTCCTGACAATGGAATAAGCTTTGTAATTCCCATTTTTGTAGACACTATCTAGAATGATAGTAGATGGAACCCTATGCGGTGCTCAGTTGACAAGTCATGGAAGTAAGTTGCTATGGAACTTTCTTCCAACAATACAACTACAAAATGTCTTCTACAAAGTTGACAGTTAAAACTAATATAGTTGTCATCAAGTGCAATAAAATTAGTTATAAATCACATAGCTTCTAGAAATGTGAATTCTACTGTTGGTTGAATCTAGAGATAACAGAAGTTCCCTTACTTCCGTAATTCTAAAAGTAACACTTGTTAGAATTACTGTAGATTCTGAATTTTTTTCCATTTGAGATAACAATACAATCGTCCCCAAGTAAACAGCAACAATTAACAACAAATTTAATATTTAATTAGCACGATCAGTAACAAATTTTGATGCAAATAATGCTGTTATTATTAGCCTATGAACTTGTTATGGAAGTTGAATTCCTCTAGCAATCATTCTGAAGTGATTGAACAATTTCTGTATGAATATGCTGAATTTCGTAAGAATATTAAAAAAAATATACCTATTTTCTGCAAGCTAGGCTTGGTGATGGCACACATTTCTTGTCCTGTATTAATTATCTTGTTTTTTCACGAAATAAAGAGAAGTAAAAGCTGTGTTTTTCACCACAAATTCATTCTTGAGTTGAACTTTTTCTTCATTCTATTATCACTTTATCTTATACCTGTAGGCCATTTACTATCTGGATTTATGGGGGGAAAGTTTTGCTGGTTTTACCGTGTAGATTAATACTTAATTAGTTTCATTTTTCATTTCACTTTTCATCCGAAATTGACTTACGTAGACTTCTTTATATGTAAAGGAAATAAATGTTGGCAATTTCTCTTTATGAAAAAGATTTTTCCATATATTCATGTGTATTCTTTGAATTTGGAGTTGCAAATGGCAGGTCAAAATTGTAAAATGTTGTGTCAAGAACATATCGGTGGACATCTCTTTCAATCAAATGGCAGGTCTCTGTGCTTTATGCTTTCTAGAGCAGGTATGATCCTACCACTTATTCTCAGGTCCACAATATGTGTGGATACGTAGTCAAAATATTTGTAGTACCCATCATAGGTTGAAAAGAAGCAAGATGGGAGGTATGGTGTTTTAGACAGTGCCGGTACAGAGTTATTAATGTGTGGGAATAGATATTGATACGGAAGGTTTATAGCTTTCTTACGTCTGTTTAACATGGCCTCCTTAGTCTTGCTTCTGCATGCTGTGATAAAAATTTGTCGGATGCTTTTCTGGCACAATTGCAAGAACTTTCTTTGTAAAAATTGTGAGAAGATCTGATTTAATCATGTCAAAGCACTAGCGTAAATTTTTATAGCAGAAAATGTGAAGATGTGTGCTAATTGTCGATTCTTTACATCTCTGTTAAAGTCACATAAGTATGCAAGTGCTTTGGTGTTTTTGGTACTTGTAGTATGAAAGAATTACTGTTGCTATCAATGGGAAATCCTTTCTTATTTTAAATTGAAAATGGAGGTGATTAAATTTGCACCAATGCAATGGAAACCATATGTTTGAGACACAGTAAGAAATGATAGATCTGTTTTTAGTTATTTATTTACAAGGTTAAGAATTCTAAGAAAAGCCAGCGAAGATATAGATAAGGTTAACAATTTGAATAAATGGTTCATATTAACACTTTCTTCAGTTGCTAAGCAGTTTCTCTTTGTTGCAAAACTGGTCCGCTTTATAATTAGCAGTCTATTTGATGTATGTAGAACCTGAAAATCCTTCCCTTTGTTTCTTCTGTTTTTTTGTTTCTATGTTGGCCAGTGACTAGTCGTTTTTCTTTGATTTAAGCAATCACTTGTTTCCACTAGTTTCTTTTTGTTTGCAAATCTTTATGGTTATAGAATTTTGTGATTAAACAAACCTCTGGCTCTCCCCTTACCTCTCTCTCTCCTTCCCCTTCCTCTCCCTCTTTTAATTTCTGCAATCATTGATCTTACAATAATGCAATCTCTTTCTTTATGCATTCTTGAAATTTTTTTCCTTAATTAAGCGCCAATTCTTTTATAGGTTGACCAACTTATTGGGAAAGAACATCTTCTCAAGCGCAGTATTATCTTGATTAAAGCATGGTGTTTTTATGAGAGCAGAATCCTGGGTGCGCATCATGGCTTGATTTCAACGTATGCATTAGAAATAATGGTCATGAATATTATTAATCTCTTCCATTCATCACTACCTGGTCCTTTGGCTGTAAGTAATCTTTATTACAGTATCTCCTTGTGGAATCAGGAAATACGCAATTGATGCTCTTTGTTCTCCAGGTCCTGCATAAATTTTTGGAATACTATAGCACTTTTGATTGGGACAATTACTGTGTCAGTATCAATGGGCCTATTGCCATATCTTACCTTCCAGAGATATTGGGTAAGTAGCATTACAATGTAAAGACTATCCAATTAATTCATTTGTTAACTAGAATCCCCTCTTTCCTGTTATTGTTGAACAGGCCCACCAGAAAACCAAGGGAATGAACTTCTGCTCAGTCAGGAGTTTGTGAAAAACTGCAGGGAAATATATGGAATTCCAATAAAAGCACTTGACAATGGGGTCCATCAATTTCCTGTAAAATTCCTCAATGTAGTTGATCCTCTAAAAGACAACAACAATGTTGGTCGTAGTGTCAACAAAGGTATCTAATATAAAGAAAGTATAAGTACCTATTTCCAATAATGAAGTCCCAAAAGGGGCTTTACTAAGCACATGTAATCCAATATTATGTTTAACCTAAATTTTTTATTACTTCTATCAACAATTCAGAATTTATTTCCATGTTTGGGGTTCTACATTAAATTGTCCTTCATAATGACTATTTTCGACAATCCACCTGCTTCCAGGCAATTTCCATCGGATAAAGTGTGCCCTTTCCTTTGGGGCTGGAAAGCTAGGAGAAATTCTAGCGCTGCCCGGGGAACACATGGGTGCTGCACTAGAGAATTTTTTCACAAACACCCTGGAGCGGAATGGGAAGGGAGAAAGGCCTGATGCGTCTGTGCCATTGCCTGCCTTTGGCACTGGAAGATCAGAGGCATCGGGTCTCAGTGGAGACTATGAAACTCACTGCTGCGGTCTGGTACATGGCCAGTGGTTTCACGATTATACATTACCGACTCCTCTTCAGCGCAATCCATATTTACCTTCTCAAATTCAACGAGAAAGTCTCAGGGGTTCCCAGTTTAAGTTGTCACAATGCAGGGAGGAAGGATTTCTCCGTAATTCCAACCGTGGATATGATCCTAAAAGGCCAGTCTTTCACATTTATACTCCTCAGATATCTGCTTTGACTTGTGGCATTGGCAAAATGGGAAAGTCACGAGGAACAGGCACATATATTCCCAATTTGGTATGTTTGTTGTGGTTTTCTAATCTTAAGCTTGTCCGTTCCATAATCTATATCATTTAGCCAATGCAGACTCAGTATATCTACCGAAGGCAACCACCCTTTACAAGGATGAGGAAGTTGGATTATTCAACTCCTAGTCAATTCGTCAGACCATCCAAAAAGATTGACCAGGTTGAAGATCCCCCCATCACCGGGAAGATAAGAAATGGTATTTTTGCTAATCTTTCTGATGATGATTTAGCAACAGAGGTGGAAAAGAATATAGATGGCAACTGCATAGATCTTTCCCTGGATCAATTCCCACTTCTTTCTAGTATTAAGAAGTCCGTGACATCAGAAATACGGTCAAGCGATCAGTCCGTTAGAAAGGTCGAGGATTGGTTTGCTCCATTACAGAGGATAGAGTTTGGTTCTTTCAGCCACTTCCCATCAGAAGCAGTGGCTTCAGCAATAGCAAGGAAGCAAGAAGAGTTGGAAATTACAATGGATTTGGAGACAGTGGCAGCTGAACAGGAAATGGGGTATGACAATGCTCAAATATACGCCATTTCGTACCAATTATATAAGCATACATATGTAGCATGTAGCATACTCCACATTTGGTGATGATTCAATAATGGAGATATGGGTGTTGCAGGGTTTTCAGACAACAATTCCAACTGAAAAATGACGAGGACTTTCCCGCTTTATGCCCCTCTGGGCATTGTTAGCAACTTTACAGCCAAGCCAAGAGGCGTTCAAAGGATGGATGTAATTGGAAACCACAGTTAAATCAATGCACTAACATCAGAGATAGAGAGAGGTCATTTCAAGTTATTATTCTTCTTCTTATATGGAGATGTCTACCCATTAGGGCCTTGGCGGGTGATTATTAAAATCGGACAGTTATAACAGCATTACTTTTCATGTTTGATTGATCTATTCCCTACCCAGAAACAAGTCAAGTTCCCTTTCAAACAAATCCTGGGTTTTAAGTGATTTGAAACGAAATGGAAAAGGAAAAAGGTTTTATATTTCTTTTTCTTAGTTTCAATTTAATCCTCTAGCTACCTTACAATTATCTTGTTCTACTTTCTCCTTTTGTAGAATTCATTTTACGTCCAGAGTCTGGCATGGAAAACAACTTACACTGCATAGAATCATCATGGAAATGACCACACACTGTTTTACCATACTGGCTAATTATTACAACTATTTGTTGTAAAATAGCTAGAAGTGCCAACTTTAACAACGGCCTCTGTAAAAGAGCAATGAAGGTGAAGGGTAACTAAATTTGTGCACGAGCCACGGTCTCCGGAGTGAAGATGTACATGTGGCAATCATGAGAATCAACTTTGGCCCCGAATGAACCCGTTGCATCTTCCAAGACTTCTTTGTGCTGCGTCCCGAAAACGAATTCACAAACTCAATGATAAGACTTTCAAATATACTATCAGTAATTATAATAAGTATTCCAGCTTCGGAAGCATATCAGAAATTTAGATTAATGATTTGTAAACTCC
>JANZLD010000235.1:48461040-48486101 GCA_026413575.1 Erythroxylum carthagenense | reverse complement strand
AAAATTACGATGTATTGCAGTTAACTTCTATATACTTGTATAAAACAATAGAAATTAAAAGTAAAGAGTTTAGAAGTTGACATAATGATTTTATCCTAGTTCACCCCAAACTGTGGGCTACATTCAGTCCTCATAATCCTTTCTGAGATTTCACTATTCTTTTCAAACTGTACAAGTATTCTTTTCACAGAGCCTCTTCAGGTCTCTTATACCAAGTATTCTTTTTCTCACTTAGCCTCTTCAGGCTCTCAGCTTTTCTTCTTTTTTATAAAAAGATATTGCGAGCTTTATTACAGTAATGATAGCTCTAATGTTTCGCACAATGAATACAGTGTTTGCTAAAGATCAAAAACTTTTTAAAATCTCTAACTTTTTTTAATCTTCGACTTTGACTTGTATTTATAACCTTCATCTTCAACTGCTTCTTGATAACTGCTTTTTTCTTCTTGCTTCTTGATTCTTAATTCTTGATTCTTGATTCTTAAATCTTGTAGAAACAGTTATTTAGTTGAGTTCTATAACTAACTCAAACTAGTTAACCGTTCGACGTAGTATCGTTTCTTCGTCTTAGTTTTTCTTTCATCTCACTTTTGCTTTCGCTTCATTTTAGTTTCTTCCGTCTCACTTTTTCTTCCGCTTTGTCTTAGTTACTTCCGTCTTACTTTTGTTTCCGCTTCGTCTTAGTTTCTTCTGTCTTACTTTTGCTTCCGCTTCGTCTTAGTTTCTTCTGTCTCACTTTTGCTTCCGCTTCGTCTTAGTTTCTTCCGTCTCATTTTTCCGTTTCCTTCGTCTTAGTTTCTTCCGTCTTACTTTTGCTTCAGCTTTGTCTTAGTTTCTTCTTGATCAAAATGGTTCAACAATTTCTAATATTATTATTATTTGAATGTCATCAAAATTATTTAGACGTAAAGTCATTTTGACTTAACAATCTCCCCCTTTTTTATGATAAAAAATAATCGTAATTTTAGAAAGATAATCGAGTATTATTTATAAGAAGATATATAATTGAAAAAATTATAACTATACTATCTTCTTTTCTTTTCCTCTTCTCCCTTTCTTTCTCTTAAACTCTTCTTCTCTTCTCCCCCTATCTTTCTCTTTTTCATTTCTCCCCCTATTTGTTATTAATAAAAAATCATAACCGAAGATGCTTCAAAATTTCAGAGAACATTTGTTGCATTTCAGTACGGAGTAACTTGAGGTCTTGTTGTATATAAGTTATTTCCTCATGCAATTCACCCATTGAAACACACAGATCATTAACCTTATCATGAATTTCTTCGACTAAGGGTGCATCAATCTTCTACTGTGCTTCTTCAAAACCAATAGTAGTACCAAATAATTATGAAGGTAGAACATCCGGTTCAATGATTGTAATAATAGGAGGTTTGAAAGATAAGTTTCTATCAGGGAGATCAAGATCATCAGGACGAGATAACTTTGGAACTTATTTTCCAAATAAGTGTAGTACATCTCTAACTGAAGATATAGAGCTCAAGGGTCTAATATGTATAATTAGGTACACAAGAGTCTTTATGTTGTAATTAATATCTCCAATTCTGATGGTTCTGTACTGCCCTTCTGTTACTTTGCCAACTACCTGAGAAGTTTCATTAATGGTGACGCAACCATAATGACTTTCTGATGCTTTTGAGATATGATGGGAAACATAGATTCCTCTCTGCTGAGCTGCATAACATGCTACATCTATGTTCCTCACTTCTTCTTCAATCTGATCGTCTGTGAGATCACTTATAATCCCTTCTGGGTACATTTTCTTTTTCCCCTTTTCTTCATTGCGAACAATGTAAGGTCTTGGTTGAATGTTAGGTACAATCTTAATCACTGTTCTTTTTGTGAGTGGGTAAATAGTATACTTTTGCTGGGTCATCTATGTTGGATATAGTTTTGATTTCTCATCTCGCAGAACACTATACAACCTTTTCTCTCCATCATTCAACAGATGTATTATATGACTATTTACTAAGATTGGTTCAAATTGTACCTTGACCAACCTTCTCAGGGGTTCTCTTATGATTATAGAGCTTCCACATCTTGCAGGTTCAACTTCTTCAATGATCTTTATTTTCAAATCTTCTTTTCTCATTGGTTAAGAAGGATTAACCTGTGCTGGACTGTGTTCAATTGACCTTTTCTTTTGTTGAACAACAATTAGAGTGCTCTTTTTCTGACTGATTTTCTGCTTCTTGTTTTCTTCAATCAGCTTAGGAGGTTGTTGTTGAGGTTTCTTCTTCTCCAATTTCAACTTCCTTTTAATTTCAGTCTCTTTAACTAATTTTGCTGAGTCTTCTTACAAAATTGAGACTAAGGATCTGGTTGCCTGTATAACTTTCTTTTCATAATCTCCACTATGAGTCAACTCTTTACCTTTCTTCTGCTCTTGTTGACGTAAGGTCCGTAGTCTAGGTGATCTTTTCGCTTGTTTGGGTTTCTCTAAAAACAGTGTCTCGCCTTTTCTCTTCAAGGACACTTGTTTCTCTGTCTGTTGCACCTGACTTTCTTCTTTTTGAGAAATCATTTTAACTTTCATTGCATCATTTGACGATTTCTTCAATCCTTCTATAGGCATTCTTCCAGTGGATTGAGATTTTGATTTTCTTGTGGGAGTTACTTTTTCACTCAAACTACGTTTGACAGTACGCTCTCCCTCAATCCTTGCTATCGTCTTGAAATTTGTATCTTCTTTTTCTTGATTCTTCAAGCCCATTCTACTGATAATTGTAGAGTTAATGACGCTTTTGATGTTCATCTTCATTTTGTTTCCTCTCTCAAGAAGAATTCCAGATTCTCTGAAGATTCTTGTCAGCATCATACCATACAGTAGAACAGTTGAGTCTTTCTTCAACTTTACCATGTAATTGAGGATTAGGTATAGAAGATCTATGGGCTGGCGATTAAGTAGATGAAATAAACATTGCTTATCTAACGTCGTTATCAGATATAACTTTAGAAGTAAATCCTAATTAAGGTTTATTTTATTTAAAACAATATCATTTTAAGATTGAAAAGATTCCAGTGTAGCAATGGTTGCTAATTAAGCCATAATACAATTTTCATTTAATGGAAATGATTAATTGGATCAATAAGTTTATTAGGGATGATAGTGTTTATTGCATTATTCAAGACAATAATGTACTATGGAACATTAGAGCCATTAAGCATGCAAAAGGACTAAGGTCTCATCAAAGACCCAATGATGTATTTAGGCAATTTTTTCTTAATTATGATGATATTAAGATAGGAGTTGTAAGATTTAAGGAAGTGTTCACTATAAAGAATCTTATAGAATTCTCTCATTAAGCCACTGTTCCAGCAATAGAATAATCGTCATATAGTGATATGGTATGAGATACTTATATGATTGGCTTAGTGCAAATGAAAGATTGTTGGTTAATGCCCTACAAACAATTATTTTGGTTGTAATTTAATGACAATTATTTCAATGCAATTTTTATCTTATACATATTTTAGATGTATATGATAAAGTCTATGGGATACTTGTACATTGTAAATGAACTATAATGAGATTCATATTGTATTTTTGTATTATCCCTAAATTGTTCCTAGTCATTGTTCTATTAAGATTGGACATTAATGGCACATAAAAAGATTAGCATAAGTTATGTTTTTTCTTATAAAAGAAGTAGTCGATCTTATAGGCTAAAATATAGAGATATTTAAACAAACATGTGGATGCTTGTTAGAAAATAAGTTCACTGAACAAACTCGACATGAGAAATCCATTTGGAATATTACTTATATGTTTATGGAATTCTCATTGTGATGATTGTATAAGTGATCCTTTGACTTAAGATTACCAAAGTTATCTTATATATAGATTGCTATGTTTTGATACTACTTATAACCTATTTAGTCATGGTCATTTAATCGGTAGTCATTGGATATAGCATATGAAGGTAGTTGTGTGATCAAGATAGGATTCATCACCCTAAAGTAATTAGAGAGAATGTTTCGTTGTTCTCGATTAGTATTGATTCGGGAAATCCTTGACTAAGGTGGAATGACATTTTGTAAATAGTTTATAAATGTCATTAACTGAATCGATAACTAATGACGGAGAATTAATATGACTAGACTCAAAATAGAGTAGACATTAATTTCATGCTCTATATCTAATCGAAACATTGTACGATAAAATGATTAAATTATACAAAAAATCATGAAAATAAAAGTTAATTAAAACCACTTTGATATTTCTAAATATTTGGATGATCATGATGCATTGTTAGACGCCAATTTTGATCAATGATTATAAATTGTTTAATTGAAGAATTAAAAATAAATTAAAAGGAGTTTTAATTTATCTAATTCTAATTATGAATTAGAATTATAATTTGTAATCATTGCTGACATATTTAGAAACCTAAAGGGTCTCATATATAGAATGGATTGAAGAGAGCAAAGTTAATTTAATCAAGTTTGAAAGGGTCTCATATATAGAATGGATTGAAGAGAGCAAAGTTAATTTAATCAAGTTTGACTTTATTGTAAAATTTTAAGAAATTTTATGATTGAATATTATATATTAAATAAATAAGGATCAATATGAGATATTGAATCTTATATGGACATAATTGATATTTAATTAGAATTATTTGTAATTTTAATGAAAGTTTAATTGAAATTAAAATTTAACTTCAATTAAATTACCAAAACGTCTAGAACTTATTATAAATAGGCTTAAGCTCTATGAAGTTAGCACTTCTTGCTTAGCTCTCTCTGTAAGAGTTACAAAGTTCTCTTAACTTATTATGTGAATATCATTAGAGGTCGAACACTTTTGCAGCTATAATGGTTGAGACGGATCAGTTTTAGGAATGATTCGAAGGATACGATAAGACAAAAATTAAGCTTCAGAATAAGGTACAAAATATGTTTCAGCTTTGTTATGATTTGTGTTAATGATGTTATAAAATTAAAAAGATCTTAGTTTTCAAGAAATCAAAGATTGCGAAAAAAGTTTCGTAATCATTCTGCTATGACCAGGATTGGATCTCGACCCAGTTTTTCAACAATAAGTAATATTTCATTTGGAATATCCGTAGTCGGATCAGTTCAATGACTTATTCTCTGATAAGCACCCACACATTAATTTAAGCATTTCTACATTTTAATTTATGAGATCAATTATTTTATTCATAAGAAAGAAGTATAATATGTGCTAATTTTACCGTTTCATCAATATCTAGTCTTGATAAAACTACAATTAGAAACATTTAGAAAATAAATGTAAATTGAATATTATAATTATGATCTCATCATAATTTTAATTACACAGTAACTATTCCAAGAGTTTTACCTTTTGTATGAAAACATCAAATATAATTAACATAATACATAAAGATAAAGTGTGTTTTTATTAATTAAATAATAATATTATACATCAAATTGCTAATAATGGGAACCTTCTTTTACTAGCTGTGGGAGTAAGAATCCACGAGATACTTCTTTCAATGCCTATGGAAGGAAGGAACACCCTGCCCTTTCACTATTGATGGGAGTAATTTAGGCGTCAGATTGTCAACGATTGGAACAAAAGGAGAAGAAATGCGAACTAATTGCGGGACGAACATACATTGGGTTTTAACTTTGTTATTGACGAGAACAAGTTTAGAACAAATGATAACTGGTTTTGAGTCTTGGATTATTAGTTGGGAACAAAATGAAAAGGTGTCCTGGGCGAGAAGAGAGAGCTTGTTTCAGGAGCTTAGTTATATTTTACCCACTGCTCTGTGAAATATATATCTTATCCTTTGTTGTACATTATTTTATGATCTCACAAGATGGCTCCATTTAAATGAAAAAGAATCTTCATTTTGTAAAAATTAATGATTGATTAATCATGCAATCAGGTTCTTAATTAAAAAATATTATATTTAACTGACAGCACTCGGATGATTTATACACGACGCAGCCATCGTTAGCTTCTGTAGACAAAAATGGTAGCCCCATTTTAATTTACGAGTGGGATTGTATTATGTTGAAACTCACAAATCCCATTATGTTTTTGAAATCCATATTTGTTATCCTTTTTTTGTTTTTCTATGCCCTCAAGTTTGGTAAAGAATGCCTAAAACGAAACGTTCCCTTGCCATGTCCCACAATAAACGACGTGGATATTATTTTTATATCTGATGTCAGAATCTCTTGATTCCCTGTAAGTTTTTAATTTTATCTAATCAGTTAGTTTGACTATATTAATCTGTTACACAAATGTGCAGAGTAGGTAGATATCAGTTTGACGAAAGTAATCCGATTACGTACGAGGCCGACTAAATTGCGTTGCAAAGTCGCAAACTAGAAAGTTTTTTGGTCAGTACAGGCGGCTCACTGCCCTTTTCAAACGTTTAATCATAATGGATGGAGGAGACCCATTTTCTTAGCTATCTTATTTTTCCAAGCCAATTGATCCCCGACATTCCATTCTTCTCTAATTATCGAAAGTCAGAGCTGTTTGATCAGAGTAGTTGAATTCTATGGAATTCGTTCTAACGCTCTTCAGGACACCCCCTTCGCTAGATAATTCATCCAGCGGCAGCCTTAGCCTCATCTTCCAGGAAATCACGGGTCCTGAAGCGACCACGAGACGTCCTGAGCAGCTTTTTTCTAATCCCTGAAGATGAGTCCTAGCAGCTGGACCTTTCCTGTCTGCTAACCTGCTGCGCATGCTATCTACGTTGGTGATTCGGACAAAATAAAACTAAAAATTTTGAAATGTTTATCCCATTATCTGTATTTGGAGCGTGAGATTACATTAATTTCGATGACTTGTGAGGGAACACCATAAACAACTTTACAATGTCCACAGAAATTCATCTAAGTTGGAATTAATCAGTTTTGATATCAGGAAAATGAGGCCACAATTTTTTGTGCCATGTTTATCGTCAATTCTCTTCCGTTGCTAAAATAAATAAATAAACAGAAAACAAGAACTAATTAACCTGCTTCCGTTAATCCTCTTGCTCTGCTAAAATGAAGAAATACAAATGAAGTGTGTAACTAATCTTCTACATAACATATATTGGTGTGAGAGTTACAGACACGTGATCACCAAGCATCAAGAGATTCAAGGCAAAAACTAATTAAAACGACTGTTGCCTAAGTAAAGATAAAAGAATAACAAATAGAAAGACACAATATACGCCAAGAACTAATTTGTAGGTCAGTTTCTAGTTGTTGAGGCTGTTGGTCCCTCCGCTTGGTCCAGAAGGTGGTATTGTTCCCTTTGGAAGCATACTCAGAAACATTGGTCCATATTTCCCGGAGATTCTTGATGGGATTCTTGAACCGGACATCTTTTCAGGTTCCATGTCAGAGGGCGAGACATGATTGCCAGAATCTTTAAGCTCCCACGGATTCTCCGAGGCTTCCAGGACGATGTCGCTAGGAAGTGCAAGATTCAAGGAAGCGGAATTATGTAGGAGATGGTTGTGCGGTACTCTAGCTGATGAGTATGAGAATAAGAGTGATATCATGAGAAGAAAAGGAAACAAAACTGCCTTGAGTACTGGCTTTGCCATTAGTTGTGGCTACTTAATCCAAGTCACCAAAAGAGAAATTTGATTGCTTTCTTCTTGTGCATAAGGGGAGAGTTATATATAGGAGAGAGTAAGGTACAGAGGGAACAATATGAAACTGTTGCTGGCATTTTGACAAAGTCAGAGGTAGTTTTGGTGACAGATTTGCTGACAAGTGACTGGGTTGCTCTACGGGCCCCTGGCGCGGTGGACTTGGTTGGTAGCTGCTTGCTTACGACGTTAAGTCGCGAATCTATAGCAGCATCATGGAATACGGAGAAACAGAGTGGAATTTGCTTCGTTAAGACAGCACACGAAGGAGACTCCGAATTTTGACCACTAAAGTTCTTGTTCTCAAGGCCACCTGGACGCGTAGAAACTCGTCAACTGTCGTGCAGCAGGCTATCTGAGTCTGAGAGCATAAGTAAATTGGAGTGGAGTGGGTGAAGCGCGCGTGGGTTCAACTGAGAGTAAGGGAGAGGAGGAGGCGAAGTCGGAACCGGCATGTATACTTGTACACGTTAAGCTTTCTAATTTGCCTCCCCCATTTTAGGTATTAAGAGCGACTCCTTATTTAAGATTTTTGTGTCCTTATTTGAGAAAACTTCTACCACACTAATACGCTTGTGCCCTTTTTCCTATCTCTACTTTTACATTTTAGAGAGGACCAAGCCTTGAAATACGACAGGGTTCACCTATGGAATTCTAAAAACCACCCATATTCTTCCTAAAAGTTTGCATAACCGTATATATAAGTCATACACAACAAAATTATACTTTACATTGGCAGAGTTGTAGTCTCATTTAACACTTCGAGACATTAATCACATTACTTGTACTTTTCCATGACTTTGTTAATATGCCAGTTTTATTCTTTAAAATGGGAACCTTTTCTAACAAGATATGTCCTGAAACCTCACATTTATATGTTGAGTCCTTGTATGATACATATGATATTTTCTAAATACTATCACAACATGTTCAAACTCCACCTTTATTGATGCCTTTTTCCTTCATTGGTCCTATAAGTCATATTACTTCCTTAATGGTCTCAGCCACTATAATGTACTATACTTTAGTTTTAGATAATACAATTATAGACTATATCGTTGATTTCAAACAAATAGGAAATTTTACAAGAGTAAAAATGTTCCTTGTACTAGACCTCGTGTTATCTAAATCGCTTACATAATTTAAATCAATGTTGAAAACATCGTATCAGACCTAACACCAAACTTTGATCACTTTTGATCCCAACTAAATATTTCTTTAACCTAATGATTCCCCAATCTTTCAAATGTTGGTTACAATATAAATAATATGATTCTTTATATTAGGAACCAATCTCACATAATCCTATGTATTACATCACTTCATTCAATTCCATTGATTATTAATCCTTGAGATAAAATCCAACTAATATTTGGAAATATAATTGGGTTATTCCCCATACCTTAATGATATTTATTAAGTATATAGGCTTTTCATAGTTTGTAATCCTGTGGCTCTAAATCTTCATCTATTTTTATCTATAGTTAATGAACTCTCATGGTAAAGAAATAAGGAAAATAATGTGAAATACCTATTAAGATATTTCTCACATGATTTGCAAGCTTTCCAAATGCATGTTTAAACTAATTTAAAGTGGGAACTTACAATAGAAGGTTGAGAGAAAAGTGCATACTGTTTGGACTAAGCTACTAATATAATTTTGAAAACAAATTGCTACTATTTTTCCTTTTATAAATTAGCTCTGCATTTATCTTTCAAATTCTATATTTAAAACACATACCAAAGTTGGAGAATTAGTAGTTGCTCGCTAATTGTTATATGATTTTCTTGGCATGGAAACCTAACAGAACCTTTAAATATAGCATGTTTTATGAATATTATTATTGTTCTTAATAAGATACTTGTTAGGAGCATAATATTGGCTTATGCAAAATAATTGGGCATTGGATCAAGGTAGATGGAGAGATGTAAAAGTTCAATGGAAAAGGTATTGGATTGCATCTGCATGTTTGAGAAAACCCATTGGTTATAAAAATATATATATGAAGATTGCTTGAAAGGGTATGGAAAAGAAGCGCGTGCCCAAATAGAAATTAAAAGAAACTTAATGGAGGATCTAATTTTGCTTGGAGTTCTTACAATATATAAAATCTCAAAACTATGTAGTTAACTATTAAATTGCTAAAGGTGGATGCATTTCTTATTAGTTGATAATGATAAAGAGAATTTCATAAAATATGAAAAGTACATAAGCAAAGATCAAAATATGATTCTAGTACAAAGAAACACAACAAACAAAAGGGTAATGATGTTCTTCTTCTAAATTTCTTGTTTATCTGTTGAACTAGCATTTTAGGCTCTTTAACTTTTGCTCTAAGCTAATCTAGTTCTACGTATACGACCTTAGTACTACTATATAGCAATCCTAGTACATCCTTTACATATGTTTGCTTGAACACTTATTGCTCATCAAACACTACATTCCTACTAAAAACCATATTCTTTGATGTTGGATCCTAAAACTTGTATCCTTTTACACCTTTAGGATAGCTAATAAAAATATGCTTTTTTTATTTAGATCAAGCTTATACCTAATATAACTGGAAATATGCATATAAGTAAGACAAACAAAGATCTTTAATTCAGATAAATATATCTCTTCTTGTCTATATTTCTCTTCAACTCTTCCATTTAGTGAAGCATATGGGGATATTTGATGAGATGTTTAACAAAATTTAAGGAGACTTACATGTAGCCTCAAACACCTCCTTTTAGTTATAAATTTCTTTGTCCCCTTTGAAATTTCATTTTACCATAGTGTTTTCAAATTGTGTAATGTCTTTGAATTCTATGTTCACAAAAATTTAAGAATTTTAAGTCATTGTACTCAATATTGTTATTTGTTCTTAAGTACTTAATTTTTTTGTCTATCTAATTTCTTACTTAGCCTTCTATGCCTTAAACTTTTTAAAGACCTCAGAGTTTTTCTTTATGAAGTATACCCAAGCTTCCCCAAAAATTCATTGATAAATATTATAAGGTACTAATATTATTTTATGATAATTCTCTACTAGGATCCCATATGTTAGTACGCATATAGTTTATAATTCATTTGGTTTTATTCTTAGTCATCGTGAATGATACCTTAGAATATTTTCTAAGTATGCAAAACTTAAAGAATTATAACTTACAATGTTTAACACCCTTCAATAGGCTCTTTGATGTTCATGAATTGTGTATATACTTTATTAAGTATTTTGGTTAATTTTAATTTCTTATTGTGATTTTAACTTATCTTTTGTTATCTTTTTAGGTAATTATGCAAATTAGACATTAAAATAATATTATTCAAGAATTAAAGGCAACTCTAAAGAAAAAAAAAGAAATTACAATTATTAGAGGAATATGGTATAGCTCATGTCTATGTAGTAGTTTATGGCCTAAAGGATTAAGCACAATAAGTGATATATCCTGAGCCACATCCATGTATGAGATCATGTGAAAGTTATTAAGGAAAATAGGGTGATGTATAGTTGAAGGACATAACCTTGTTATAGGCTATGTATTCATTTGATGAAAACAGTGGGATTTACTATTAAAGGACATGGTCATACTAGAGACCATATTTAGTTAGAGAACCCAATGAAGCTTATTTTCTAGGCTAAAACTGTGGCGTAATCATATAAGAAATGGCTTAAACATGTACATAAAGGTGAAAACTCTAATTATTCAAATATGAGGAGACTTTAGCCTATTTTTATATAAAAAGTACTTCTAAGAAACAAGTTTTTCTTTCCAAAAGCTATGGTTAGCCATTGGAAGTCTTCTCTAACCCTTGACAAATAAATTTTAATATATTTTTTACTAGAAATATGGGTTAACCAATTGGAGTGTAGATCATCGTAACTTAAAAGAGTCTAATTTTATTATCTAGGAAGTCCAACTAATCCAAATAATATATCCCATTTGCTTTAATTTAATTATAAAGTTAAAAGAATTATTAGGGGAAGTACTCATCTAGACATAGTTACATAGTCTCATTATGTAGTGATTAATTATCTTAAAATTTATCCTCTTGACTATTGTCAATATCAATATTTGGTTTAGATTTATTTTCTGTTTAATTATTTTAAAAATCTATAAAACCATTTTTTATTTATTACCTTTAAACTAGTTAATACTATTAGGTTTTTCAATCCACACCACTTCCTCATGTGATCGATATACTACTTACCATTATATTTCTTACTGGTGATAGGTACACTTGCCTAAGTTAGTAAATGACATATTTGTAATAGAAAAAATTTTGTTAACACTAATGATATATAAACTACACAATCATGAAGCTTTTGGTGTCATTACTAGTGAAACAACTGGTTATAAGGAGCCTATTAAATATTTTTTCTAGATTTATATAATTATTTTACTTACTTTATTTTTGTTTGATTTCTTTTTATTATTTTTGTGTGAATTTTGTTTTACCTTGTTTTATTTATATTCTTATTTTAGGAGTGATTATGATTTATGATATGAACTTTCTAGTCTATATTTGTTAAACAAGATCCATAACTTAAGAGAACTTTGTGCTAAACTAAGAGAGTCACGAACCACGTAAGAAATAGAGATACACTAAAATCACAAACTAAAATCATTATTTTAAAATTAAGCATAACTTAATCTAAAAGCTTTAAAAAATGTTCAATTTGATGGATTACTAGACGAGGATTCCAATGCACACATCACTAACTTATTGGAGATATGTGACACATTCAAGATCAATTGTGAGATCAAACGATGCTATTAGACCATAGTTGTTTCCATTCATACTAAAAGATTAGGTAAAGTAGTGGCTAAAAGCATTACCGATTGAATCAATCAACACTTGGGAGAGTCTTTTGGAGAAGTTCCTTTCCATATACTTTCTACCATCTAAGACAACAAAAATGAAGAATGATATCTCTTCTTTTCGATAGTGACAATGGTACCTTATATGAGACAAGAGAGGGGTGCAAGGATTTGATACAAAGGTGACCACATCATAGTTTTACAATATGGAAGCAAGTTTATACATTCTACAATGGACAGGTAGATGATAGATGCTACAACGTAATGAACATTGATAAAAAATAATAATCTAAAGGCTACTTTAAAGCTAATAAAAGAGATGACCATAAACAATTACCAATATTAGTTAAAAATAGAGAAAGCAAATATATCTATTAGGATATATAATATAGAAGCCATGACTACATTAATAACTCAAATGGAGGTGATAAAGATAAAACTAGAAAACATGGGCTCCCCATTAACAACAACTTAAGTTATAAGTCGATAATTCTATAGGGAAGTGATCGAATATATCAACCAACGTATATAATCAACTATAGCAAGTTGTTAAAATTATAGTTTCTAGATTATTGATTCCATAAGACAATACTACTATATTTATTAATCGTAGACAAAAAAATGAAATAAAATAACTTAAAATTTTAGAATAAAAATAAGTTAAACTAGTAAACTAATGAAAACAATAATATTATCTAATAAATAGACATCAAGACAATAAATGTTAGGGCTTAGGATTTACTTATATGGAATTCCAACTATTATGCAATAGACATTATCAGTGATAAATTAAAAGTTAACCTAATATATCTATGCCCTCTCCTAAGCCATATAGGCATATTCAACTAGGTAATTACTACCTCTCGATATGCAATTCATCTTAATCAAACTTATTAAGCATAGTTAATATATTCCATTATCACAATAGTCTAGGATATCCCTATCTCTAGATATAGGGTGTTTATTCTCCTAGTGCATGGTTCATACTTCACCTTCTAGTCAAAGTACTATCCTTAAGTCTGAATTTATAATAATAGTCATAAATTTAACAATTAAGAGCAAAGAGAATTCATTCAAACAACAACCCATCATGTATTAGTAATTAATAAATCCTTCATAAGCTACATCATTATCCCTAACTAGAAATTTAACTACTAAACATTAGGAAAAAAATAAAAAATAATCTTAACAATAAAAGAAAAAGAGAGTTAGAAAATTTGTCATGATTCTTCTCCAATCTTGCTCCAATTCCATCCTTTATATGAAGAAACCCTGAAACTAACAACTCAGTGACAAAGGAGGCTATCACCGTCATCCAAAGTTTATTAAAAAAACTGTTGTAAGAGTATTTATAAACTAGGGTTACATAAAAGGTTCTAAAGTGATTAAACTTGTAATTTTATGCATCTTCATAGGCTAAATCATAAGTTTAGTGCTTGTTACACTACTAAATATGCATCAATTTTATTTTGGAACTTTATGAGTGAAAATTTGCTGAATTCAATGTTATTCCCACTTCATACATGGCACCATTTTTGCTTTAGATAAAAAAAATTTGACCAACATGAGTCTAATACATACATATGATGGTGTTGTGTTGCCCACTTCACTTCTCCTTAAGTTTTTGACATCTTTAAGATTGAATTGATCTTTGATGCCTTTTACAAAGTTTTCCATCATGTTAGCTTCTAACGATTTTAATATCTTCTTTATTGGACAACTATACAAAATTTTGCACTCAAATTTGGGATTTCTCCTTCAATTGATTACCTACAAGATGATAAACCAAAAATGGAAAACATAACATAATTCATATAAAATATGCTATACAAGTGTTAAATTACAAATAATTTAACCCTTAATAATATGAATGAATATAGCCCCATCAAGAGGACAATAAGGAATGGAGTGCCATGGTAGGAATCCTATGATAGATTAATGGAGAAAGTTTTTCTTTAAAGGAAGTTTCTAGAGGTAAAGCAAATCCTACAGTAAAAATTACAATCCTAAGTGTATAAATCATCCTAATATCTCGTAGAGCAATTACCTAGTTTTAAGACAATCCTCACCATGTTTTTAACAACTTGTGTAGAAAAGGAAGTGATCAAATTTGGAATATATGATGAGAAACTTCATACAAGTAACTACTTATCGATTCTAGAATCATGAAATTTTGATAAGAAATCTAGAAGTTTAGATAGTTCAATTGGCTAAATTAATCATGGATAGACCATAAGGTACTTCACCTAATGACACCATACCCAATCGTAAGTAATATTTAAAGGACATTACCCTAAACGATGAGAATTTAACCATCATAAAGGAGGAGAAGAGAGCAAGTTAAGGACACCATTAAGTATAAACTAAGAATACCTTACCCTTTTATATTATTTTAGGTGATTAATAACGAAAATCTTAATACTTAACGGGGTATAAAGAAGATTCATAAGAAGATCATCCAAAAGAGAACCCTAAAGAGGGGATTGTTTGAGTGAAAATTGATTGAAGGATATAAATACATCCTCCAAAATATCATACTACCAAAGATGGACTGCCTAAAAAGTTTTAATATTTCTTACGTTACTGGATATATCAGGAGGTATTAATGTAATTTCTTTCGCTATATTGAAAAGATTGGAATCTGGTCAACCATAACCTACTAAAAGAGTATCCTACTAAAAGAATTATGTATCTTGTTTGTAGCACCCAACTCTCGCAAGACACGTACCTGACATCCTAAGTGATGTTCGAGTGTGAATCTTACAAAAGTGGCGTACTAGTAGCAGTCAATCAGACAAACCTTCGTACAATTTTTTTTTCAATTTATCATACACATATGCAAAAATCAATAATCACATTTGGGCCTATACTTTTATTTCATAGAACTTGAAATCATAGTTATTATTACAGTTTGATCAATCTCTTTTGCAAAACATTTCCAAAGTTCAAAAGTTAATACGTACAGAAACATATTCAAATATACATGATACAATAATTGCGGAATACTCAATTTGATACAAAAATAAAAATACAAATGTAAAAGTAAACGCAAACTGATCCCGACCTCTACCTATTATTTGAATGCAGTGACTATACTCTCATTTGCCTAACGGGGTAATTCTTCTGAGCTTGTAAAATATTGCAAATTTTGGGTAAGTTTTGCGAACTCAATAAGTGACCATTCTCAATGACTTACTTAATCACAAAACACATACAGATCATGCAATCACTTATTTCACATCATTTCAATCATAATTAAATAGCATCATATATTATTTTGATCAATTATTTCACAATTCACATTCAGAGCAGTCATATAGTTCATTTTGTTCATTTGAAACATACAATTATTTTTTTTATGCAATGCATGTGAGACTCACTTTCATTTATTATTTTGTTGTGACCAAGTGACTATAATTATCCCATATCCATTATGAATACCGGTCTCATTGATAACTATGTCGTATCTGTTGGAGATACCGGGCTCATTTTATATAGTGAGCCTTCGGTTCTTATACACTTTCTGAGCTTGAAGCTCTTTTTCACCATCTAAGTTTTAAGCTCTTTTTCGATGGCTATTCCGATCACAACTGCCTTTATGTTTCATGCATTCATGTAATGGAATACATCATGGAATGCATCACATTCATATATTTTCAATCAGTCACTTTCACATTCATCATCAGACCTTGGTCTGACATTTAATAATTAAGTTGAGAAACACTTATTTTTTCTCATTCACATACAAGTAGCATTTCAATATCAAATTTATGCATCAATTCTCGGACCTTCATTGTCCAGCATCAACATAAACAAATCACATTCATATCAATTATATTCACATTGCATAACAATCATTACCATAGTCATTCAATGCAGAAATTGAAATTTAAAACAAATAATGAAATGAGATCATCTAGGTCGACTCACAGTATGCTCCAGATTAGCGTTAACTTCTATAATTTGGAAATGTTTGAATGCGGACATTTATCATACATATCAAAATTATGTAATACACAAATTGCATATATACATTAATAACTTTGCACAATTTTTGTTGCATAATTAATAATTAGAGTATATGGGGATAATATCGAGTTGGTTTAGGAATTTTTGTTAAGCTATCACAAAATGAGTGTCACTAAATGTTATACTATTAAGATATTCTTTCAAGAGGATTTAGCTTAATTTATTAGTTGTTCATCCAATGCATATTGGAAGTTTTTGGCTCAAGAACTAGATTAAACAATATATTGAAGCCACCTCCTTAAATGTATTATGTATCCGTAAGCCTATTAAAATGTTTAAGAGAGCCAAAGAAATTTTATAAGGTGAACCCCTTTACTCATATATATTTACTTTATGCTTATAAGTCTTTAACAAGATTCTAGTTTACAATATTCAGAGGCAAACTATCTCTGTTTATCGCTACAAATGTAAGTAATTAAGGATTGTTAATCTCTCCTTTGTACGAGCTTTATTAATCCTAAGTGGAGATGATAAAACCCCATTGATCGTTACAATGGATTCCCTCAAATTCTTTAACCTTCTTTTTATATTGTCCATCAACTTCTCTAAGAACCATTTCATCTTATCCATAAACTCTAAGCTATAAGCTAACTATTTTAGCTTTATCACTAGCCTCAAGGATAAGGACCCCTTTAAATATTTAGGATTTCATGTTGCTATACGGATACTTTCCTATGTTGATTGCAAACCCCTGTTGGAAGCAATCCATAAGAAGGTAAGCGATTATAAAAACAAGTAGTTATCATTTGTGGGAAGGTTCCAACTTATAGTGTCTATCTTAAACAACCTACAAAACTACTAGAAGACACATTTTCTTTTTCTTAAAAATATCACTTAGGATATTGAGAGGTTGATCAAGAACTTTTTATGGACAGGAAATGTCAAGAATTCTAAAAGAGCAAAGGTGAAATGGCTTGTAAACCAAATGAGGAGGATGGTTTAAGCATAAGACCAAATAGAATAATTAGTAGAATGTTAATGGCAAAAATAATTTGGAGAATTTACATAGATAGGGAGGTCATTAGGGATAATTGGATACATATGTATTTCCTAAAAGGAGGTAGCATTTGATATAAGAATCCCTCTACAAACTCTCCCTAGACCTTAGTACAACTACTCAAACTCATAAATGGAATACGAAGATGGTCAAGTCTAAAATTAGGTATAGAGAGCAAACCTTCTTATAGCATTTCAAAGAGAACGAGCTTGGTCCTCTATAGTTAGTTCTAGAGCTTTAGCGGTTGAAACACCTATTCCAAAGAGAAAAGTTAAAAAAAAATTCATAGACAATAGGACATGGAATGATAGGTTTAGGCCCCTCCCTAATAAGGGATAATGTTCCAATCTACATACTAATTCTAGGGAAAACGGATAGGGTAACTTGGCTACCTAATCCCTCTAGAATACCATCTCCTAAAATCCATTGGCACAACTAGTTTGGGATAGTTGTAAGCTCTCTAAAGCCTCATTATCATATAGCTATCCATTAAATAAATATCATAACCAAAGTTAAGCCTGCAAGGATGATTAGTGGCTTAAACTCCTTCTACTACTTCTTTAATCAAGAACTTTAAAATGTACAACATTTGTTTTTCAAATGTCAATTTTCTTAAGTCCTCTCAATAAGCATTCAACAGTTATTTAATTTCTCTTGTCTCTTAACTAAATGGAACCAAATAAGCCAATGGATTATTTCCTATTACAATAGGATAATAGTTGATAGTAAGATCACTAAATTGTCTTTTATTTGCTCAATTTACTTGATGTAGTTACATAAGATCTAGGTGGAACTATCAACTGGATTAGGCAAATTATTATCACCAAGGGCCTTAAATATAGAGCTAGCATAGTTACAACTAATAGATAAAACTTGTTATAAACCCCTAAGGAAACTAATGTTGAATCAGTGAAGGCTAAAAAGAGGTTCTATTATTTAACTATACCACAACTTATAATTATAAGAAACATAAATGAAAGGAAGACATAATGTGTGGTAGCTACTTCAATGAGAGGCAATTCTATCATTTTTATATATGTCCTACAAGTTAAATTCTAATTCAGTTCCTGCAAAAGAATATGATGTACCTTGTATTCCTTTTAGAAATTAAAACAATCTTCAATTTCCAAAATGAGCAAAATGACCAATTTTACAATTGTATGAGCAAAATGACCAATTTTTCATTTGTATTTATAATTAATATTTTTAAAATAATAGTTAATTAATTTCAATGATATATACTATTAATCAATAACATTATAAAATATTAATTACAAATAACTATTAACATTGATAATTACTCAACATTAACGCTAAGTATAATAGGCCAATTGTCTCTTACAATGTATTGTTTAGTGGTAAGCCTATTAGATTCTTCAAAGGAGATAAAGGGATAAGACAAGAAGATCGTTTATCCTTTTACATGTTCACACTTAGCATGGAAGTCTTATCAAGGCTTACTAGTTATATGATAAGTGAGGAAAAGAACTTCAAATATCACTATAAATGTAAGCAACTTAGAATTCATGGTCTCTCTTTTACTAATGACCTCTTACTTCTATTTAGTGCAGATCCAAGTTCCATTAGTGCTTTAATAAATACCTTAAGATGTCTTAAGGAGTTATTTGGACTAGAAATAAATAATGACAAAAGTTATATGTTTATTTCTACAACAACTACTTCTTATTCTCCTTGGATCACTAACCAGACAGGGTTGCAAGTAAAGCAACTTATTAGAGTTCTAATCTCTCATAAAAGGCCTTCATATAGTTTTTTTTGGCCACTTATGGAGAAAATTTAGTATAGAATCAACATTTGATGTAATAATAGCATCAATTATGTTGTTAGGTCCAATTAATTAATATAGCTCTAAATTCAATGCATGTTTAATGGTCCTCACATATTGTGTTTCGTAACAAAATGGTGAAAACAATAAAAATGTTATTTAGGGGCTTTCTTTGGTTTGGTCATACAACAAGAAGTTATAGATCTAAGGTAAAATGGAAGATTCTGCATTTTCAGAAAGAAGAAGGAGGATATAGTATAACCTCTATCAAGCAAGCAACAAAATTCACATGGCTAGGAGACTATAGGGGAAATTGGAGAACAGGGAATCAATTTAGGTTAAGTAGGTGCACTCTTACTAATTAAAATATGAAAGCAATTGATCAGTTCCCTCAAAATCTCACACGTATTGAATTATACTCAATATCTTCAAGCTTAAATTGATTAAAAGGAGCCTTGGAAGTAGAGCTAACACTAGTTTCTAGCAAGATAGCTAGTGTTAATTGGTTCCTTTGGTCAATGATATGCAATGTTTAGTTTTGAGAAGTTTAATTCTAGATCTAGCTGCTATTAGTAAGGCATTGCATGATAATATCTATTATCTCAATTAAAGTATCAGGGATGAGTTGCCTAGGTATGCTCCTCACTTTTATCCATCTTCTACTAATGTAGATAATCTTCCAAGTTCTTACTTATAAATATTGCAGGGAATATTGGAAGGTTAAGGCTCCTAAAGTCCCTTGGTATAAGCTTGTAAGGTGCAAACAAGTTTCTCCAAGAGTCTCTTTATAACGTGGGTAACAATTAATGGAAAGCTCTCTATTAAAACAAGTTTCATGGCTTAACTCTTACTTTTTTATTTGCTCTCTTTGTCTTAAGGAGCCTAAATCAATTGGGCACTTATTATTTAAATGTGATTTCACAAACCATACTTGGAAAATGATGTTAAGGCTTTATAATCTTTCATGTTTGTGAATGCTTGGTCTAATTGGATGGATTAGCAAACTGAATTGGAGATGCAAGGATGATTTCGTCATGTTTAGAATCTCCTTTGATATTAGCGTTTATTTTATTCGGAAAGAAAGAAATTTAAGAGATTTTCAAGCAACTTATGAATGTGATGATGAGCGATATTCTTGAGAATACCTTAATAGCTTATAACCAATTTTATCATTAATTCTTTTAGCTTGGTTGTAAGAAGTTGCTTTCTTGGTTTGTAATCCAAAGTTAGCAACAATATTGTTATCTACTAGTTTTCCTTGTGGTGTAGTTCTTTTTTTTCCTCCTTATATCAAACTCTTTGTGACTTAATTTCTTTTAATTCATTTCTCTTTTCCTTTTTCAAAAACTATCCAACAAGTTAATGAAATAGGAAAAATTAGTCAACACTAAAACTAAGTCTAATCCATCAATATGAATCATATGGCCAGAAAAATTAAAAATTATTGTCACTAATCCAATAGATCAATAAGACATGAAAAATAATTAGTACTTATACTAAGCCTAATAGAATAATAAGATAGGAAAAAGTATTCAACTTAGTGGTACATTGTTGTGTGTGCTAGAAAATAATACCTTCCTTTCAGTTACTATGTAGTAGTAGTAGAAGCAAAGATCAATCGTATTGAGAGTATCTAGCCTTATTTTATTCTTTGCAAGTAAGAATAATAAGGGGTGATGAAACAATATAAACATATGTGTAAGAAACAATGCAAATTGAAATATTCACCATTAGAATTAATTATTATCTCTCCTTAATCATATTTAATTAGAATGAAATTAAAATCTAATTAACTATAACTATTGAATAACCCTAGGACATGCGCCTAAATTTTATTTAAGTAATAGCTTTAAAAACTAGAGAAATCAATGAAATAGAATAAAACAGAGCCTATGAGATTACATACAATTCAATAAATTATCCTTCCTAAGATTTAAAAATATGAACCGCAAGAATCCATTAAACTTTATAACTTTAGTGGAGATGAAAAAGGGGTTTGATACGCCAGTATCTAAAGTCGAGGTTCTTTTTCCTTTTACATGCGATTAGGAAAAGGTCGAGACACGCCCATATCTTAGCCCATCTCTCTTTTCGGATCTTCTGTATGCCACATAGCCTCTCATCAGCCCCTGTGACCTACTCCTTGTTCCCTTATTTTGATGCAATTAGTATCTTCCACAACTCAATTCATTAAAGAACTTGTTAAGCTTTTTATATCATCTTGAATTTTGTGCTTAGCGCCACTGGTTGCATCATGAATCAGAATATGAGTATGTTTAGGTATAAAATAAGTATAAAGGAGTAAATATCATCTCATTTTGCATCTCTCATTTATTATATTGTCTAACAGATGGATACGATAAGAAAATTTAATTAATATTTATTTATTAAATTATTTATAGAAGACTACTTTAGTTGAAATAGGAAAACCCACCTAAATATGGCTTGCAAGTAGTACAATTATACAACGATTTGCATACTTTAATTACCCAGTCAACTAGCATGTACCTAGTATTCTAAAACAAGGTTTGTCAATTCATCAACTGTCACGGCAACTGCCAACGGCTCTAACGTCCCAAAGTCTCTGAGCTACTATTTAATCTATTGCTGATTGTAGACCCTCAAATCCCGCGTCAACTGTATATTCAGTGACATTATCCTAAGCTTTTGTTAAAAATTTCCTCTGCTGGGTGGGTTTGTTAATGGATTCTATTTTAAATCAGAACTAAACTTGATGCTCTGCATCTTTTAATTTTATAAATATTTTCTATCTTTTATTGAAATTAATATAATTAACATATTTTATTCTTTTTTCTTTTTTAATTTATAATATTTTATTTAATGCATAAATTTAGTTGTATTTTACTTAATGCAGTTCTTTATCAATTCTTCTATTAAATTTATATCAAAATTTAATATAAGAATTGGAAAATCTGGCGAAGATTAGAGTACTTGCTTGATGCAAGGAACAGAAGATAAGCTGAGCATGAAGGTAGCTAAACCGATCGTCAATTGCGACTAATCTTTACTCCTTAGAAAATCATCCGGCATAGAACTGTTCAGGAGGCGAAGGAGCGACTGTGAATGTGTCACGCCCCATCATGTCCCCTGGCGAGTCGGAGAGGAAATGAAAGACTCTTAGACTGTGCTTATCATGTAAGCTAAACGCTTAAAGATATGTCGTTTTGAATATGCAAAGTTTGAATGTACAAACATTTCTTCCTTATTCATTCAAATTATTTAAATTCTAAAAAAGTTTTAACTTTTATATTATGTGTTAGTTGTGATACTAAATTTTTAATATTTGGTAATCAAAGTTTATTATTTTGATCATATAGATTAAATTTCTTTTAAGTATGATTTCTTTTTCTTGTTCAATCCTTATACATTATACATGTACTTGGATTAAAAGATTTTAAAAAATAAGTATAATTGGAATTAATTGAATTATTTTAATATTAAATATTATGTTATTAGAATAATTACAAGAGTATTGATGTTATTTATTAAGCACAAATAATTCAATCACACATATTTTTTATAACAAAAATGAAATAAAAATCATGTTTTATCAATTAAATACAACAATATAAATAGGGGTTAATTAAAAAAAACCTCAAAATTTTATCAATTCTACAACATAGCTCAAATTTTAAAAAGTTACAATACAATGCACAAACTTTCAAATTTTTCAATTATAATCTGACGTTAATCTCTTTATTATCTTTATTAACGTGATGGCGTTATGTGTCTAAGAACTCTAATTAATAAGACATGTCAGCCTTAATTAATATAAGTAACTTAGATTAAAAGACATTGTTTTAACAAGATTAAATCCCTAAATCTGTCAATCCCTTCTCCCCCAACTTAGGCACCGCTGTTTGAGTGTTCCCTGCATGGTGGGGTTTATAGGGTACTAAACTCTGCAATTTTCTTGAAACTAGGTAAGAGAGACTCGACAATGGTGAGGGGAACCACCGCGGACGCCAACATCCCATCACCGTTTATAGACCTTCGCGCACAAATCGAAAATTTCAGAAGGTAAGGTCTTGACGAGAGAGACCTTGTAGCGCTCTTAAGAGGCCACACTCTAGGATTTGCTCATTGTCAAGTATTCAGAAACCGAGTCCACAACGAACCAACATCGACCCTGAATTTGCTCATGAGAATAGGCAAACATGTCCCGTGTCAGGATCTGACTCCAACCTTTCCCCTTTGAGCCCGAAACTTGCTAGTTTTGACGATGATTACTTCAAGGACTTGATGAAGAGAAAAGTGCTTCCAAGCACTTTTCAATGGCGGCTGATTAACAGATGGTCTCGCTAGGAATTACAGCTCGAATCCTAGAGCCTTTTGGGCTGATTTTGCAAGGTCAATGGTTAAGATGGGAAACATCAAGCCATTGGTCTCGTTAGGAATTACAGCTCGAATCCTAGAGCCTTTTGGGCTGATTTTGCAAGGTCAATGGTTAAGATGGGAAACATCAAGCCATTGACAAGAAATGAAGGACAAATTCATTTGAACTGCAAGAGAGTGAAATATACATTTAAATCAGTATAGATTACGATTGTTGTATTTGTTCTTGTTCCATACCAAGGGAAACAAACCTTGGAAATTCATTTCAATTGTCACATAAGATATTCCGAGTTTGTGTAATTTGTTGGTATAGATTCCTTGTTTTAATACGTACATTCTGCAGATTGTTGTTTTTGATATTCTCGTTGATTAATCAGAAGTGATGTCCCAATTGTAATTCAATCTTTGTATGACTTGTATCACAGATAGTTTCAAGAAAATTGCAGAGTATAGTATCCTATAAACCCTACCATTACTTTGGCTTCGGATTTGGATTATCAACGGTTTGTTGTCGAAATGAACTCTCTCAAGATATTTAATATTCTCTCTTCCTCCAATTTTGTTCTGATTGAGGAAACCTTTTTGGTGACAGGTATCAAGGGACTTTTACATCGAGACTAAGAGGTACAATTTTAATACATCATCTGTGAAGGGAATCGGTGCACCGATAGTTTGGCGAATCTTGCGACCTTTTTATGGCCCGACCTTCTTATCCTTTACGAACCTCCACTAGGCATCTAATAGCAGCTCCAGAAAGATGCTCAACGAGTTTTGTATTCCAAAGCTTTGAGTTAATTTGTTTTTTCTATTTTTCCCCTTGTAAGAATATAAACCCTACCATTAAGGAATCAAACGACGACTGTGAAATAGAACAACAGTGTTTGCGTATGAGAGGAAGGATCTTAGAGATTTAATCTTATCGAAATGACGTCATTTTAGTTATATCATAAAACGATATTTTTCCATTAATCTAAGTCACTTTTGTTAATTAAGGTTGACATGTCTCACTAATTAGGATTCTTGAATACGTGACTTTATCACGTCAGCAAAGATAACGGAGACATTAATATTGGGTTAAAATTGAATAAAATTGAATATTTTATTGTCATTTTCTAAAATTTGGACTCTAATTATAAAATTGACCTAAGTTTGAAATTTTTTATTTAATCCTTAAAAAATAATGTATTTCACTAGTTTCTGTCAAGCTTTTGAGAAAATAAGTTTCCTTTTGTGCACATATCAATATTTTGAATTTCGTACCGTACCGGCCGGAAACCGATACCGGTGTAAGCGATTTAGAATGGGGGGTTGAATAGATCTTTAAGCTTTTTATTATTTTCTACAAGAAAATCAGAAGTTAAAACACATAGAAACAATTTTGATAAACTTAAAAGAAAAGTGTAGGGAAGAAGATCAAACACTGTTTTTATAGAGGTTCGGTGTTAAGACCTACGTCCTCTACCTAAGCTCCCACTTA
>JANZLD010000235.1:48381185-48394000 GCA_026413575.1 Erythroxylum carthagenense | reverse complement strand
ATATGAACTATTTTGCAATTTTTAAAAATTTTAAGGACTATTTCATAAATTTAAAAAAATTTTCAAAATAGTACCGGGTACCAACCGATATCGGTATAGTTTCTTTTCAGAACTCAATTCGATACCGAATTCAGTACGATATTCATAACATTGATACATATAGGTTGCTTAACTAGAATCTTATACGTTTACAATCTTTTGCATCCGCAAAATGATACAACGCACAAGCCCCACACAATGGACCAATTTAGCGTGGCCAACTCTTCCCTTCCCGATTTACACGCAATCAGTGACGCCATTACAAAAAATGTTGGTGCTGTGATTCTAAAGTCACGGGCAACTGTACTTTTATAGTGGATTATCATTTTGGTTGTTCAGATAAATTGCACATAACCGAAAGTGCCAGGTAAAGGAGAAGGAAAAGAAGTAAAGCAATGAAGTCCTACCGTGGAGACAAATGAACATGGTGACCCCACTAATTTCACGTCTTTACTTTTCATGCATGTAATGCTGACCATCTGACCACGAAATAAAGAAATTTTGTCTTAGACTTCCTTGGAATCAGGTGTGGTCGTTTACATACTTTTGTTTTTAATTTAGTGACGTCATAATCTAAAGGTACTTTTATTTTATACATATTTAAGTGTGTAGGATAAAATTTGTAAGATAAATGCAGACAAAATTATAATGAAAACATAATTACGAAATTTATATTATATTTATATTGTCCTAATTATTATTCTATTAAGGTTGGATATTAATAAAATATATAAAAGGGCTATCACTCATTATATTTATTCTTCATAAAAGCAGTCATCGATCTCACGAACTAAAGTATGATATTATTTTTAAAAATATGTCGATACTTATTAGAAAATAAGTTTATTGAGCTGACTTGATATGAGAATTCTATTTAGAACATTACTTGTATGTCTATATAAATTTCTTGTGTAATGATGGTAGAAGTGATCTTTTAACTTAAAATTTGCAAAGTATTTCATATATAATTGTTTGTATTTTGATACTATTTATAACATATTTTAGTCAAAAGTAGCTCAATTGATAACTATTAGATATAACATGAACTATATAGAGATAGTTGAGAGATTAGCATAGAATTTTCTGCCCTAAAATAATTAGGGTGTCTGTTCTATTATTCTCGATTAATGTTAATTTGAAAAATCATTAGCGAAGGTAAAATGACGCTTTGAATATGGTTTCAAGATTTCATTAATAGAATCAATTACTAATTGTAGGGAACTAAATATGATGAGACTCAAATAGAGTAATTTGTGATAAAATGACTAATTATATAAAAAAGTATGCACCAAAGATATTTGAAACAACTTTAACATTTTTAATATTTGAATAATCATGATACATTACTAAACATCAGTCTTGGCTTATGTAGATATATATAAATTGTTTAATAAGATAAATTAAAGAAGTTTAATTTAGTTAGTCATAAATGTGATTTAGGTTATAATTCATATCGTTTGTCAATTTATTTAGAAACCTAATAAGTTACATATAAAGAACGATTGATGAGAGAAAAGTTAATTTATTCAAGTTAAATTTGATTGTAAAGTTTGATAAACCTTAAGAATAAAGATAAAATATTTAATAAATAAGGACAATTACTAGATATAGATCTTATTTGGGTCCAATCGATATTTAATTGGAATTAGTTATACTTAAAGTTAATTATAATTAGAATTTTATTTCAATTAAAGTACCAAAAGATTCAAGCCGTATTATAAAAAGATTTAAGCTCTAAAAGGGTTAGTAATTCTTAGTTGACGCTCTCTACAATACTTGTAGAGTTTTCGTAATACATTTATATGGATATCATCAAATGTTAGACACATGTGCAACAACGATAGTTATGATTTGCCAATTTTAAAAATGGTTTGAAAAAAATGTTAAAGCTACATATAAGGTACGATTTATATTTATTTATATTATATTTGTACTTTAGTCATATTATAGAATTTAAAATGATATTGGCTTTCATGAAATCAAATAAAAAGCTTTTGAAATTATTCTACTGCATGTAGGATCGAATCTCACTTTGATTTCTCAATAATGATGCTAAAGTTGACTTTAATTCTATAACTTGACTAAAAGTTGTTTAATTGTTATTGAAACTTATGCAATTAATTATTGATAAGTTGCAAACCCTTATTCCCTAAAGACAAATTAGATCTTTTTTAATTTGAAAAGTTTATAATATCTAAAACAAAACCCTAAGTCTTAAGATTAGATTAGACTTGATCCTTAATCCTAAAATAAAATTATATTTGAGTAACAATATGAAAATTTTCAGATTGCAAACCCTAAAGTCAGACCCACTTATTGAAATTTGGAAAAGATCAAATTGTAAGTCAATAAAAAAAACTTAAAATCCTAAACGGCTTAAGGTTTATAATTCTATAGTTTTTTTTTAAGTTTAGGCTTAATTAAGACTAAAATCCTACAATGAGATCTAATTGATTAAATAAGAAGTTTAGATGAATGCACTTGAATGAATCACTAAGTCACCCAATTAGATTTGATCCAATTACCAATTTGAATGTTCAATTTCTTATAATATACTAATATGAGTTGTATGTTGCTATTGCCGATAATGGAGTCCTTTGGAGCTTCTGGTTGTATCACTAGTGGTGGTTGAAAGTTTCATTTGTCTTGACTGGTTACTTAAGAAGACAAATGCAATAGAGTTATGGAAACTGACAATAGCATTTGGAAGCTCATCTACATGGCTTGTTGGAGAAGATAAGGTTGGTGGTTTTTAGAGCAGGCACGATAGCATTCTTGAGAAATCTTGCGTGGTGGCTTGTCAAAGCAAGAGTTGGCTTCTCCTCAATGATGTTTCTAACATGATGTTAGGTGGCTCCTAGCAAGTTGCCTATTATTGAATATATAAAATCAATTAAATTGGTCACACACAATAACTTAAGCTATTATGGTGAAACGGTCATTTAACATGGTATCACAGCCTTTGTGATCAAGTAGTCATGAGTTCAAATCCTACCACTCATTTATTATTCAGCACAAGGTAGAGTGAGCCTGTGTAAGTTTCAAGCCCAAAGGGCTTTCACTTGAGAGGGTGTGATAGTGAATATATAAAATCAATTAAGTTGGCCTCACACAACAGCTCTATTGTGGTGCAACGGTCACTTAATATAGTATCAGAGCCTTTGTGATCAAGTGGTCGTGAGTTTAAATCCTACTACCTATCTATTATTCAACACAAGGTAGAGTGAGCCTGTGTAAGTTTCAAGGCCAATGGGCTTTCACTTGAGGGGGTGTGTTAGTGAATACATAAAATTAATTAAATTGGCCTCACACAATAGCTTAAGCTATTGTGGTGAAACGATCACTTAACATAGTATCAGAGCCTTTGTGATCAAGTGGTCGTGATTTCAAATCCTACCACCCACCTATTATTCAGGACAATGTAGAGTGAGCCTGTGTAAGTTTCAAGCCCAAAGGACTTTCACTTGAGGGGGTGTGATAGTGAATATATAAAACTAATTAAGCTAGCCTCACACAACAGCTTAAGTTGTTGTAGTGAAATGGTCATTTAACATTACCATTGGTATTCTCTTTGGTTGCCGGTGAGAAAGGTATGTCGTACCTCATCTGCAGGTGAGGTTTGTTGGAGAATATGGTGGTGGCATGGAGATGTCATAGAAGAAGACAATTGCGACTTAAAGAAGGTAACATCTAATTGAGTTGTATTAGCAAAGTGCAGCAGTGGCACACATTTGAAGAGTCGAGAAGAACTTATTTCTTAAGCAACGAAGGTTTCATTTTTAGGATTCTAGGTTTTTTGTTTTTAAGAAGAAGCATGGTGTTTAGCACTAGGAGTAAAGTAATTCAAGGGCCAAAACTAGAGTTATTTGAATACAAGATTAAAGTAATCTTAGGACAAGAATAAATGGTGTTTAGCAACTAGGATAGTGTATCCTAAGTTTGAATTAGGATTGTTTGGCTATTAAATTATTGTAATCCAAAATTTGAATAAGGGGTCTATAGCTATTAGAATAATGTATTCTAGACTTGGGTTTGGTTTTGTTTGATTCTTGGAGTAAAAGTAATCTAATTATGGAATAGCCAATATTCAATTAATAATTTAAAAGAGTTTTAAATTCAAAAATTCAATTCAAAATTAAATTAATCATTTTTCTTAATGCGATTAAAACAAATAATAAAACAATGCAAACAAATCAAATAATGATGAGCTACCAATTCAATTTAGGGTTTTGATCGATATTTCATACCTAGGGCTTATTATTTCATTATTTTGTTTCCTGAACTATTATTGATTCAATTATGTGTTTGATCCTAGATTTTCTAAGGTGTTGATTACTCTCACTCAAGACCTAATCAATTAAACCTAATTGAATTAAAAATTCTAGATTTGCAATCTCTCAATTTACAAACTCATCTCTAACTTATTCATTTAGATATGAAGTTATATAACAGATAATTAAGTTCTCAAACAAGTTCTCCCTTGAAATGATTATTAATTTGATAATTATGGTACTATTAAACTGTTAACTCTAGTTGCACAAACTAATCCAGTTATTTTTGACTCACCCTCTCAATTTATTGTTAAGTATAAGCATGCACAATTATTACAAATAACAAAATATGTATTGAAATCAACAATAATCTAAGTCTCAAAATAATTCTAGAACAAATCTTAATATGAAATTTAGAACTTCATGAACATATTTAACATCTTTGAATGAAATTTACACAGAAAAATAATGAAATAACTAAAGAAAAAAAAGAAAAACTCTATTGGAGACTTGATCGAGAAAGTTGGAATTCTTAGATTCTCTCCTTGATCTCCCTTGTTTGATCCACTTCTTGGTGTTGGTTGTTGCATTTTTTATGCTTTTCACGTCCTTAATAGTTATTGAGGCATCTAGGATTCTTTCTAGGGTTTCCCTAACTTGGTTCCAAAAAAAGCCCCAAAATGTCAAAAGACCAAAAAAAAAAAAACTTGAGTGTTGTAAAAGCTAAAATTCATTAGAATTGTTGTCTAGAAGATACACAACCATGTACTAGATCGAGTATAACTCAAATTATCCATAATCGGCAATTCTGCATGGGATGAGAGGCTTACACAATTGTGCATCTCTTATTTGCTTCAAATCTTCCTTATTATTTAATTATCTAATTTCCAACACTCACAAACAAATCTAATACCTTATGAAACATAAAATTAAGATTAAAATCATCCTCTAAACCACACAAACACTTAGAATATAAACAAACACTCAAATTAACACAATTCTAAGCCTATGTATACAATAATTATACCTAAAACATACTGAAACAGCTAGGAAAACATAGTATAAACTGTACCTATCATGAAGATCTCGAAATAGTCAAAGTTAATGATTTTTAAATGTGACGATTAGTTAAACAATGCATTATTCCATAAGTTTAGAACTAAATTGAAAAATAGAAGGTTGTAAGATATTCAAAAGGTTGGATATAATCTTATAGACTCATTGAACAAAATTTTTATTTCAATGAACACTTATAGGAGAATGGTTCTTAAGATAAGTCGTTAAAGTAAGTTAAAATTTGAAAATTTAAAATCTCATGATAGTACATCCAAATGGAATCGATGTCTTTATGGATACATTTTTTGTATAGTGAAAAACTTGTGAGGTATTAAAAAATTCATTTCCACAATGAATTTAAAAAGTTTATTATGGAGAAGAGAATATAGAGACATAATGCTCATAGAGTATAATAATTTGGAAATATGATAATCCAACAATAACTTTTATTCGTTATGAAAAGGTAACGACTTAATTCTAAAAATTAGATACATACAAATAGATAAAGAAGTTGTTTACCTATATATATTTATATATGGATTGGATTAGTAGTTGAAATATATGATACTCAAGTATTAGTATATCCATTATTATCTATATGAATTAATATTTAAGTTCAAGGTTATATAGACGTTAACTTTAGAAGTAAGTGCTAGTTAAGGTATATTTTACTTGAAGAAATATTATTTTGAGGTTGGGAAGGTTTCAATATAGCATCAATTACTAATTAAGTAGTAATATATTTTCATTTAGTATAAATGATCAAGAAATTCTTTGGCAAACTTGGTATAGTTCCTTCCATTGTTTAGACAGTAATGTACTATAGAATATGAGAACTATTAGATATATAGAGGAGCTAAAGTCTCATCAAAGATCCAAGTATGTATTTAGATATTTTCTCTTAGTTAGGATGATAATTTAGATGAAAGCTATAAGATTTAAGTAAGTGATCACTATAGAGAATCTTTTAGAATTCTCTTATTAAACCACTATTCCAATAGTAGCATAATCATCATATGATGATATGGTATAAGACACTCAAATGATTAGCTTAGTGCAAGTGGAAGATTATTAGTTTATGCCTTATAACCAATTGGTTGGTTATTGTTTAGTGACATAATTATTTAAAGGTATTCTTTATCCTATATATATTTAGATACAGATGATAAAATCTATAAGATAAATATATATCACAATGAAATTATGATGAGATCATAATTATAAGATTCATATTATATTTATATATTATCTCTAAATTTTTTGTAGTCATTATTTTATTAAGATTGGACGATAATAGAGTATAAAAAGATTAGCATACATTATATTTCTTCTTTATAAAGGAATTAATCAATCTCATAAACTAAAATATAGAGGTACTTAAAAAACACTTAGGTGAATGTTAAATAACAAGTTCTCATTGTGATGATTGTATAAGTAATTTGTTGGCTTAAAATTTTCAAAATATCTCATATAGAGATTGTTATATGTTTATACTACTTATAACTTATTATAGTTAATGGTAGCTCAATCAATAATGATTGGATATAGTATAAATTCTATAAAGGCAGTTGAGAGATGAATATAAGATTCATCACTTTAGAGTGATTAGAGAGAATGTTCTATCATTATCAATTAGTATTGATTTGGAGAATCTTTGTCTAAGATAGATACTAATGGTGAAGAATTAACATGATTGGACTTAAATAGAATAAATATTAATTTCATACTCAATGTTTAACCAGAGTATTGTATGATGAAAGAATTGAGTTATATGAAAAAAATCATATACAAAAAAGTTAGTCAAAATTACTTTAATATTCATAATATTTGGATGATCATAATGCATTGATAGACACTAATCTTGATTTATAAATATAAATTATATAACTAGAAAATAAAGGTAATTTTAAAAAAATTATTTTATCTAATCTTGAATATAATTTAAGGTTATAATTTTGTATTTGTTGTCAATATATTTAGGAACTAATGGCTCAGACTCAAAGAACGGTTGATGAGAGCAAAATGTAATTTAATCAAGTTAGAGATAAATGTAAAATTTAATAAACTTTGAGATTAAATATACAATATTTAATAAATAAGAACCAATATAAGATATTGGATCTTAATTGGACTTAATTAACATTTAATTAGAATTAACTACAATTATAGTTAAATTTTAATTAAAGTTAGAATTTTATTTCAATTAAATTGTTTAAAAGTTCAAATCATATTATAAATAAACTTAAACTTTAAAGAAGGTAGTATTTCTTACCTAACACTATTTACATCACTTATAAAGTTCTCTGAACATTTTCATGTGAATATTAATAGAGGTCGGATATGTGTGCACTTATAGTGGTTGAGATGAACTATTTAAAAAAGATGACAAAAAATCAAGTTAGATAATGTATATTTATATTTATTATGTTTGTGTATGAATCATATTATAAAATTTGAAATGTTATTGATTTTTAAAAAGGTAAACAATAAAGTTTTGTATTTGTTCTATTGCATGAAAAATCAGATCCGGTTTTGATTTCTCAATATTTACTACTTAAAATGAGCAACGTAGGATTAATGAAGTGAAAATCGATTTCATTGGACTTTTTCCGTTGAAAGAACTTTCTTCATTTAGACTTGGATCACTATATGAACTGAGAAAAGATGTTACTAAAATACACATGGAACAATTAAAGATAGACACAAACACGTTAATCATTATTGCACTCCTTATCATCCATGAAGTGGGCCACTAATAGTGAGTTGAAATTTTTTCAGTTGGACAAAAACAAGGAAATGTAATTTCAGTCATTCTGAGCAACTAATGGTCTCATGTATTATCATGAACTAGAATAGTTTTCAACTTTGAAAGTGTTGTGAAAGTGTGAATGTCCAACTTTCTGTAATGAGCTACAGTAGATATCGGGTTTGAAGATCAGAATTCGATTGAGCCAAAAGTAGAAAAAGATCGTTAGAAGCTAGATTAAAGATCCAATAGTGTGTGGTATAAGTGTAAATTATCCAATGGAGAAACTTTAGACAATCATATATTATTAGGAGTATCCCAGCAGATGATTCGATCATGCCTTAATATGTATAGAGCCACTTAGCAGTTCGCATTTATTATTATCATCTGCAAGGATACTAGCCATAATAACTATGCCAGGTTGGAAAAATGGTTTGAACATAAGGTATTTTCCAATTCGGAAGGCAATGCAATCGCAACTGTGATGGATTGTGCTTATTCATCCACATCTATTATGCTTATGCAGAGAACATGCAGCTTCTCATTGATAGTATGCAGTCTAACTTCAACAATAATCGCCACTTTTTACCTTGCCCTGTTATTGAACAGCGACAATTTTTTATCAGAAGTTTCTACGTCTGACACAGCACCTTTCCACAATGGCTTCAAGCCCAAGAAGCCACCTATCTACATGGATTACAATCGAGGTCAACACAAAGTCATGAAAATCCTAAAAGCATAAACTTTTGCAGGCATAAAGATGTTCAATGCTCATTACTAATGGAAAGAAAGAAAAGTTAACTGAGTGACCCTACCCTACATATATTTTAATAACCAACTTTACCATCTTACAAATGACGCTGCACTATAAGTTATTCACATCCACATTCCTGCAACCTATCCTCTCCTCTCCTCAAAATTCCACCCTAAAATCTTTAACTTGGTTATGGCAGGGAAGGAGTTTAAACTCATTATAGTGTTGCTTGTTTGCATAGTGGCAACAGGTGTCGAAATACCTTGTGCTGTTGATTGTCTTGCCGGCAGTAAAGGAAGATTAGAACGTGAAAATGTGGAAGCTGATTCAGGAGATCACTCTGGAGGTAACGGTGACTATGATTATTATTATAGAAGATATGGCGATGTTCCAAGCCCAGGTATTGGTCACTGAAGTGGGATTTGGCTTATACAACACAGTCTCTGTGTCTTATGATTCTTAGTTTACTTCCTTCTGTCCTATACATATGTGTTTGTGTCTGTTAATAAAATTCAGCAATACTAGAACACAATATGTTTACTATTCCATGTAATTAAGGTATTCAACTCAGATACAGATATAAATTCAAGTGGATTGAATATTATCTATCGAGCGTTTTGTTTCTTTTTTTTTTAAAGTTATTGCTGTCATAGCTTATGTGGTTTTGTGTGACAAATAAGTATTCTGTATTCCGTGCGTCAGAGGCATAATCACAAATGGGGAACATCAAAACATGCATTGGCCCGATGCTCCTATTATGTCTCTGGGAATGGTCATGATACGATATGCCCTTGCTTTATTTGCAATAATTTAAAATTTGAAACCGTAGAAGCCAGAGCAAAGATCTCACCCTCACCTAACTAATGGTTACTTCAGTTATTAGCAAAGTAATGAAAATTCATTCAACACTCTTGTTTTTCAATTATCTTGTTTTATGGATTATTTGAAAACAGTCTCTTTACTAGTTTAGGATAAGACTGTATATTACTAAACCTTTCCAAATTTCGCGAGTAAGCGAAATTTTTACTGAATATTGTTGTTATTACTTTGTAGATTGTTAAGGCGAAGATATTCTTTTTATTTGTTTGGTTCTAGCCGAAAGGAACTATAATTATCGCAGTAGAAAACAAGAATTATTCACAATAATCTTTCTATTATGAAAAAGATTGGTAGTGGAAAAAAATATTGTAAAAAGAAGAACAGAGCATTTGTGGTTTAAATTCAACCAGTGGATGAATATTTGAGCTACCACTGTAAGTGACCCGATGAAACTTCTAGTGTGGCGTAGGAAAATGAAAGTGAGGCTTCATAGACATTTGTCATATGGTTGGTGGACAATTCATGGCCCCTATCCTCCCAAACTTTGAGAGCTAGTTACCAACATATCAAGCAAAACTTATTGATGTGTTTCTGATGCCTTATAGGTTCATGATTTTTTTCTTTCTTTCTTTTTTTTTTTTTTTGGTTTAAGTAGGAAATATCAGCAAATGGGCATCACACAGAATGATAAGAAGATCTCCAACACTGGGGGCAATGGGTTAGGTGGCTCTTGTAAGCCGAGGGGACCAATACCTCTACCATTTGTGTCCTGTAAAATAATTCAATTATGTGTCTTTATTTATGTGAGAGTGAGAAGAAGATATCAAGATTCGTAGATGAGTGGGGGTGAGGCAAACAACCCAATGTTAACAAATGACCATTCTTATATTTTGCCATATTGATAATTTGTTATTTTTGTAAGAATGGTATTTGTGCTAGGCCTGGGTTGACTCAATTTAAAATTAATAAAATTGGTCTGATTTAATTATATTTCAAGTCTTTTTTATTTTTAAACTTTAAATCAAACTTGAAGTTGAACTTTACAATTTAACCTAATTCGAAATTCAAGTATATCAAATATATTTTGTTAAAGTGACATTGTTTTGTCTAGCAAAATAAAAATAATATTAAATTAAATTTAAAAAATATCAAGTTTGGCTCAAGCCTGGGATGGTTTGAATTCAGTCTGACCCAATGCCAAGCTCTGTTAGAAAGAAACATGTGAAAATATTAAATAAATAAAGTTCCCTGGTCCTAATTGAGATTGTTATTTTGGGTTTTTTACTCTACTAATTGTATTATTACATTAATGTTAATGCATCTTTCTTATATGTATATTATAAAATGTAAAGCTATCTCGCCAAATATTATAAGTGTGAAAATCTCACGTTTTCAATTAATTAACATCTTCAATAGGTTACAACAGACTTACACATTTAAAATTCTAATATTTTTCCTATAGTCACAGGTTGTAAAAATAAAAGGTAATATGTGCAATGAAATTTTTAGTAATTCTTTTAGGTTAATAATGATTACTCAGATAATATTTACTAAAAAATTGTAATGTTTGCTTTTAAAAAATGATTCAACTTGAGTTATAGATTTGAATGATTCAATATCAAGCAAATAGGATCAGATCAAGCTTCCACATTGGAAGATAACAAAAATTAAATAAAGTAAGTTACATGCATAATTATATTACGTATTAGGGAAAACAAATGAGAAAATTTGTGAGTTCTCAGTTGATCAAAATCTGTTAAAGGAATTAGTTTCTATAAGTAGCAATTTAAATCCATGATACATTTACTTCATTTCTAATACAATGTTTTTTTAAAAAAATAAAAGGAATTGTATTAATACTAGAAAAAGTTAGAAAATATCATTACAATTAGTCACTTAATTTGGCTACAAAAGCTTAAACCGCAAAATAGAGTGAATAAACTTGGCTAAGTGTCTGTTGTTAGTTGTTGGCAATAAAGGTTGCTCATATTCGATTTACTAGATTATCTGCTTGAGCCACCTTGAACTTCACTAGATGTCAATGAGTCACCTCCATATGTTTTGAAAAGGAGAGAATCTGACCAGCGTAATGATGTATATAATTAGTAATTATCTTCCATTGAGCATCCAAAAAGGACAGTCCATTTTGAATATGTGGAGCCTTTAATTTTGTCCTAGGGAGGCCTACCAGAATTGACCTCCTATCTATTACAATTCTCTTATCGTGGACTATTTGAGAGGGTTATTTAACCCTCTTGTATTCCATATGAGGGTGATCATTTAAGGGGAATACCCCTTCTTTTTGGTTTTCCTTCTTGCTGATCTTCTTTTGGGATTAGAGGAACACTCATGAAACCTTTTTGCTATCTCAACAAGTTTTTCTTTTTATGGTTGTCTTAGCTGGTTGTCTTAGCAACATTTTACTTATTGGATCATCATCTAGTAAGCCAGATTCACCGTCTAACTCTTCTGTTACTTGTTGGATCATTATCTAGTAAGCCAGATTCATCGTCTAACTCTTCTTCCACTAACAATGAATTTTGGGTAGAGGTTATATCTTCCTGGTTATTACGTTCTTTTAATGGAGAGGTGTGTCTAGATATTATATTGGGCTTCCCACCTTTAGTATCTGGAGCTATTACTAAGTTACCTAGATTCTCATTAGTAACAATTGGTACACCTACAGTCTCATCTTTATCCACCGGAGAAGATTCAACCCCCAATAATTCTTCCTACGATACAGTTTGAAAAAGTTTCCTTGTAGGAACTCATTTCTTAGTTGAATTATAGGGCTTCTGGGGATATGTCCAAAGTTATGAACGAAACTATACCAGTACCGGGTACTGTTTCGGGTAATTTTTTAAATTTATGAAATAGTCCCTAAAATTTTTAAAAATTACAAAATAGTTCATATTGGTATATTGTACAGTTGTTTTGTATACTTTATTGTTTACATCAACCATGCTTTTAAAAATCTTAATAATAAATAATAATAACAATTAATATGAAACAATAATAATTTTAAAATATTTTACATATAAATAATAATTACGATTAATATAAACAAAGACAATCATCATCATACAATTATAAAATTAAGAATAATACAAAGTATTTAAAATATTACAAT